>VXAA01003132.1:204700-232596 GCA_013399115.1 Anseranas semipalmata
TGCATCAGAGCTTGAGATACTCCTTTTTGTTAAACTATGTGAGATGTTCAGATTCTCCCCCAGGACCCGCAGATTTCTGCATCTTTGCACTGGCAGTGGTCTGGAAACTTTTTAAGTGTCAAAGTCCAGCATCTCACTGGGTTTTTCTCTTTCCAGAATACGTTATGTGGCTGCTTACTTACTCTCCTGGGTGACAACAGCACAGGTACACCAGGAAGGTTGGCTGCCCCTTGATACTGTGGTGGAGAAGTGGTTCTTCCCAAGTTTTCTCTCTTGCCTAAGAAGAGGAGATGACGTGACTTCACCCTGATATTATGCAGCATCTCCTGCTAAGGTAGCTTAATATTATAGAAGGGTGATCTGACAGTTCTGGTAAGGCTAAAGAATCTCTGCTAGCCTGAAGTGGAGTAGCCCTAACTTCCTCGGACTGGAGGTGGAGATCTGCTACAAATGTCATATCTGAGCACTTTTCTTCTTAGAGGCCCTGTGGTGCACAGCTGTGAGCTGGAAAGCATCTACAGCAGAGAAGACCCTGTATCACCCATGGCAGTAGGCTCTTTGCCTGCATGCACCACAGCCTTTGTCTCCAGCTGTAGGACACCTGTGAAGTCATTGGTTTTCATCACTGTTAGAACAGTTCATCTGTGCCAGCACCCCTGGCTGCTGTAGACAGTGACATCATGTCATGTGCCTGGATGAGGAGCTTGTCACGTGAGCAGGGGAAGGGTTTCTGTAGTTGATGCTAAATATAACATAGGCTGGAGTTTTGTATGCCACATTCCTGTTATAAGAAAAAAAAAAAGTATGGTCTGGCACCTAATGGGAGATGCCAAAGTCACATAAATAACAATTTGTGAGGTGAGGTTGTAGGATGGATGATTAATGTCCTTTTTTCCTTTCTTCCGTTTAATAGATTGTCAATGAACTCAGTGGCAAAAATGTTGATCATGTTGGCAACTCAGGTAAAATTATTTTTTTGGAAGGAAGACAGGCAGGTGGGAGCATCGTGTCTGGGGCCAATTTTCTGGTGAGTAGGTGGTGTTTCCAGGTCAGCACTGTGTGCTGATAAAGCACTTGCGCTGTTTGAGATGTAGCCAAGGTGCATAGGGTGAGCACAGCACACACCAGTGAATTAGGGAAACAGTATTTCCCCTGCATGGGCAGGTCCAGTCCACTGTGAGAGCCGCACCTTTCTGTCAAGCTCCTGTTGAGTGTGCTTAGCCAGGGAGGTGCAAAGGAAACTCCTTGATTAATCATTTTACAGACAGTTTAGGCAAACAAACAAACAAAAAAAAGAGCTTCCCGAAAGACAGACATAAATTGAGTTTTGTCAAGATTTATTTGGCTCTTACATGAGAAGATTTCAACCCAAAATAAAGGTATTATCTTGAATTTCTACAGTGATTCCACCCCTACCCCCTTTGCCTCCCTCTGTAGCTGTAGGGAATGCCCAGTTTTCCTGTTCTGGACCCAGCAGCATCACAGATTGCCTCTGATTATTCACAGAAGCAGCATGAGGTTAGGCTTGTTGTATGTGGGGAAGCGGGACATAGGCCATAGGCAAGACTGAGGAATCCTTTGGTGTTGGGGCAGTCTTGCTTACGTAAATGTGAATCCAAAGCAAGAATTTGTACCCTTTTGTTCCAGGAAGCCTCACCTGAGGATACAGCCTAGGCTAATCCCTACTGACCCCAAGAGAGGAAACATGCTCCAGACAGCAAGGGGCAGTCTGTCTCTCCTCTGGAGATCTCTCAGGAGCTTTGCTTTTTTGCAAAAAGCAGAGCCAGCTCAACATCTTGCAGTCTAAGGTTTTTTTCAAGTGCTTTTTGCATCAGCAGCTTCCAGGTTCAAAATCCTTCCTGGTCCTTCACGGTGTTTGTCCCTTTTAGGGATCTTCCAGCTGTCATGGGGGTTTTTAGATCAGTGGTTGGCAATGCCACAGCTATAGCTTAGGAAATTTTGGGAGGTGACAAAGAGCACAGTTTATCTGAGCTCAGCCCCTCCTACCCTCTGCCTGTTGTCTTGAACATCCTGACCAGCTAAAAGCTTCCTCATCCAGGGTGATGATTTAGAGTAGCTGGACGCTGCTGTCTAAGGGGAGTGAATTTGTGTCATATGTGGCTTACTGAAAAAACATTCAGGATATGGCTTTTCTGTTTTTTCTCAGTGTCAGTTGATATTTCTGGACATCCAGTGGTCTGTGTGGGAAGCGATGTACCTACAGCTCACAGCTGGTTAAATCCTGCAAGGCACAGCAGCACAAGCTCATCTGCTGTGCATTTAATGTATTTGACAAGGCATGTGCTAATGCTTAAAGTCTGACAAACCGCACATCCGATTCAAAGTGGTAAGGTGATTCGTTGTCCCTCAGAAATGCGCAGAAATTACTTCCTCAGAGTCTCCTTCTTGAAATGACTTGCACATCAGAAACCATATGTGGGTTAGGAACACCACTGGGTTCCCAGAACAGTGCAGCCATGAGGACACAAATTTGTCATTGCAGAAGATCCATGAAAGAAACATTTTAGTCTGACTTCAGTTCAGTGCTGAAACATAACACCTTGGGGAGCCAAGATAATATCTTGGCACCTGTCAGCCTGTTCCTGCTATGTCCTGACTGTAGGCTGCTGGGTTGGCTTCTGATTTGTTTTAATGCCATAGGAAAAAAAAACTCCTACTTTGGGTATTGCCCTGCCCTGTCATTCATTTCATGAATGCACATTGATTTCTGTTTCATTTGGCTACCTGAGGTGGAGCTTCAAACAGGGACACCCTGGATGGCCACTTCGGTCAAGGCTGAGCTTGGTTTTGTCCCCAAAGCTGGGATGAAGAACTGAGAGACGAAGGAGTAGGTTCCCTCTGCTAGGAGCTTTTTCTGACCCCGTGCTGGAGACATGGCATGTACCAAGCAGTATATGGCCTGGTAAAATACAACGGGCCCCAGACTCAGGACATCACACAGGGGTGCAGGGCAGAGAGTGGCCACGAAAACACCTTCTGCAGTTCCACAGCAGGATTTCTCAATTACTATCAGTAATGTAACAGTAACACTATCTGGGACAATGCTATTTAGATCACCTGGATTTCTTCTGTGTTACCAGCCCCACTGATGAGGTCTGGGTACCTTGCACTCTGACACCCAGAGCCATGTAAACAGGTTTGAATATTTTATTTTATTTTATTTTACTACTACTTGTGCCTTTCAAAAGCCACCAAGGACAGTCTGAGGGTCTGAAAGACAAGGAGAGGTGGCAGTACCTGCTAGTGATGGAGTAAAAAGGTGGAGACTTGGCTTTCCTCTACTTTTCCATTGTAAATGCTGTTTACTTTGTTCTACATGACTGGATAAGAAGTTAAAACAAATGGATTTACAAGCTTTCTGAATAATGCAGAGATGTGATTGAGTAAAATGTGGTCTGTGTGGCCTGACTGGCATTTGGTTTGTGATTTGAGCAATATAGTTGTCTAGTTGTGTTTGGAAAGTAAGTGCAGTAATATTTCACATTTCTAGCTCCTTGTCCGTGCTGCTGACTTAGGGGAGGAGGACCCAGGTCTTGAAGCAATGGGGCTCCTTGACCTAGAGTTGTATGTCACTTTTTCTTAATATCAAGAGCTTTCTTCACATGGCTCACCAGTGGATTTCAAATTCCAAATCCCTCTTGCATCTGATAAACAGCAGCATCTGGAATTGACTCTTCTCGTAGGGGTTACACTAAAAGGTAGACAGAAAATTATTTCCAATGTTTTTGTTCTCTTTGACTAGGCATAGAATATATTTATTCCTCTCATCCTGATTTTTCCATTTTTTCTTTGCTCTTTCCCCTTTGCAGTTCAACAGTGGGATCTACAACACTCATGCAAGGTGTGTGCAAGGAGCTTAGTGGCTTGGCAGCTGGGTGGAGCTGGGTGGTGACTCATGCTGCTCCCGTGTGGAATTGGGGCTGGATTAACACTGTGCCAATGGTGCTCAGACAAGAGTTCAGGGTTTAGTGGAGACAACAGCCCTGTTAGCACCAGTGTGTCCAGCACAGCTGCTAAGCTGACCCTTGCGTAGATCAGGGCTGCATCCAGACACAAAACTCACCCAGTACTGCATCAACACACAGCAAAAGGGAGACAAACCTCTCCGAGGTGGTTTTGGAAGCTTTTTCACGAAGACATTGGGTAGATTTCCATGCATCTTGGGGAGGAATATGTCCAAATTTTGTTATTCTTAGTTGTTGGACAGCTGCCCCTGCTCTTGCCCAGCCTTCAGTGCTGCTTTTCCACATAGTAGTTTCACAGTATGTCACCAAGCTGCAAGGCTGAGAAGGCTTTACGTTTCTGGATGGATAATCAATAGATCACCATGTTTGTCAGACTTTTTCACCCTTTTTACTTTTTTATCGACTTGTTACTCTGCTGAAACCTCAGCCATTTAGGAGGCAGATTAAGCCAGGACTTGTTACATGGACTCTGTATTTTTATCATTTGTGAGCAAACTCAAACCCTGAAATTGTGAAACGAGGAAAACAACTTGAATTATGATTTCTTTCATAATCCAATCACTGTCTGCAAGTTCTCCACTCCCTAGGGCAGGGTTTGGTAACTGTGACAAATGGGACAAGACAGTTTTGAGCAGCATCTTGCAAGACACTTGTATACCAGGGAATATTTGCAGCTTCCTACCTACTGGAACTTAGGCCGGGACTCCACGGTACTGCTCATGCTGTTCATCAGCTTAGGGAGGCAGCTTTCCTCTCTGGAGGGCTCAAAAATGAGCCCCTGTTGACCTACGGGCTGCTTCCCCTGAGACATGTCGTCTTCCACGCTGCCTGGGGCTTTTACCCAGCAACTAAGTGCACGCCTTTCTTAGAAACATATTGCAATGTAGTCCATTTATTTTATTTGTTAAGAAATAAGCCAAACTATAGAGACATTATTAGAGTAAGTTAGGAATAGATAAATGAATGTATTCAATATTGTTATACCAGGTGTGTACAAGAGTATAACAGTCTCTCGGACCATGTGGGTACTGCTCGCTTCGTCCCTTGTACAGCCTCATCCATGGTTGAGTTAATCACCAGCCACATGAATCAGTATAAATAAGTAACTATGATAGGACATAGAGATTGAGTACTGATCTTAATACCTTTGTTGACTGGTATAGACATAGGTAAACTGATAAGAATTGAGGTGTGTGTAGACAAACACAAAGGCTAACTTCTAAAGAAATTGGGAAAACACCAGGTCAAGATACTGAAAAGAAAAGAAGATATGAAAACAAACTGATTAGTGGACCACTGAAAATAGAACGAGAAGAAAGGTATAAGGAACTCAAGAATAGGTAATCGGTAAAATAATTTCAGGAAACTAGATACAAATGAATTCATGCCCAGTGGGATGATCCCTAATGCCTTCTCATCTCTGTTTCACTCTAAAAGTTTTTGACACACATTTAAAATGTAACATTTCCTGGCGAATGTGTGCCATGCAATCTGCATTAAAGCAGGGGGAGGGATGTTTCTGGTGGTCAGCAAGTGGAGTGGCTAGGGAAAACAGTGCCTGGGCCATACATGTATGCAAGTAAAGATGCCTGATCCCTCCTGTGCAGGCTGCGGTTTGGCCGCAGATGCAGCACTGCAGCACTTTTCCTTGGCCGTCATGTTAAGCAGGTTGGTCCTGTGTGGGGAGACTGCGGCAGGAGCACTAGAAACAAAATCAGCCCATTTCCCCAAGTGAAAAAGCCACCCCTGAAAAATTCCATGAAGACAGCAGCCAAACACTGTGTGAAATGATCTCTGGTGTCACCCACCACTTCCTGGGATGGAAAGCCACGTGGCGCTGGAGAACCCAGGGCCCACCCGGGATGGTTACCTAAGGGAAAAAGTGGGCAGTTAATTGAGTCAGGGTCAGTTAACCAGCATGGACAAGAAACCCCAGGGATGTTTGATACTGAAGGGCTGTTTCATGGATGAGCACAGCAATAGCCACTTGCAGAATAAAATCATTCTGTGCCAATCCCTTTGCCAGCTGCATGCAAAGTAACTTAGAAGCAGGCTTTGGGTAGGCATAGCTAAAAATCCTCTGTTTGGCAAGTTAACTGCCTTCAATATTTGAGAGTTTAGTGCCAAAACACCACTCAGGATCTTGGTGGGCATGCCTCACATGTCCTGCTAGGACAGAGCCCAGCATATAAATGGTCTGGAATACTTTGCCATAGGGAAGTGGCACTAGGCTGTTTTGTAGCTTCTTTCAGATGTTACTAAATAGCAAAACATCCCAGGGAAAAAGAAAATTAGTCACTTTAAAGGTGAGGTACCCCACATTGGAATTTTTAGCCAAGCTCAGCATCAATGACCCATGGGTGAGCTTCCCTGGGGTTTCCCTGCTCTGCACCCTGCCCTCCCTCTGCCCTTGCATCTCACCCCCTGGCCACAGCTCTCTTAGGCAAACCAGGCACCACACTTCGGAGGAGCTTCTGGAACCGTTTTGCCATGGAGCCGATGTCTTCCAGCAGCCCCCACAGCTGCTCCAGCCTGCAAAAGCAAAATAAACGGGTGGAGTTTAAGGTCTGGTAAGTACAGCAAAAGGGGGAGAGTTAACAACGAATGCATATTGTAATGCTCTTTTCCATACCAAAGCAATCGTGCACTAGCTGCACCCGCTCTCTCAGGGCTTGGCTTCAGGGAATACCAAATCTTCCTGCAGAGGAAGGGGCTGCCACTAAGTCTATCTTGCAAAGGCAGTGGGCGTGCATCAGCTTGCCCTGGTTCATAGTAAAGTGGGACTCGCTGCCAGCCTGCACTGCCCCAGAGGCTGTTCCGGGCGTTTCCTGCAGAGCTGCCACCTGAAGGATGCTACAGCCTGTTAGACAGCCCAGCACTGGGTGTGCAGGGGTGCCTGTCTGCCCAGAGCTAACCTCGCACTGTGTCCCTTCAGCCTCTCTTGCCACTGCTGAAGGCACAACCAATGGTTTCTGTTATCAGTCTCAGCTTTAATGTCTTTATTGAGATGTTCTTACCCCTTCCTGACAAAAGCCGGCAGCTTGTATGGCTGCAACAGGACCTTCGACAGAGGATCCTGCAGTCTGAACATCTGCTGCTTCTTCCACCGAGCCAGGCCTGCTCCCGTGGGTGACAACACAGAAGTGAATAAAGACCAGTCATTAGAAATAACCCAATAAATGCAACAATTCCTCCTGTTCAGCCACTCTTGCTGAAGCTCAGCCCATAGGTACTGAAGCCCAGGCCAGGATCCAGCTTGAGCCACTCTTACAAAGCCTCTTTGCAATGGCTACTGCAGCTAAAGACATATTTACCACGATAAATATCCCAATAATGCCTTAAATATAATATTGCTCTCCTCAAAGACTGCAGCAGGCCTTAGTGGCCTCAGCCACCCCCAAAACCCAAGATCAGCACCCTGAATCCTCTACCTGGAAGGAAACGTGGCACTAGGTACTGCGGTACCCGTTTGCCTAGGCCGTTCGACAACCCGTTGAATAGCAGAAAGTCGCTCTTCCCACACATGCTGGCGAAGCGGAAATTGCCATCAAAGTAGTTAAAGCCGAAGGCATCTATGAGACATGAAAAGAAAGGGCTGATGTTTGGCTGATTGCATTGACTGTGCAATGCCAATCAGGTCATGCTTCTAGGCTGCCCTTCGGGTCTTGGGGTAACACTTACTGTTCCTGCACAGGAAAAGGGCGGTGTCCTGGTACCCTTGGGAAAAAATGTCGTTCAAGATCTGCAAAGAGAAACGCTAGAGGTCACTAAAGAGCTCTCCATTCAAGAGAGGCAGAATGTATCCAAGGCTGTTTCGCTGGAGAGGGTTGGGATGGACCATTTGGGAGAGCAGCAAACACCGGCTGGTTTCCAGCCACCAACGCACTGGTCCTTTGCAGGCTGTCAAACCAGGGTGGACCCTGTCCCAAGCTGGTCACCCATCAGCAGTGTCCACCAAAAAATACACTGCAAAAGGAGTGGGGACTGCCCCGAGGCAGGTAGGGTCTGACCCCTCCCCTTGAAATCTGATTGATTATAATGGAGATTGACGTGAACCCTAAAGCTTGGGAAGGTAGCTCCAGCACTAATTTGTTCTAACCAAAACAAAGCTAGGAAGAAGACCTGGTGGGCTTACCATGTTGCTAGGCGGAAAGAGGGCATAGCTGATCCTGCACAGGTTTTCTACCGAGAGCTGAATGCTGCCGTTAAAGATCTGGAAACAGTAGAAGATGGCGGGACAGTCCCGCGGACAGATATCAAGCTCTCCCGTGAATGGGGACACAGTGATCACAGCTTCCTCCAAGCTGGAGACAGGCTGCAGGCCTGTGAATCCTCCGTCAACGTATCGCTGAGGGGGAAGAGCAGAGGCAGGATTAGCTCCAAGGGTTGCTACAACATACGTGTGAGGGCAACAACCCTCGCCTTTATGCCAACCTCTGCTGGCTCCTTCTGCCACAGGCTGGCCAGGTGCTGTAATCCACAGCACTTATTAACATAGAAATATGATTATTTTAATTCACAAAGCTTTGTAAAGTTGTTAAGCAGTCATAAAGTGTCATCATACAGATTTCAAGCCTTGCATCTCAGGTTTGGTCTTGTTCTGTTATTATTGTGAGCCAAATCAGTAGTGTGCCTCCATTTAATAACTGCCTGTAAATCCCTGGAGAATTACTCACTGGGCAAGGAAAATATTATTACTGTACTCCAAAAGGAATCTGAATTTACCACCCATCTGGGTGGGATTTGAAGTTGCAAGGACTGCAGCAGGTCAAATTAAATGTTTGTGAAATACCAGCGCAGAGGAGCCTCATGCAGCAACATTGCCAAGTTCTGGGTCCTGCACACTTCGTGCACTTTGTGCAAAAGCTCTACAGCCCGCGTTCAGCTGGAGACCTGACCTGACAGACAGCCATGGACACCCGCGGACTGAGCAGGTCCAACCAGTGCAGATCAACAAGAGTAAAGGAAAGACCCTGCAATAATACCACCTGCAAACCTAGTATCATGGTTTTGTGGGCTTTGACACACAAATGGGTCATGATGCATTGGCTGCTCTGCAGTCCACCACCACGCTGCATGGAGAATGCAAGGTGTTGTGCTCCCCCTTCACTGAGGCTTTGCAAGAAGCCAGACCAGATCTGTTGGCTTCACTGCAGTGTTGCACAGAATATGAATGTGCACATGGTTGGGGGAGGATCGTCTCACAAACTTTTGATGTTTCATCCATGCAAGTCCGCACTTGAGTGATTGAAGGCATCTGTGCTGCAGACAGCTCCTGCCCAGGGTGACTGGATTGTGTGTCAAAGTCCCAAGTGTGGGCATCCTCTCATCTCACTCTGGAGATCTGCAAGGCAGGACGTAGTCATCCAGGCTCTGTCTATAGGCAAAGCAGCAGAGAGCTCTCCAGATGTCCATTCGCCCTAGCTATAATTGTGGGATGGGATGAAGAACATGCTAAAAGGTTTTATCATCCTCCATTAACTTAAGAAGATGCCTAGACATGTACATCCCTCCCTGCTCAAGGGAACATAAGGTTTGAACCCAGGAACATACTGCTCCAAGCATATGTTTTATTGGAAATACCACTTACCACACCTCGGTAGGATGGAGGGATGAATCCACAGTAGATAGGAAGAAAGCAGCTGCAGAGAAGAGCCTGGGGGAGGAGAGGAACTGCAGAAGTAAATGTTCCTGTCAAAGTTGTCCTGAACAAAGTCTGCTCAGCTGGGTGCCTGCAAATTCAGACTTGACAAATAGTCTGGAGCCAGGCTGTCAGCACCACCTGGGCTTTGCACATGACTGTGCCAAGAAGACAGGTTTCAAGAAGGACAAAACATCTAATTTCAACAAAGCTTCTCTGGATAAGGGCATACCACTTCATTTCTTGCTTTGTAACTGCCAGCAATATTAGAGTTGTATATCCATATGTCACTGTCCAAACACTATTACTGGCAGTGGCAAGGTGAAACTTTGGGGTCATTTTTCAGACTTGAGGTTTTTGGACAAAACCAAAACATCCTCACACTGCATTTTCATTCTTCTGGGATTTTTCAAACGCAAACCCATCCTGCTGGGCATATAACCATTTTTTCACCAATCTCATCAGCTGGGAATGAGCATCCTGGGCTCCTGGGTACACCTAGGGCAGGCACCACAGGGTGAACTGCAGCAGCTCTGCTGTCATCTACTAGGACAAGCAAGCTCATGATCTCGTGGTCAGCTTCATTAGGGTTTTACCCTGGGATTCTTTCCCTGGAGCCAATTTGCTGGTTAATCACCTAATTGTGGTTCAGCAACACAGATGCTTTGTCCAGCTTTTTCCTCCCAGACAAGTGCTGAGGAAATGAGAAAAATTACTGCCAGCAGGACTTGGCCAAGAAGAGACCTGTACAGGAAGCCAAGAGGTCTTGTTAGCATTAACATTGCTCTTTGCAAAGGGTCATTAACACTTAGAGCTGGCCAACATGCCACCATCAGTTTTTTTTGTGGCTGGAAGCAAACCTTCTGCTCCTATAGCATGATTTATTCCTGACTGGATCTGGACCTACCAGCACTGTTCTCCCTCTTCTCCCTTTGTCCAAGCCTGATGGAGCTGACAGTGGTGGCACCACAGCTCTGGCAGAACTTCCTGACACTCTTCCCATCTTAGGTAGAAAACAGTGCCGTTAAGGTTATCCATGCTTAGATACCTCCACCCAAAAGGGTTGGTAGATGTCTTCCTATGGGCATCAGAGGAAGGTCCTTTACCTGAATGAGCTCCTCCTTTGAGCTGAACTCAGAGACCATGACATTTTGGCCGTCCACCACCCGTGTGAGCGAGATGTGCAGCCGCCCCGAAGCCACCTGGTAAGAGTCTTCTGGTAACCTCTGCTGCAAAACAGTCTTGATATTCGCCAGCAAGCTGCACTTGGGAGAGAGAGGGCCCAGGATGGTTTTCCTGACTTCCTTGGCAGTTGCAAAGAAAAATTCCTTTAGGTCATCTGATGGGGGGGAGGGGAGACAGAGAGAGAGTCTTTTTCACTGCTGCCCTAAGAGTTATATTTTCAATCCTATTTTTAACACTGCCCACAGTTAAAGCCTTTTGTGGATCTGCGCACTACCCGGGGATGACACTGCTGCTGTAATGGGGGATGTGGTGATGAGGTGGAAAGGAGAACATCACCCCTGTGGTGTCCTCAAAGGACAATGTGCTGCTGAGCATGACCCCACTGGTGACATCCCTGTGAGTGCCGGAGATGGGTGCCTGTCAAGGGATTAGGGTCAGGCTCCGAAGCAACCTGGAAATGGGGAGGTGGCACAGACGTGGCATTGTCAGTGCCAGTGTGACTTGCACAACACATCCCTGTTCTGTGCAGGATTTTCCTGCAAGCTGGGCATCCTGGCTGCAGCGTGCTGGGGCTCCCTGCTCATCCGAGCTCCCCCAGTGACTTCCCAGCTGGCATTAATGCAGATGTCTGCGCTTCCTGGAAGCTGGATTAAGGGAGCAGAACTGCAGAGCCCCAGCTGAGGCGGCAGCAGACAGAGGGTTTGAAAGTAACGGGAGGAAGACAGGTTCAGCAAACCCCGTGGTCAGCACTGCTGGGCTGATCCTTGGTCTGTTTGCCGAAATGGGGAGGTTGCCTGGGGGGAATACCCCACCTCAGGTTGCTAAACTGTGGCACAGTAAAGCTTTTCCGTCTCCCCAATGCTGCAAAGCCATCCTTGTGCCTGGGCAGACTCCCCAGAACTCTGCACCAGCTTTTGTAGGGGTAGAGGTACTGTCTCATGAAATTGCTTTAAAAGCACAGACAGACAGACGGTGTCCTGAAGGTGACTGGAGCAACACAGGTATTAAGAGGGGTTATAATTGTTTGAGCGGATGTTCAGGCCACGTGGAGTGTTGATTAATGCTCAGTGGGTTCATGTAGGGTCCTCGGGGACACCAAAAGAGCTGGAGACAGTCCAGGCACTGCCTGGCTGCTCTGCCTCCTGGAAATGTGGGAAAACATGAACAAACAACCTGTGAGCTGCTGGGTGGGAGGTGAGACCTCCCGCAGCTCTGGGGGCTCTGGCCAAGGGCACAAGTTGGGTTGGGCTGACCCTGGCATGCAGTGCCATCACCATCCCCGCTGCACAAGCTTGCTGGTGATGATCGTGTGCTCAGGAGGTGACTCATGGGATGGTGGATGACAGCCTGGCTTGGGGAGCTCTGAGCTCCTCACCCAGCCCGGGTACATGACTGCAGCCACCCCATGGGACACCCCCCAGGGCCCGAGCACAACCTTAACCCTTGCTCTGCTCCTCTTCTCCCTGGTGCACATCTGGCTGTGTTTGGGCCTCATTGCATTTTCCTTATTAGAAACCCAACCAGAGTCATCACTGCCCAAAAGGTCTTTTCTTCTCCTGGAGAAGGTGTTTTGGACACAAGATTATCTCAGCATTTCCACTAAGGGTACAGTGCCCTGCCAGCCCCGGTGCAGCAGCCCCATGTTCCAGTGGTGATGCCCCTGGCGAGAGCAGCTGGACTGACTTGCACCTGAAGGAACCCCAGCTCCATCCCATTGCACCAGCCCAAGAAATCAGAGAGGAAAACACTGGGGGCCTTGCTGATTTGTAGGGAAATTCATCCCCACGTGGGCAGAAAGTTTTCCGACAGTACCTTACCTGTTGTTTTGTCTAAATATGCCAAAGTTCTGAATTATTTGTCTAAATATGCCAAAGTTCTGAATCATTTTTAGCTCCAGCTGAGGGACTCTAGCACCCACCTGAGGTTTCAAGTGTTTTACATTTCCTCCTTGCTTTCTCCTTCATTATTTTGTCCCTAAAAAGAGTGCCCGGCCCCTGATTCTCCTGAACATCCACATCACTTGAGGCAAAGGCTGGATCAGCATGCAAAGACAAATCTTGAATATGCTACTTTACATACAGATAACAATTAAAAATATGGTAGGATGTGATTATTAAAATGGATTAACTGCTCTGAATTAATTCTACATGCAGATGATCTCGCTGCTAAGGGGGCCCACTTCCACATTGTTTAAAGTGGTTTAGAGTAAAAGCCTCTTCTGCAGCAATAAGAGCTCTGGGCAGGAGTAGGGACTGCCATTCCCCTGGCATATCAGATGAGCCCTGGTGTTTTTGCCAGCAGGAAAGCTTCTCTGCCATCCGGAAACAGGAATTTTGCCACGTCTTCCCTTGTGCTGGATCAGTTGGCTGGGCTGACCCAAGCAGCATGCAAGTGGGGCCGTCAGCCCTACAGACACCATGTGGCTGCCACCCACGTCCCTTCACAGCTAAGGGTGCTAAGGGGGCTGACCCATAGGGCTGTGGGGAGAGGGGGGGGCTTTACATGAGCATAACCGCCCAGCTTGGCTGCACTTGCTTTGGGACACATCTCAGCACTCTCTGGAGCTGGTAGCAGAGGGGAGGGAGATGTATTCCTTCAGCAGAAGCAGGAGGATGAGCCAATATAACATACAAGTACGTCCAGATTTGCCCATGTGGTATCTACCAACCATCTGAGGTAACATTCAGACATCAATAACTGGCTTTTTCAGCTGACACCACCCAAAATTGCTCCAGGGTGGCTGCCAAAAGTGACATCACCTGAAGAGTTCTTTTATGCCTTATAAGAGATATGAATTGCAGCAGTAACACATCCTACTTCCCCAGCGGTGCTTAAGGTATTATCACCTCCCATTCTATTCTGAAATAAAATTTCTGTAGCAAAGAAACCCAGGTGATCATTGTCTTACCAAGGCTGATGCCACACACCACGGCGGCTGCAATGAGTGAGCCAGCAGACGAGCCATAGACCTTGCACGCGGATTTGAGCAGCTCGGGAGCCAGCTCCAGGAGGGACTGCACCACCCCAACCTGGTACAGGGCGAGAAAGCCGCTGCCCGAAAAGGAGAGTGAGAAAGGGGTGCCCGAAGCCCGCAGATCCTTTGCAGCCATCTCGAGGTCAAATTTCCAGTTCAATGTCATGGGCTGTCCTTCACCACGTAAACTTCAAGCTCTCATCTCCTCTGCTTTCTCCGGGCTCATCTCTGGCTGCAGTGGAATCCAGACAATGGATTTTCTGTCTTCTTTTATGATAGATCCCAAGGTGTTTACATTCACGAGCTACTTTAATTGCTGCCTATGCTAAAAACAGAAGTTTTCCCCTGATCTAAACAGCTCTAGTAATCCTCGAGCATGGCCAGGTCCACTGCTCAGGGCGGAGTCAAGGCTTCCCTTTTATAATGAGTGATCCTAAGTCTGGCCAGCACCCACCTGGAGAAGGTCCCTGCACTGCTGTGCCGTCATGCATCAGAACATCCAAGCGAATTTTCCTCTTTGCTTTTTTCATCAAGGGTGTTTCCCTAAATAGGATTCGCCTTCAATCCTGGCTTATGCACAGCTCTGTATTGAGTGAGTAAAGGCTTGTATAACACACTTAAAGCCAGAGGGTGTTACACAAGGAGTGGATGTGGGGTGTTACACAGAGCGCTGTGTTAGATTTGGAAATATCTCTTGTAATTGCTCCCTATTGGAAGGTTTTTTTCTTTGCCCAACTCCTGGATATTCTTTGGAAAGAAACCCAAGGAGCTGGATTTGCTTTTCTCTTCCTGCCAGCTCTGTGCTTTATAAGGCCCCAGGAGGATCCTGGCAGCAGCACCGTGCTCCCCAGATCCTGGGATACTGATCCAAAATACAACTGCCTTCAGGCTGCCTCCATTCATAATTAAAAATAGGGAAAATTTGAATAGATTTCTTGTGTCTTTTTGGCCTCAATAACCTAATGCTGTTGCCAACGTGCAGAATAAAAATTGACATTTTAAATAGACTTACTAATATTACTAAATAATGTGTCGCTTATGTTGTCCAAACACATATAACATGTATAGTGTATAATGAATGTTACTTTTGTGGTTGTGTGTTTATTACACACACATATGCATGATATGGACATGTACATAATAAAGAGGCATACTTAAGGAGAGAGCTCTCATTCCCTTGTCTGGTGTGCCAGCCTGGCCGAGACACTGCAAGGAAACAGGGGACTGTCCCAGCAACCTGAGGAAACCATTGCAGTGCTGTTCCACCCCAGATTTCATGAGTTTTCCTTGTCCTCTCCAGCCACGGCTGGGTCCCCATGGCCCCACTGGGGGCCGTGCGCTGTGTGATGGGAGCAGAAGCTCTGACCTCGGTGTGTAAAATGCCTCTGGATCGGAGTTCCGTTGGTGGCTGCCATTGGCAGGTGAGCGTCACGTGCAAGCACCCCCAGGTCAGCATCGCTGCGTGGCCAAGGCTGCCCTGGGCCACAGGACAAGAAATAGCAAGCTGCCGGCTCATAAACTTATTGCAACGTGATCTGGCCTGTCCTGGTAGTGAAGAACTGCTTTGCATGGGAGTGTTTGCATGTGACCACTTCCTACTGCAGTATACAGTCTTACTGGATTCAGTCTTCTATTCCTCTTTGTTGTCTTTTCTGTGCTTGATTTTTATGGCCTCGTCAGGTGAGTCTCCCACACGCACGCCCCATCCCAGCCTTCCTGCCAGCTCATTCGGCCATATCTAGGCTTTGATCTGCGTGATTCATGCCACTGTCTCCTCCAGATCTTGGGAAATGTGTTCAGTGAAAGGCACTGGCAACCATCTGCGGATAGAAGGATAAACAGTATCATCTCTGACTGTGACCTATCCGAGCACACAAGTGCATCAGAAGTACACAAGTACACACTGAAAAAAATTGTTTCCATGCACGCTATGAATTAAGTCTGACTATTATGTGCATCAGGCCCCCAAGTAATTAAGCAGGCACCACACAGGAGAAGCGTAGGATGTTCTTGCTTCTCTCAGTGCTTGCATCTCCTCAGCTGCTAAGCTGTGGAAAGCTGCAAATGATCTCATGGGACATGCAGGAATGTGCTCCCCTGTCCAGCACAGAGTGTGGGGCTGATTTTCCTGCAGGAGCTGGACTTGGTACAAAATCTTGAGCTCCAGGGGCTACTGAGGAATGCAAACACAGACCCAGCTGAGCCAGGAGATGTCCTTCCCCCAGGCTCTCCTTTGGGCACCTTGTAACGGTATTCTTCCTTTGTAGCTGCAATGAAGCAATATATTAAATGGTTTTTTTGTTTGTTTGTTTGTTTTCCATTCCCAGAGCCGGATGATGAAGGACCTTGTGGCCACAAAGAAAAAAAAAAAAAANCTCTGCAAGAAGATAAGCGAGTAGTTCCATGTACAGTGAGTGTAAGAAGGTCCACAGCAAAGAAAAGGAGCACAGCCCTGCGCCGACCCAGGGCCAGCCCAGGGGAGGGGCACGGGACACAAGGCAGGATGGACAAGAGGACAAGGGTCCATGTATATGGAGGATGGGAGATACCCAGCCTGGCAAGGCAAAGGCAGCAGCCTGAAAGCTGACAGCTCAGACCTGCAAGGACTTCATGCCCTAACAGCCCGGGCTCCCTTCGACTCAGGAGGAACCAGGCTTTGGGGGTGTGCATTGGGGGTCTGCAGCTGTGGGATGCACAGCCACATCCCAGCATTTCCCACAAATCCCCCCATCCTGCAATGAATTACAAGGGGTTCCTCAAGGGACCTGGAGGGTGGGTCATGCAAAATCTGCCCTTAGCCATTGAAAATGCTGAGGCCCTAGAAAGTGTCCCGGTAGACAGAATCCTCTTTGGCTGGGTGCCGTGCTCTCGTGAGATGAAACCTTGTCATCATCCTCTTAGTGACAGCAAATTTTGCATTAATTACCTCCTTAAGTGCTGGGCTGATTTTATAAGCTGCCCTCCCCCTCCTGGCATCCAGCAAAGCAGGATTAGCAGGGCCTAATGACCTGGGACAGCGGGGTCCCCAGCATGCTTTCAGGAGAAGCCTCGTGTGCACTGAACACTGAAGCCAGCATTCGCCCGGGCAGGATCAGTGCCCAGATGGCCGATGCGCGTGATCCCAGGGATTTTCAGGAAAAGCGATTGCCTTAGCTGTTTGAAACCACATCAGGGAGTTTAGGGTAGGATGAAGTTAATACCAAGAGCTGGAAACTGCTCAAAACCCCACGGCTAATAACTTGCCCTGCTTTAATATCTTCTTTAATATCTTCAGAGGCCATTGGCAAGCAGGGTCTGTAATTTTTAACCAAGGGATTAAACCAAGATGCTGAAGTCACTTGTGAGAAGAGACCTGGGCTACAGGAGCCACTCCCATCCTTGTCCCACCTTGTTCCTGTTTGGGATTTGGTTATTTGGGACCACAAGCCTGTTGTACAAGGAGCTGTGCAGGTTTTGCTCCTTGTTTCTCCAGCACCACAGCCCCAGCAACCACAGGAGGAGATTTGGTTCAGCTGACATCAGGAAAAGCACAGGAAAAGGGAATGGGAGAGGGAAGTCATTTTTCTCACTAGCTTTTTGCCTGGTGGGCACCCCATGTGCCGAGGTGATGTCCTCTGGGAAGTCAGAGTGGAGACAAAACCCACTTCTGTTCCATGCAAATCCTAACCCGTGTCTGGCCACAGATGCAAAGCAAAGAGGGGCACCACATCTCCTCCCGCCGGCTCTCCACTGTGTCCCCAATACCAGCTCACCACAGTCACAGCCTCGGTGCCGCCCCAGACACTGGGTGCCAGGAGGGTGACAGTCTGCAAACAGGAGAGAGCAGTTTCGGTTTCTCCAGCAGTAAATGTCATCCCAGGCTGGTTCCTGGCCAAAAGGAAACACGGCACTGGCAACGCTGGGCAGTGGGATTTGGCTGCTCTTTGAAATGTTTCCTTCAAGGCTTTGCAAACAGGGGAATTGGGATGTGCATGAGGGAGGGCTGCTTCCCTCTTGCAAGGACTCTGCTTCCCCAGAGAGTTCCAGCTGGGGTTTTACAAGGACGGAGAAGAACAGCTATCCCGGGAGAGGAGGGTAAGAGGGGGGGTGCTGATGGGGGCCCATGCAGGACCATCCACCAGCATAGCACTGACCCCAACCACAGCCATCACCTTCAACCCACCACATTCAACACCTTGCACACTGCCAGCCCTAAAATTTTGTCCCTCTTGCCCCAGGCTGGGTCCGACCCTAGCAAGGAGATGCTGCTGCCACTCCCACCACCTTGAGCACCGGCACTCCCGGCCCCAGTCCAAGTGCATTGCCTTAATCCAGGGCCCTGCTTAGGGGTCTGGGCAAAGATTAGCTGGGAACATTCCCCTGATTAGTGTTTAATCTCTTTGACATTTCACATCTTCTTAGACATCATAGGTGAGACCCTGGCAGCTGTAAATCCCTTAGTCCTTGAGGGAGCTACAACAAGTGCAGCTTCTGGGCCACTTGGAACAAGCTTTACCCAGGTCTTGGTGTCAGATCAATCTGCTTTTGTGACTAAATCTCCTTTTTCTGGAAAGGCAATGGCCATAAATAGACAAAAAGGGGAGGAGCACACCATGTATCTGCTGTAAAACTTGCTTTGTGTCACTTTGAGTTTGGCTTGAAAGGAGCAGCTCACAACAGCTAGAGCAAAGCAAACTTTATTCCATGTATAGCACATCTCCCATGGCCTTTAGACAAGCCTGGCTGTCACATGGGGACCAGCTTATCTGAGTTTTATGTTTTTCTTTTCTGAACTGGACCCTTGGCTGACAGCAGAAGCTATAGAAATTATAATGTACATTCACAGCTATGTATAGAAAAGTAGGTAAATAAATACCCGTACACACACACGAACAAACCATGAGGTTCAACACATGCATTTGATGAGGTCCAAAATGGAAATATAGGGCAATCTCAGAAATTTGGGCTTTACAGACTAGGTTGCCCCCAGATAGGTTGGTTTTAATCACTTCATGCTAAAGTGGCTGTTGCTGTGGTTTTTCTTCGCAGATTTTAAATCCACAGCTCATGAAATCACACCACGTCCAGGCCACCTGCAGAGACTGTCCCCCATCATTAAAGTGCATCCTTGGGTTCACAGGCACAGCCAATGTCAGTCTGGGCTCTCGCAGCTGTCAGTGCTGAACTTCACTCTGTCCTGCTGAGACAGAAGGAAACGTCTGTGAGGTCCCCTCCCAAACCAAGCCAGTGCTATTGTTCTCCTCTATGGGTCAAAGAGGAACTTTTCCCTCCACAGTCAAGGAGGAAGGCTGTGGTTATACCAGATCACAGCAATGCTGTGTGCTACGGGCACCTCCTGGCTGTGCAGACGCAGCAGGCAGGGAGCATGTTATAGCCTCATAGACCAGCCCAGGTTGAAGGGGACCTCAAAAGATCACCAGGTCCACCTTTTTGTGAGGAAAGGGAGCTTCAGTGAGATTATCCAGCACCCTGTCCAACAGCATCTTGAAAACCTCCAGTGATGGGGACTCCACCACGTCCCTGTGTAGGCTGTCAGTGAATGGTTCTCACTGAAAAATTACTTTCATAAAAAAATATGAAACTTCTCCTAGTGCAACTTATACTCATTGCCTCTTGTCTTCTCCATGTGGCTCCTTGTCGAGAGAGAGCCTCTATCCTCTTTGTAGCCACATCTTAAGTACTGGCATACAGTGATGAGTCCCCCTCCCGAGCCTTCTCTTCTCCAGGGTAAAAAGACCTAACTTCTTCAGGCTTTCCTCACAGGGCAGCTTCTCCAGCCCTTTGATCCTCTCCATGGGCCACATTGGAGAAAGCCTGTCCTGCAGGGCTTCCAGCTTCCAGGAGCCTCTCCCAAAGCCCGCCCACCCCTCTATGGGGCACACGCTGTCCTCACACCCACACAAGCAGCACAGGGCAAGAACCAGCACCCAGTCACCCCCAGCATAATCCAGATTGCCTGCCACCCACCTAGCTTGTCCATCACACTCAAATTCCATCCCTTGCCCTAACTTGCTGCTGGCAGCTCAACCCTGGCCTTGCTCCTCCTCCTTACCTGAAGGATCTTGCTGTAGGACAAAGGTGCAAATGAGTCTTCCAGGTAGCGGGTGCCAAAGCCCATGATCCTGTTCACTGCCTGGTTACAGATGCCAGCCACCTTGGCGGTGAGGTGCACTGCAAAGGCAAACTGGATTTCTTGGGGGTTGACGTTGGGCCTGCTGGCCGTCATCTCCTTGTGGACGTAGGCATCAGCCAGGTTCTTGAAGGAGCTGTAGGACATGTCTCTGAAGAATGTCCGCAGCCGTGCATCTTCCTTCACCTGTTTAAGAAGCAAATGAATACACACATTAAGAGCAAATAGCCTGGTATATCGTTGGGTTGATGCCTTCACATTTCACTAAGGTTGCAGATGAGAGAGGACAGACAGACCGACATGATCGCACCCAGTCAGGGAATTAAAAATGCCATTTCCTTGGTTTTACTGAGCATTTCCCTGCACCGTGGAAATCAGTGGTGTTGCACTATTTTAGAGCAGTGCTCGGCCCGAATTCCCCCAGCCCCATCCAGCTGACTGCAGTTCCACTCTCACCTGCCTGTCCAGCTCATCTCCGGCACTCTGGAGCAGGGCCACGATTTTCCTGATGGCTTCATCTGTGGAGAAAACATGGTCACTCCCTTGTAACCTCCAGCCCTGTGTCTGAGCCCCATGCCTGGATGCCCTCGGGGCAGTGCAGCTTTTTAGCCCCCTTGAAAAAGCTTCCCAAGCAAAGTGCATCATCCTTCATCTCTGGAAAACCCATTTCAGCCTATGGCCGAGTGCCTTGCTTTCCTCAGCCAGGAAGAACACCCCCCTGCCTTTGAATTTTTCCCTCCCCAGATCAAGTCCTGATTCTGAAAATCTCCCCAGTGGCTTCATATGACTCTTTGGGTTGCATTAACACCTCGGGCAAGACTGAAGAGGGGCTAGGGTCCCATGCAGGCTCTGCATGGGGACAAATCCCACGCCAGCATGTTTTCTATACGTGCAAAGGGCAGCACTCACCAATCCCATCGGCACCACCCGGCCTCGGCAGCTGCTCATCCCTGCACCGCCCGCTGCCCTGGCTCTCACTGCCCTGTACAATCAGTCCGATCTCCTCTGAGACCCGTGCGTAGTAACCATCCGGCTGCTCTGCCTCTGCTGGAAGAAGAACACATGTTCATAATTGGGGATTTTTCTTGGCCAAGTCATTCACAGATGGAAAGGGGAACACAGACCCTGTTGGTGTGGTGCCTGTGCCCACCCTAGGTCAGCACACGCTGCTGTGAACCACGCGCTGTGCTCCCTGAATGGTAGCCAAGCTCCTGTGATTGCCCCAAACCAACCCGGCCTTCACAAAGATCCCCTGGCCGGCTTTTCAGGAAGGGTTTGGCATGGGAACAAGGGTGCTGCTGCCACAGCAGCTCCCACCCTTCCCTGCAGCAAAGCAAAAGCAACAGGTCATGGCCCTTAGGTGGTTTCAGATTCAATCTCCAGTCTCAAATGCAGGTTTAAACTAAATCACAATGTCCCTCGTTTGCCACAGGGGGAAAACCTGTGTACAGATAAAACCTATGCACGAATAATCACCGTGGAGCAGCTTGCAGTAACTTGCTGCACAAGTCTCAGTAATGACACTTGCTGGTGATCCTCACCCAGGGGCATCTTCAAGCACGGAAAAATTTGACCCTTTTCTGGGGCAGCAAGTCAAGTCTGGAGCCCCCCAGATCCAACCCCAATGCCCCATAAAGCAACAGGAGGGCAATGCATAGTTAGGGTTAGGAACCAGCACTCCACACTTGCTGTTGCTTTCACCCCAGAAAACCCAGTTGAGGCCCTGGCGGTGAGGGCAAGGGTGGGGGTCCCACCTGGGGGGGCCGGCGCCTGGACGTGCCGCAGGGGCAGGCAGCTGGGGCGCTTGGTCCTTGCCCCTGCCTCACCCCGCTCCTCCTCTGCATGCTTCTTGAAGGAGAAAACCCTCTTGAGGCTGGGTCTCCTCCTGGGGGCTTTGCCCAGTGGCGGGGACATGCTTGAGTCAGCTCTGGGTCTCCTGGCTCCTTCTGTTTTA
This sequence comes from Anseranas semipalmata, assembly GCA_013399115.1. Taxonomy (NCBI): domain Eukaryota; kingdom Metazoa; phylum Chordata; class Aves; order Anseriformes; family Anseranatidae; genus Anseranas; species Anseranas semipalmata. Next base: position 226,571 of record VXAA01003132.1, read on the forward strand.
CTGCTGTAAGGATTTTTGGCATCTTTTTCCTTCGCTTTCTGCCCCACGTTTTCCTTCTGGTCCTCAGGGCTCCTCTTGAAGAGGAAATTTAAGAAGCTTTTAAACCAGGTGTGCTGGGTTTTGCCCTGGGAGGAGGTTTTTGTGCTTTTCCTCTTGGTCTCCAGCTCCTCCTTAGGAGCCTCCCCAGGAGCTGATGCTTTGCTCTCCTCATCCAGAGCCTGTTCCAGCTCCAGCACCTTGGGTGCATCCTCCTGGTCCTTCTTCAGGCTGAGTTTGGCACATGAATACTTGCAGAAGTCGCTCTCTGATCTTTGCAGCCCAACTGCCTTCCTCCCTCGCCCTCTGGCTCCCTCCTGAAGCCTTTCCTTGGTCATCTGTGAGTTCTCGCAGCAGCTCAGTGAGCGCCTGACGTAGATCTCCAGCACCTTCTTGGCCCCTTGCCTGTCCAGTGAGAGGATGGTCCCCGACGGCTGTCGCCCTGCATCCCATGGCTGCTGCTCTGCAGGCAGAGCCTGCACCTTGCTGCAGAGGAAAACAACATTGTCAGCCCAGTTTTGCTTTTCTGGAGACACCACGTGGTCAGGTTGAGCGTGATGGAAATCGCCACTGTTTTGGCTAGCACTACAAGCCAAGAGTGCTTTGGGTGTCCAAAGGTGCTTCTGTTCCTGGTAAATGATCAACCCCTTTAATAGGTGTTACCTAAGTACTGTTTATGTAGACTGCACACTTGAGGTTTTATGATGGGCTATAGACACTGCTAATAAAGGAAGTGAAACTGCGTGGAGAGGAGGATAAGCTGAGCAGGTCCCAGAGGGGTGCCAGGTTTACATGACTGTAATCCAGATACTGTGCTGCTGTGTCTTCCCATTGAACATATCACAATACTATAACAAAAAATGAAACAACCCCTAACCCCAGATCTTTGAGCATCTCCCTTTGAAGCAAGGGCTGCTAAAAAAATAAAACAGGACCTGCCACACCTGTGCCTTGCACTGGTTCTGCACCCTTCAGAGAACCAGACCCAAACCAGACTTTTTCCACTGCTGAGTTGCATGCAGGAAGCCAACACGGAAATCCCGCATGCTCAGCCATACAAACCACCCGGAGCCACTCAGTGTGGATGAGCACACACAATGCACAAGCATGCCTGCCCACTGCAGCTTGGCCATTTTTAGACCAAGAAGACAATTTTCATTCATCCAAGGCAACACCAAAGTCAATCGACCACCCAGGCCAGCACCATTAATAAATCATTCAAACAGATTTAATCACAGCAAAGCAACAACCCCGTCCTGCTTCGATTGATTCCAGCCCATTGGACACATCATTCTTTATTTGCTCTTTTGATATTTACCTTTCCATCAGTATTTCTGCCCTTCTAGACATATGTCAAGACAAGTTCCGTGGCAGCAAGCACTAAGGGTGTTCAGGCTCCCTTGGGAGCTGCCTGTTTTATACCCAGGCTGGTGGCTGGCTGACTCAGACCTATTTTTAGCAGCCACTCAGGAGCGCGGCTGGCACTTCCAGGTGCGTGAGTTTCACCAGAGAGGAGAACAATTTCCTTGTGATAACCAGCAGCAAAACAGCGTAAAACATCCATGTCACCTGGCATAAGCACTGGCCTTTGAAACCAGCTATCTGAGCCAACTGCTTTTTTTGGTTGGTTGGTTATTGTTTTTATTTTTCATGGGTGTGATGGCCCATAAGGGCTTTTCCAGGTTGTTTCTGTAAGGAGGAGCCACAACTTTTTTCTGGGAAATGGAGGCTCAGTACAGCAACCAGATCTCCCCACTCCCCAGGAGCATTCAGGGAAGCAGACATCATGGGCTCATGTATGGGTGCAGACACACTGGGGCACAGTGCTAACAGGATGTCTCCTAATGCCAACCATGACTGGGCTGCAATGTCCCTGAAACACCATGACCCCACCCTGGGGTCCTTCAGACAGCCCATTCGCCTACCCTAAAAGAAGAAACGGGACTTGCTTTGTGATCCAAACACTTTGCTCCCCACCAGCCTTGTCCAGGGGCAGAGCATCTTCCAGGGTGAAGCCACAGGGCACAGCATCCACCAGCCCCCAGGCCAAACAAATCTTCAGCCTTGCTTACACCAGATTCACCTGTGCCCATTGATCCCTCCTGCAGGCTGCTGCGTGCCATCTTCATTGCTATTTTGCCATCTGATGGCAATATTTCACACTGCACCTTGCAGGGATTGTGCTGGATGTGGATCCATTTGCTGGGTGGTGGCAGTGACCTGTGTGACTGCTAGCACATTGACTTTGGAAAATCCCGTGGTAAGATTTCAGTGTGAGCAATGCTTAGTTTTTTCCAGCTTTCAGCTCAGATGATGTGCTGCCCTGGCTAAAAATGATCTTTTCCTGACAACTGGTCCAGCTTGCAATTCAATGGGTCCAGGATAATTTTCTTTAGATTTCTTTCTACAAACTTTCTGGGCCATAATTTCCTATTGCTTGAAGAGACACAGCCCATTTTCCTCCATTTCTCCTTAGCCTACACTGATGATTCAGTCAGGTATTGATCACAAAATGTCCAGCTCTGTTTTTCAGCATCTCTGTCTACTGCTGAAAAACAATTAATCTGTCCATCAGGAGCTCCTTGGCATATGACCACAATGGATGAGAAGGACTTTCACAACCAATTTAGAATCACAGAATCATAGAATGGCCTGGGTTGAAAAGGACCATAAAGATCATCTAGTTTCAACCCCCCTGCTCTGGGCAGGGTTGCCAACTACTAGAGCAGGCTGCCCAGCGCCACATCCAGCCTGGCCTTGAATGCCTCCAGGGATGGGGCATCCACAACCTCTCTGGGCAACCTGTTCCAGTGCCTCACCACCCTCTGAGTGAAAAACTTCCTCCTAATATCCAACCTAAATCTCCCCTGTCTTAGTTTAAAACCATTCCCCCTTGTCCTATCACTATCAACACATGTAAACAGGTGTTCCCACTCCTGTTTATACGCTCCCTTCAAGTACTGGAAGGCCGCAATGAGATCTCCCCAGAGTCTTCAAATTTAGTTTGCTTTTTCTCTGCAACATTCCCATAACAAACAGCCACATCCACTCTGGCAATGGAGCACAGTTTGGCCATCTCCTGTTTGGAGATCTTGCTACTGGACATCATCCAAGGCTGAATCCAAACACTGTTCATGGAAGACTTCTCATGACTAAATGGGGAATCAGTGCTGACTTATGGCCTCTTCCAGGCTTTTCCTCTTTGTATCTGCATTTCTGAACACATCCTGAAGATGGGCTACCCAAAGCAACTTCAGGAAAAATCTTGACCTGAACTGTGATTCTGGACCCAGATGTTTATGCAAGTTCAGGCTCCTTCTTGGATTTAGGACATGCTTAAACCTAATGGGATTGAGGCATATGAAAGAGACATTTGCAAGAAACCTGAGACAAACCAAAAGCCCATTACCATAGTTGAGGGAAAAGATCTTAATGTCTGGATCCAAATTTGTCCACTTTTCTCACCAACAGCAGCAGAGAATGAAGAAGCTGGCCAGAAATGTGGTCATGTGGAGGGATCGCGCAATGCCAGGGTTCGTATGTTCAAGCCAGTGATGTTGAAGAGAAAAGTAGAACTAAAAGCATAGAGATACAGCTGGAGAGAAACTGGCTTATTTACTTCAAAATAATAGAACAGAACAGAACAGAACAGAACAGAATAGAATAGAATAGAATAGAATAGAATAGTTCAGTTGGAAGGGACCTACAAAGATCATCTGCTCCAACTGCCTGACCTCTTCAGGGCTAACCAAAAGTTAAAGCATGTTGTTAAGGGCATTATCCAAATGCCACTTGAACGCTGCCAGTCATGGGGTATCAACCACCTTGCCAGGAAGCCTGCTCCAGTGTTTGACCACCCTCCCAGTAAAGCAATTTTTCCTAATGTCCAGTCTGACCCTCCCCTGGCAGAGCTTTGTTCCATTCCCATGCATCCTGTCATTGGTTATGGGGGAGAAGAGACCAGCGCCTCCCTCACCACTTCCCCTCCTCAGGAAGTTGCAGAGAGCAGTGAGGTCACCTCTCGGCCTCCTTTTCTCCAGACCAGACAGCCCAAGTGTCCTCAGCATCTCCTCATCGGACATGCCTTCCAGCCCTTTTACCAGCTTCAATGCCCTCCTCTGGATGCTTTCACGGACTTTAACATCCTTTTTACATTGTGCAGCCCAGAACCACACCCAATATTCAAGGTGAGGCTGTACCAACACTAAAACAAGGGAAAGTTATTCCTGAGGTGAAGCTGCAAGGTGCTGAGGGTTACAGCGTGCTCAGGAGAACATAGGAGTTGAAACCTCCAAATTTCCTGGCAACAAGACAAACACAGGCCACAGCTGGGGAGGCTGAGGCTGGACTTCAGAAAGAACCTCCACTGCAGGAGGGTGGAACAGCTTCACATAGGTCCCCTGAGGGGTGGGAGATCACCGGCCTTGGAAATCTTCAAGATTTGGCTGACCAAAAGCATGGCTGACCCGACCATGTGTTGGTGGCAGTTGTGTTTTAAGTGTGAGGACGGACCACGAACTACAAAGGACCCTTTGAGCCACAACTAACCAGCTGGGGCACAGAAACAGCTGTAGCTTTGGACCTGCACCAAGAAGTGAGTGTTGAAGGCAGCCACTTCTCCCCACACTGGCCATGATTGGAAAAAGGGCACAGCCAATGCATGGCACCTGAGTGGCCTCAATGGAAGCCTCTCAGCCCAGCTGTGTGGTGCCTCTGGTCCGAGAGGTTGGTGGGCACCAGAGCTGTGGGAAAGCTGGTGTGGGACACCCCCTGCGTGTCACCACTCCTGGACTACAGCCACAGCAGAAGTTGCTGACTTGTGTGCGCTCTCCCTCTCCACACCCACATCAAACAGCCCCAGCACAAGCAGCAGTTACTGGGCTGTTTACCGAAAGGGATGGGTCCTGTTCCAGGAAACCAGCGTGCTTACAGTCCTCCCACCTCTGCTTATCGCAGGAAGAAGAGCAGCGGCCACATGCCCTGGGATGGACGAACACGAGCATTTCCTGGGAGCTGGGAAGGAGCTCGTCATTGCAGCTCATCCTTGCAGAAGTGCCCTTTGCTTTTTGCTTTCCAAGATAACTTTGGAGGGTTGTGTGCATTTGGCAGCTTCCCAGGCTTTAGAGGAAATCCCCGTCCAAGTCCAATGGGATCCTTAGTCATCGCTGGAGGAACAGGTGAAAAGCAGCAACACATACTCTCTGTGAGCACAGCACAAGCACTGGGGTCACCAGCAGCTCCAACAAAGCCACCAACGCAAGCTTGAGAAGCAATGGGCTGCTCAGGAGTCATCAGGGCTGTTTTCACAGCAAGAAAGTGGGTGGGATGTCATGTTAGGAAATCAGGAAAAATGCACCCAGGAGTGATGCATAGCTAGGATGGGGCAGTTTCCAGGGAAGGAGGTCTGCTCTCCTACAAAAGCTGTCCCTCATAGCTGGACAGGCCTTACAGTGACTCTCTGCTGGATTTCACCCCAAGAAGGGGGAGGTCCCAGTCGACTGGTGGCTAGCAAATATGACGCCCATCTACAAGAAGGGCCGGAGGGTGGACCCAGGAAACTATTGGCCTGTCAGTCTGACTTCGGTGCTGGGAAAGCTCATGGAGCAGATTATCTCGAGTGTTATCATGCAGCACTTGCACTTCCAGGTGATCAGGCCCAGTCAGCATGGGTTTATGAAAGGCAGGTCCTGCTTGACGAACCTGATCTCCTTCTATGACAAAGTGACGCGCTTAGTGGACAAGGGAAAGGCTGTGGATGTGGTCTACCTTGACTTCAGTAAGGCTTTTGACACTGTTTCCCACAGCATTCTCCTGAAGAAACTGGCTGCTCAAGGCTTGGGCCGGCATACGCTTCATTAGGTTAAAAACTGTCTGGGCGGTTGGGCCCAAAGAGTTGTGGTGAATGGAGTTAAATCCAGTTGGAGGCCGGTCACTAGTGGTGTCCCCCAGGGCTCAGTATTAGGGCCAGTTCTCTTCAATATCTTTATCAA
>VXAA01003132.1:241481-288882 GCA_013399115.1 Anseranas semipalmata
CCGTTCCGGGATCGGGGAGAGCCCTGCGGGCACTGGGGGGTGTCCGTGGGGTCGGGTGGGCCCTGCTGTTCTCCGGGGGTTTTGAAGGGCCGGGGAACCTGCACTTCCCCTCTGGGGGCTCGGGGCTGTGAGAACCTCCTCTGCTGTTTGGGGGCGTTGGGGCATGGGGCCGTTCGTGGGGCTGAGGGTGCCTGCCCTGTGCTTAGCTGGAGGCCCGTGAGGCCTCTTGTGCGCAGTGCGTGGCTTGGGACCGCTATCCCTTGAGGTAGCGCCGCATCCGTGCCTCTTCAATGCGTTAGCCCTTTCTCCAGTGCTCTGTGGGAGGCCTCGGGGCCTGGGCTGCGCCCTGTGCCCTGTGGTGAAGCTGCTGCCTGTGACCCCCCCCCGTGCTGCAGGAAGCATCCTCCTCTGCCCTGCTCTCCAGGGCTGATCAGGCACGGTGCCGTCCTACGCATGTCCCAGGGTTGTAGGCTGGTGTGTTATTGTTCTTAAGCATGTTTTTAGGCTTGTCTGTCTTCCCTTTCCTCCCTCCTTTCTGGCCCTACAGTGCTTTGAAAGGGAGCAGGAGTTTCTGAGGGATGTGGGATTTTCCCCTGAAGAGGAGCAATAGGTGAGACCTCTGCTTGCGGGCACCTTTTTGTTGTTGTGACTTTCCCCTGTCTTTAATCCTGCACACTCTCTCTGTGCTGCCTTCTCAGCGACCTGAAGCTGTTCAGGAAAGGGGTAGGAATAATAATAATAACAATCCTGAGCATGTACCTGGGAGGCTGAGAACACACAGCAGTAGAAAGAACATTTTCAATTACTTTGTCAGGGTTGCTGTAAACGCAAATCCTATTCCAGCAGTAGGTTATACCTTTAATGAAGAAAATTCACCTGTGCTCTGCATGTCCTTCTTATCCTCACCACAAAGTCACAATCCTTCCTGCTGGCATTACCGGCAATCACAAACCAATAGCAAGGAGGTTGTACCTGGGGAATTAGCGGAAAGACACAGTTCTCCCTTTCAAGGTGTGTCCTTGTTTACCCCCGTGCCTGGACTGAGAGTCACCAAGACTTCATGGGTTGTAAATACTTCCGCTCTCAGTTAATAGAAGTGTTTTCAGTCATGTGAGCATCAGGACAGTAAGTTATTGGGCTCAAAACCTGTAGGTTAGTGTGTAAGTAAAACTCCTTGTAAGTGTCATTAGTTATTATTCTTCAGACTGGATTTATTCATGTTTAGGGAAACAATCGCAGTTTACTGAAATAAATGGACTGATACTGTTTACAACTTGTACATATTTACATCTCTAAAAATGTTCTGTTACAAAGCAGCCTGTACAGCAATTGCTTATACTGGTGCAATTGTCTTTATTTTCTGTAATAGCGTCCATGTTAGAGGGTCATCTAGGGTTGAGGGTCTTCTGTGGTTCTTATGGTTGAAATGGAGCAGTTTTTGTAGACTAATCATAAGTGAAACCTGTGCATAAGACTATGTCCAGACTTATTTCAGCTTATCTTAAAGCAGCTAAGAACAGGTTGAAGTAAGTTATGCTTTAATGGAGATAGGTGTGTGCCAAGTTAGGTAAATCGGTGTTTGTTTCAAGGCAGACTTACTTGCAGCACATGAAATTTTTCACGATCTCTTTCAGTACTGTTTTTTGCGCTGCTACTGTTGAAGGAGATGAGTTTTGTATTTGGGGCTTAAAAAGAATGTTCTTTCAGGTAGGAAATCATCACATAGTTTTGATTATTTAGTTATTTTTTGAGCTTTCTGTTTTGTAGTTGTTCTCTATAAAGTTGAGTGGACTTCAGTGGGCCCCGTCAAACTGCAGGTATCTACCTGGAAGAAGCTGTAATCAAAAGGGCTGGAAGGGTTATTTATATACTACTCAACAGTGGTGAGAAATAAGTTTTAGCAAAGATATCTGAGCTGTTTGATGTACATTGCACGTGCCCACAGGCAGGGAAAGTGGTTGGAGCGGTGGTGGTTTTTTTTCTTTTCCTGGAAAGGTTTTGTGACAGCTCTTTGAGTGAAAGGCAAGATAGGATTCCAGAGCCTCAAAAAAAAAAAAAAANATTGGTCATAATTGCACTGATAGAAACCTTTCATCTAAGATCCCGATGAATGTGACCAAGTTCATTGCATACCTGGAGTATAAAATGAATCAATGTTGCACTTCCCTTTTTCTGCGCTCCAGAGGTAGCCTTACCAACCAGTATACAGCAGTAACCTTTGTTTCCTTCCTCAAAGTATTTTTAACCATCGGACTGAGGAACCCTCTTCAGCTGATTTGATCACAAACCTGATCTTTCCTCAGTCTTTTTATGGTGCCTTCGCATCTTGGCGTGTTCAGTCTTGCCTCCTCAGAATCCAAGAGGTGTCATAACCACCTCCTTTGAGTTTTCTTTAAGGACATTGTAACGTTTTTTCATGTGGCTATTCGGTCTGTCTTTACAGGTCATGAGAAGTAACAATAACGCGTGGTTTTATTAATTGATGCTTTCAGCACAAAGTCTGGGACATGTTAGGATGTGTCTTGAACACATCTTGAACTCATTCCACGTGTCCATGACAGACAGCCAAGTGTTTAGTTCACAGTATAAGAGCATAGTCAAAGGAAGCAGACTATAAAATTGTTTAAAATTAATGCTATTTACTCCACTTTAAATATCTGGAAAACTAAGTAGAAAATTTGGGTGTTGAGAAAGGTAAATAATACTGCAACCTTTGTGATGAATTTGCTATAAGACTTCGGTGCTGTCTAGCGATTAACAACACTTTAGTCCCCTTTTGGCAAAAGGGGTGATCATATAGGGATATTGGTCGAGCAGGAGGTAGCAGTGGTACTGTATTAATAATTGCATCCCAAAGTTGCAGTCCTGTTATGAACGTCACTGCGTCATGACAGGCCAAGTCAGCAGCCAAGCAGCTTGTGGAAGGAGGCTTGCAGAGCTACCTGAAATAGCACGTTCCTGTGTAGTCTACCGTAGCTACGTGTCATTGCTAAAGTCAGTGTCAGAAACTCTTCCTTGTAGTGGAAAATAAATTACTGTTTAATAAATGCAAAGCGGGCCTCCCTAAGACATTAACCTGGGAGCAGACTCTGGGACTGCTGTGTTCTGCTTAGAGATCCCAGAAGAGTGTGTAGAGGGCAGAGTGATAATGAACTCTTTCTTTCCTGGAAAAATGGTGAACTGGTGCCTGCTGATAAAGGCCATTTCAGCCGTCTAAAGAATCTCCTGATTTTTAAATGAATTGCTTAATAGAAAGTAAATTTAGCTAGAGCATGAATGCATTACTGGCTAGTTCAACCCACGCCCAGACAAGCAGCATAATACATTCTTTTCTGTGGGGAAATGTAAAGGGATGGGGGAGCTACCACCATTTTTCATCCACTTTATTAATAAACAGCATAATTGGAGCTAATTATGAGTTCAAAAATTCCCAGTTTAATAAAATTAGCATCCTTTGTAGAAGCAACATGATTGCAATATCTGTTTTGGGGGGGGACTTGGCTAGACTACTGATGAAAGCCCCTCTGTTTTCAGGTTTCTGATTCCAGCATCCTCTCTGATTGCAATGTGACAGTTGCCAAGAGCCTGTGGACCGTCTTTTGCCAAGGTTAGTATGATTTTGAGTCTCCAGTTTTTGGATGGCCTTGCTGTACAAATTGTCTTCTACTGAAAAGCCTCCCAGTTGTGAAAAAAATCTGAATTTTAGCTTCTGTCCTGTAGCCCAGTTTGATCTTATCTGCATTGTGAGGAGCTAAATTGCCTTCCAGTGCTTCTGTCTTACCAGTGTCTGTATAGAGAAGCTGGAACTTGTAATCCAGGTAGCTCAGATGGGATGATTCCAAACTCCTGTGCTCCAGGATACATATGCCATGCTTAAGCATGGCTCATGCAGTCTACTTTATCCTGGGGAAAAGGAAGCCAACCATTGCAGCGTGTCAGGAGGAGCTGTAGGAGGGGCTCCATCCAGCCTGCAGCATGGATGGAGGCAGATCCACAGTGTGAATATCAAAACTCTCCATTTTCTGAGATGAGGATGTCTAGTGGCTGATCTGACATCCTGATTTTGCTGCCACGTGTTCTCCAGAGCCCACAACTAAGATGGAGCCCTGGGATGTGCCAATGCCTGTTGGGAGGGAAGGCCAAGGAGCAATCAGTTTCGGGATCGAAGATGTCCAGCTTTCTAGAAGAGGGGGTTACAACAGGAGGCTGGAGCTGAGGAATGTACCCTGTAGTCTCAGGTCTAGAAGTGGTGGGAAGATTTTTTTTTTTATCGAGACTTTATTAGCTCGTACTCACGGAACTGGTGACTGGAACCCCTTTGCAGCAGACTGGTAACCCAGCTAGACTAGATTGTAATGTAGGAGAACCACAAATGCAGTAGGAAGTGGGCTTTTACGTCGGTGTGTTTCAGGAGTCTGTTACAGGGAAATAATTGCAGTTGCTGAGAGTAACAGGAGTCCCGGGGCTTGCCTTCCCTGTGCTTCATTTCATTAACTTTCATGGCAGTTTATCCTGCTCTCTCTTGTTCAGGTTCTAATTTGTGGTCATGATGTGCCCTCAGACCTGAGCAGAGACCATCTGCTGTGGCTTGTGTATTTTTTGGCTCCACTTTCAGAACACATAAGAGAGCTAGGACTTCTGAAGGACTAGCTGGTTCATGAGCACAGGCCTGAAACTGAAGCAAAATCAATGTCTACCCGTATCAGAAGAGGCACTGAACACGGCCTGTACTCACTTAAGCTCAACATTGAGAAATTTCATCTGCAATGACCGGGATTATTTTTCCCCCGGCTTCTGCCCTCAGAACAATCTCAATGTGTTCTGTACAGCTATTAAAAATGGTATTAATCCTGTAATTGTTCCTGATAGTGGGAATGCTCAGTCATTGTATCAGTTTTGCTGCTGAATGTGCAAATATAGTAATTCCCTTCTGATCTATAAATTGGAACAGGTTATATGCATCCCATTGTTAGAGTGACCAGAAAACTAGTCGGCAATTTATTTTGAGAATAGAAAGCTGCCTGGCACATAGTGCTGGAGTAGCCAGAAGGAGAGATGAGGGAAAAAAAAGGGGGGTGGGTTGTGGTGAAGGAAATCAAAGACAGAAATGAGAGTGCTGTTGTACGTCAGGTCTGCATTTGCAGCTTGTGGACAAATAATACAGGTTAAAATTTGTTAATCATCCTTTCAGTGGCAAAAGCACGTATTACAAGAGCTTGGAAATGAATGCAGTTACCAGCTAGCTCTCATAAAATAGTGCTATGTGCCTGACCTGTGTATTGGGATGTAGTAATTTAGGCGGTTGAATCAGAGGATTTTCAGAAGTGCAGCTTGGCAGCCATAAGAGTAGCAGAACTGAGTCTTGTGCCTAATGCTTGTCACAACTGAGTACTGCAAGAATGTGTGAGTCCAGTGGCAGCCTGCTGTTGTGACGACAGTAATAAACAGTATGTTATAATTAGTGATCACTGTTGCCTGATAATGCTTCTTATATGTAAAGTTTTGGCAATATGTCTTTGAAAGATGTACTAGGCAGGCAAAAACAGCAAGACCATTTCTAATAAATGAAGGGTTTCCTCTAAGTATAATTCTAGGTCTAGAAAATGCCACCGGGTCTCTTGGATTCCAGCCTCATGGCTCACTCTGCTGGGACAACAGCTGGTCATGTTTCCTGAAATTAATCTGAGTCCACATTGTGCTTTAGGATGCCCTGTTAACTGTCTTGATTAAGCATGTACCCCAACTTTAGCAATTTTCTCTGTTTAATAACTGCTGACATTAATTTTTTCTAAGTGGTATCTGTTTTGTAACTTGAATGGCTGCAGTTTTCACTTGATGTGTTTTGATAACTTGGAGAAACTGGAGTGAAAGATCCACAAAGCAGGTACATAGGCAAAAGGCAGGCAGGAAGAGAAACTGGATTCGCTCTGTTGCAGTGGTTGCAGCATTTTTGTAGGAATTCCTAGTAGGACTGGAAATTAGCTTAGCTGGGTGAATTTTACGGTTCTCTTCCCGGTTTGTGTGTGGTTAATGTCATCTGCTAGATCAACATAACTGGAACAAATGAAAGAGGAAAACAGAATAAGGAAGCCTTAACCTTTGTGTAAGCTAGCTAATTTCTTCTTCCTCTGGGTGAGAGGATTAAAAATCATGGCATGCATAATCTTAGCCACAGAAAAGGTTACATCTGCATGGAATGTTATCAGCTGTAGCAGTTGGTAGTTCTGAATGAGTTCCCTGATCCATTGACATTAAATGTTCTGGGAGGCACTTGCAAACCTCCTTGTAGCCTAATGCATTTTGGTAAGACTGCCCTTCGTCAGGTGTTTGTGACTGATACAGGCTCAGCAGATGGAAGTTTGCAATAACAAAGACCTTTTATACAAATATGGTTTTGAAAAATAGACTATAGTATTTGTTGAGAAGGAGTCTCTGGGAGTTTTTGAAGAGCTTGCCTTATTTGTCATAACGTTTTTTCAGGAGGCCAACTGAGGAATAGAAAAGAAATATATAAATTATTTAAATTTCAATAACCACTGATTTCCCATTACAGTTTCATTTGTTACATCTATAGAGTTTCTGTAATATGTATGAGCACATTTTTTTTTTCCTTCTACAACATCTACTATGCTTCTACAGCATCTACTGCATTTTCCTTTCAGAGAGGCCAAGCTGCAAATGTGACAAATAAGATTATTCTGTGATGTTCAAATTGGGTCATGCAGGTATATTTATTAAATGGTTTAATTTTAAAGTAAAGCACCTCAAAAGCTCAAATTTTTGATAATTGCTACAGTTTCTATGAGATCAATTCTTACAGTGTGTAAATTAGGTAACGTTTGAGTCATTTTGAACTAGACAGGTTCAAAGGCTTTTACCCTTGACGATGCTTATCTCTGGCTTAAGCTGTGCTGCACAGCAGTTTAAACCTTCCTTTTGAGTATGACTGAAAGCCATTGATTTGGATACTGCACTAATACGGAAAGATATTGATCACACAAATTCCTCGGGCATGTGTGAGCAGCAGGTGCTAGAAGAGCTTTTGCATTATCACCTCCCAGAATAGTCCTCGTTTCAGATCCCATGATGGGAACTGAGCATACGTCTACCCCCGTCCCTGCGACAGCCTGTCCATTTTCAAATGTCTGCATAAGGCTGTGGTCAGACACGCTGTTCTGGCTGCTGTTGAGTGAAAAGGTTACTGTGACTCAGCTCTGCGTTATGGCTCCCAGCCTGCTGCAGATGGTAGTCCCCTCGCAGGACCATATGATGTGGCTCAGTCAAAAAAAGCCTAAATGAATCTACTGGACAGCAAGGAAATGCGTTTGCGTGCAGTTTTGCTGTCAGACTCGAGGAGCAGTGATAAACAGTTGTTTTTGTGATGGTTCACTTTCAATGTACCGCGCAAGGTACTGAAGTAAGAGTGGGCTAATTACGCCTGTTACCTAGTACTGGATGAGCAAGGGAAAAACTGGATTTCTGTTTGCTGTTAATTATAAAGCTGTAGAGAGCTTAGTGTATTAAGGCTGTGCTATATTTAAATGGTACCCCATCTGTCTGTCTGTCCCTATTACAAAATGTTCTTTGATAAGACCATGGGATGAGCTTCTCTCTCCTCTTAAAAGCTGTTTTTGAAACCCTCAGTTGTCTTCAGAAAATTAATGTGCCATGGCATCTGTGTCTGTCTTCACTTTGCGCTGTTAAGTCATTTCAAGACTGTTTTGAAGGTGTTGCGGAAAGCTACAGGAAATGCCATTTCACCACTTGTAGAGTGGAATTATTGCATTTCTGAAAGATGAAACTATTAATGCAGCAAATAGAATCTTCAGTCTCTCACCGCATGTGTTGCAGACAGCATTATCTTCAATTAGGAGACTGTCACAACAGAATTAAAAATAACAATTCAAAACAAAATCTCTTGTGAACTCAGGCCAGGGAGATTGACAGCCATGAGACTTAAAGACTTTGCTCATCCCCGGAGCAGTTGGAGCAGGGACAATGAGCGTTCCAGCACCCTTGCGCTGCCCTAGCTGCATCCCGCCGATGGGGCTGGAAGAAGCATTCTGCCCACTGCTGGCGAGCGTGCTGAGGCTTCTGTCCATACTCCTGACTTCTGCTCCAGGTTTACCACCAAGAGGGCCATTAGTGATGGTGGTTTCTGGTAAGTGTCTGGCCTAGTGGACAGCCACATCAAAAATAGCAAACTCATTTCATGCAGTCCACATTAAGAGCTCTAAAATGTCAAGGTCTTGGACACTTCTGATCTGGATTGAGTTGAAATCCTTGGGTAAGAGAGAGCTTCTTTGTACATTAATAGACCCTTTAATTAGCAGGCTCTGCAGTAAGACCTATCTTCATGTTAAAGACTTATTAAAATAATTTATAAGCTCTACTACTGGAATAAGATAAGATAATTTATTTGTGAATATTTTGGATTATTCAGCAGAAGAGTAGAATATTCCTCACATGGATAGACTTTGAAGACTTTCCTTAAAATAAGTAATAAAAAACCTAGCCTTTCTTTTGTTTGTTGTCTCTGAGATAAACACTCTGAAAACCAGCTATAATTCTGGTTAGAACATTGATGGGTTGCTTGCTTGTCAAATTAAAAATGGGCTGGAGTGGACTGTTCTGGAATACGTTTCAATTTTAGAACTTTCCACTTTCAAGAGCAGCCTTATTCAGTGCCCAGATGGATACCTTTCCTCTGCACGAACACCTCATTATGTGTGTTGAAATAGGCATTGTCTCTGCTTTTTCAATTTTGTATTTTCTGTGGTTGTTTTCCTTTCTAAACCTCCACAAAATATGGCTACAGTTCCTGGCTAATTTTGCTGAAACATGACACTAGCCAAATATTTTTGTGAAAGACTTATTAGTCACATAAGAAAGAATGTAATGGAATATTCTTAGAAAGTGTTTTGACTATGCTTGACGTGTAAAATATTTACCCAGACATGTAAACAAAGCAAGAGGTGTCTTGCCAATGTACCAGCATAAACCTCAGTTATTTTGAAATCTTGAGCAAGATGTTTTTCAGCTCTTGGAAATAAGTTATCAAGTCCTCTGCTGACATAAATTGACAGAGTACTAATGATTGGCTTTACCCAGGTGAAATCTTAGCCCCCCCTCTCTTGCATCCCAAAAATAAATCGAGATGAACTTTCTTCAAGAGCTGCAATTGTGCTAAATAAAACTCTTCTGTTTGTTTTGGTGTAGGATTGCTTTCGTATTACTTTCAGAGTTTACTAATGCAGCCACATGCTAAAATGTAGGCCTTAGGTTTGTTTTGCTTTCTGTTGTCTGTGTCTTAATGTGTATTAAACAACTTGCTTGATTCAGTGAACTCAGTTGTTTTGGCAGACAACACTGCTAGCCTTCTCTTCGCTTGGGCTTCTGCTGAAAGGAGTGTCCTGGCCTGTGGCTCCATGGTGCAGCTCTATCTTCAGTGGGTTTATCTGAACTGGTTTCCAGCTCCTTGCCCTGCAGACTGGTGTGGTGAGATATGGCAGTGCCTGGTGGGGTTGTCAGATAATTACACTGACAGGGAACCCATGCCAGCCTGTCTTGTACCAAAGTTAGGTAAGAAGATCTCCTGTGCTGGGTTATGATGCTTTGAATTTTGCCTCATTCCTCAGTGCTGCACTTGTAGCCTGGTCCTGCTCTTCTGCGCTGGCTGCAAAGTGTCACTGGACCTCTGGTCACAGGCAGCAGCGCCTGGCCTGGAGCACCAGGAGAGCACCAGGTGCCGGCGCTGTCGGTGGCAGGGTGGCTTGCTGGGCTGGGGCCTGTTCCCATTCCCATCCCCATCCCCATTGTACAGTCAGATGTCAGGCCTGGAAACAGGCAGGGGTGTGGGGGTAGATCCGAGCTTATTCAGGTCCATCAGTAACCACCCGAGTTCCTCCACACTTCAGTACAGCTTAACCACTTTTTCAAGGCAGGACTCTGAAATTTAATTGCATTTCATTACACAGCATCCAGTTTTCCTGGGTTTTTTTGTTTGTTTTTATTTTTTGATGCTGCATGCTCTGTGCTCTGTTTTTCTGAAATCTCTTTGGTTAATAGCTGCTGTTACTGCATTCAACTTTCAAAACTCTTCCATCTATTACTAGTTTTCTCAAGCTGCTGCCATGTAATTGGTTGAAAATGAATAGCAGTTGGAGTTGTAGCAGATGAGCTTGGGAATGAGTTAGCAGTTACTTGTTGGGATCCTTTCCAAAGTAGGAAGGTGGAGTTTTAAGCTGCTCACAACATTTCCAAAATAAGAGTCATAGCAAGTAGGTGCTTTGCGTCATGAACGAAACATCAAGTAGCTTTCTGTAGGAAACTAGAAGTTCAGTAAGCAGGGAGAGAAATTTTGCTTTATTCTGATTATTCTCTCTACGAATAAAACAACCCACTTGTATTAAAACTGTTATGTATTTCAAAATACACTGATTCTTAACACACCGATCCTGATCTCGAGGGGATCTGTGCTGGTTAGTTACTATGCCAAAACCAAACAGGGTCATTTAAGCTTCATAGTGCTGCAGGCTGGGTGTTGGGCTGCAACACAGGGTCCTAGCACCAAAACTGCAGGTGGTGGCAGCAGCTCCAGGTTGGGCTTCAGGTGCTGCCTGCAGTTCCTGGCTCTCCCATAGGCACTGGTGGGGTAAAGGAGACCAGAGAGGGTGATGGTGTGTTCAGCTGAAGTGTTAATTTGTACTCTGCTGTATCCTCCTTGCTGAGTTTTGGGGTGGATGCTCTAGTATGAGCTTTGAAAGTGCAACCAGCTGCATTGCTCTCGAGCACCATGTGTTCTGTGTGGAGTTTTCACAGTCCTGAATGATGACCACGCATCTCGCCTTGTGTGGGACAATGTGTCTGAGTGACTAGAGGCTGGTGCTTTTCATCCACCCCAACCGCCTTAATAGGGTACAAGTACTTTATTGCACTCCTATCTAGCTAGACTAGATAATTTGACTATAAAGAACTAACAACTTGCCCCAAAACCAAAAATAATGCTGAGAGCTTGCAATATATTGTACGTATATACTGTATAAACATGAGTTACATGGCAAATTAGCGATAACTTATTTTTAATATGTTGGATGTTTGGTTTGTTTTTATGTAAGGTTATCTCTTAAGGCATTTTTCATTAATCTAATCAGGTGCTATGTAATGTTCAGCTTGTCAGTACATACGCATGCTTTATCACTGGCATGAGTCAGGATAAAAACAGTTTTGTGCTTCATGTTCTATTTGCATTAAAGGTGATATATTATTGATGATATATGCTACAACTAAATCTTTTGCTCTGTGAAATTGCATTTGGAGCAACTTCTGAGCAATCCAGATAAATCAATATATTCTTTTGCTCTTAATGTTAAGATCTAAATTGGTAAAGGGTAACATTTCTAGACCACATAAATGTCTAATGCTTGTGCAATGCTGTGCATAGGCACCAGAGCTCTGAAGGCAGAAGGCACTTGCTTATGGGGGCTCATTAGCAGTACATCTACGCAGGCATTGACATATCAAAATGACTCATTCCCAATTATTGTAAATTTTATCAGGCCCAAATCTGAGGTCTTCTGGGCTCAGGAATCTGTATGCGCATGGTTATGTACATATCCAGAAGTTCTGATAGCTGAATCCTTTCTGCCTGCGTAAGAGATGTGTGGCAGATGAGTGGCAAGAGTGTGTTTAACCATACAGCATCAAGAGTTTTATTGAACTGCACCTTTTCTACCAGACGACTCCTGCAAAAAAAAAAAAAACAGATTCCTTGCAGAATGAGGAATCTGGAGAGAGAGATTGAGGGGGGTGTCTTGAAAATAGGAGGCTTAAAATAAAGCTATTTGTTACCATATGGATTTATATATTCAAGCTCTTCATGAATCAGCTGGGGGGGGGGGACTTTTAGACTGAAATATTTACATGAATCAGACCTCTGGGCTTTGGGGGAGTGACCATAGCAGTACAAACAGTTTAAACTCTGAAGCTTTGCTGTGACTTGGTGCTTCCCTCTATTAAAGAAGGATTTCAGGATATTGGTGCTGGTAGCACTGAGAACATATGAGCCGCCAGTAAGTAAGGAGCTGTGTTGTTTGGGTGTTGGCAGAGGGTTTGCTCCAGAGTTACAGTAGGAAATGTAGGAGATTATTTCTGTTCAGCAGTTCTGATTGCTGCACGTATGTCAGGCTTGGGGTTGGAGACTGTGCTTTTTTATATAGCTTATAATCAAGAAGCTTTGACTTCTGTAGTGTAGATATAGAAATTCATGTGAATTTGAAACCAAGTTAAATCTAACTGCTGAAGGAGAAAAATTGAGAAAGAAAACAGCATTTTAAAATCTATTTTAAGGGATAAGGGAGGTCTTGCTTTTATCCTTTGTTGAAACGTTTGCTTGGTTTTTTTTGGTTTTTTTTTGTTTTTTTTCTGAAACCTTTCTAAATAGCCCTGCTGAAATTAGAATATTTGAATATTCCTGTGGAACAGAGTATACGGGGCAAAACTATTGTCTGCTGCTATTGCTCCTGTTAAAGATTTTTGTCACATATTTGTAGCTTTATCTAACACAAGTCAAGACAAAATGTAACTCGGGTGTCATTTGGCCTAAAACCTTATTTAGCACGGTATTATGTATGTTAAAAGGGGACCGTTTAGAGACAGGAGATCCTGCTTATGATCTGTTACAAACATCTTTCACCGGGTTTTTCCCCTTACCCTGGTCAGATCTGCATACTCCATCCTTCTTCCTAGAAAGGAAGCCTATGCTCTGTGTTGGCATGGACAGCTTTATTTAAATTGCTGACTGAAGTCAGTTGGACAGCACTAACAAAGCTGCCATTACCATAGTGTTAAGATCCTCTTTATGAGGATTAGCTGTAAAAACTATAATTTTTCGTATAACTATTTTTAACCCAATAGCGTGAATAGCAGAAATGATCTTTGTAGTTCACCAGGCCATGCTCTCTAACACTTGTACCCTTGCATCTCCTGGGGAGGGAAATAGCCCTAGCAAAGCACTAACCCGTTGCCTTGGTCAGAAACTGTTTCCTTCTGAGTGGTAGGACACTATTGGATGCTCTTCATCTGCTCCAGTCGAGTCTGCAATAGTGTAACTTCCCTATTTTGGAGAAGTCTATAATAGGGTACCGCAAGTTAATAAATCTCAATGAGTTTTTTGCATGTATGAGTCCTGCTGATGATGGGTTGGCAAAAGATAGGATGCTATCAGTGTGGAGCACTGATGTGGCTCAGTGCCATCAGCAATGATGTGAGCTGTCAGCATGTGAACCAGTCACTGTCAGTTATGGGAGAATCTGGCAAACCATGTGCCATATATCAAGGTGTGGATGTGCAGTGTTAAGCCATTAAAACCCTATTGCAGACTGTAGCTTTGAATTGCACTTGTAGAAACAGTAAGTTTTTGTTAAAAACTCAAGTAAACGAGTGAGTCTGTAGACTTTGCTAACAGTGAAGCACTATGCACAGAATAGGAGAAAACAATCAAGCATTTCATCAGCCTCCTTGCTGTCTCTTGCCAGAATTTGCAGGCTGGCCTGCATTGCATCAGTCCCACTGGACATTATTTTCCATCTATAATTCAAAGCCAGATGGAAAATGAATCCACTGTATATCGATAGAGCTATTTCATAACAAGGGAAAAGCCTTTTGTAAAGTCTGTTCTAGTTCAGCCGATAAATAACTCGTTTATTGTCCGATTATGTTTGTACCTATGGCAGAAAATGAGGTGGGGATCATTAGCAGGTATGAGAAAAACATGTTAAAGGCTCCAGGTAGTTTTTGTTTCTGATGCAATTTGGATGAATGCACTTTTATGTTGTTCTCCTGTGGTACAGGCATATCTACTGGTGCAAGTGAGTGGGCAACATCCGACCTGCCAAGCCTCACGTTGCCTTGAGCATCCCTTGTTTGAGTCAGCCCCACAGGGCAGCGCCGGGGGCTCAGGTGCTTGTGGCAGAGCCCATGTCTTTCCTGCTCTGTACCCTGCGTGCCACATGCAGCTTGCTGACGGACCCGGGCTCTGACCAGGGAGAGGTGTCAGAGGCTACGGAAGCGCTGGCGTTGTGCTGCGGTGCGGAGTCTGTCTGGCGGGGTGCGTTCCTCGGGTCTGTGCCAGGAGGTACCCTTGCCCAGGGCAGCCCGGTGCCCCTGGCTTCCTTGCTTATGTGGTGCCTCACACGTGGCACTTCACCTTCTGAAAGAGAAGAACCGATCTTGTAAACAGGTCTTATGCTTAAAAGAGAGGTAGTAAGTGAGGAACCAGATTTATACTTGACAACTGAAAAAAAAAATCTTAATAAAAAAACCTGAGAGACCTGAATCTGCAAATGTTTAAAGACTGTAGGATTTGGCCAAAAGCAGGGCATAGAAATTAAAAGCAGGAGCCAAAAGAGTTGTGTGTCAGGGCATAAAAGAGAATTCATTTTTGTGATTCATTGGAATTGATTATGAACCCTTGTGTTAGTTGTCCGGAGTTGAAGGTGTTAGAGAAAATCTTGTGAATTTGGAACCATGCAATGTCTAGAACAAATGGAAAAAACGGGGTTACGATGCATGGCATGTGAGAGAAGATAAACATAGAAATAATAGGGATTTTTTCTTGAAAGATAAAAAAAAAAAAAAAAGGCACTGGATACTAATTTAAAGTGCTTTATTTAAATCGGAAATGGGCAAGTTAAAACAGTAGTAAACTGGAAAATATGTTTGTGTGTGCACATGATATAGACGCTTCCATAGCAGCAGCTTCATACCTGTTACAAAGTTCATTTTTTGCAAATTTTTAAGAAGCAACTAATTTTTACTGTTTAACTATTGCTCCGTTAATTGTAGGCAGAAAAAAAAAAACATGACTGTCATTGCTTTAGAAGAAATGCCTTTCTTGTAATGTAAAATGTGCAATACTGACAACATGGGTCCATCAACTCCCTTTTTTATTCTTGAATAGATGGAGAGTTAATAGGCTTGTGTTTATTCCAAGGAACATGTAAAAGGAAAAGCTAATTTAAAGGAAAAGCAATTTAAACTCTGCGTGAATGTTATACAACTTACATTAAGGATGTTTTAATTGGCAGATTTCATAGTTACTTTGTTTCAATTTGGTAAAGGTACTGTGATATCCTCTTGCTGGAAATATAGAAGGGAACAAAGCAGAGCATAAGAAGGGAAGCTCCGTGAAGGCTGGAGCAGGCACAGCCTAGCAGTCTTTTTTTTTTTTTTTTTTTCCTGTCTTTCTGTACTGTTTCCTTTCCATACTTTCTCCATTTTATTTTTTAAAAATCTTAAGAGACTCCCAAGCTAAAGGTGTGGAAATGAACAGAAGCTGAGGCCAAAATTCTTAGGGTTTGACTCCGATCTCATTCATGCAAATTCAGTCCTGCTCTTTTCAGTGGATTACCTTCATATTTACAGCATGAGACCCCAGCTCTGTTCTCAATCTTTCGGAGAGCAGAAACTTACTTTTAGGCTTTTTTAATGACTGGATTATTCTCTCCTTCTGCACAGCTCTCTGGAATGCTTCCCTGGAACTGGGGAATTTTTATTGCCACTGAACTGACAAGCAGTATGCTTTTTTTTTTCCTCCTTCTCTCAGGGAAAGCATCCATGTGGTGATCAAAAGCAAACGTAACTGTTTTTATGAAAATTAGAAACTTGGCCTGCTGCCTCCTTACCAATATGAGCTTTTTTTCATAAGTTTGATCAAATGTTTTTACTTAACCCAATTCCAAAAATGTGTAGGGGGCACAAGAGTGGACCCAGCTGAGGGAGGACGAACCACACGAGAGGCCGGGTTGATGGGCTCAGCCGTGGTACAGGACGGACACGGCTGGGCTGTGCCTGGCCTCCGGCTGCGAGCTCCGCTCCTCACGTACGGCACAGCGAGGCCTCGGCCAGCAGAACTCTCCTAGCCTGGGCATCGCTGCGGTTCGGACGTACCCAGTGCTGACTTGCTCATCCTTATGTATAGGAAATGCTTCTCATTATTTATCTTAATTACGCCTGTGAGATTTCCTTTTTTTTTTTTTCTCCAGAAGAGGAATTCAGTCATTGCTAGCTCATTTTTCTGCTTTCACATTTAAAGAAACTTTTTGCATGTTGCAAGGATATGTTTTAAGAAATTAAAGCAAGGCTAAACTTTTCTGAAAAGTGTGCAATTACGTTAGAAATACATCTTGTTCTAAACTAGCAGACTGTAGAACTAGGTCAGGCACACCCTGAATATGCGTGTTTCCTGCTTGCTCATATTTCTGAGAATTGTACGTGGGAATGTTTTTGTAGATTTAAAGGAGTGTAGTCACATTAAAAATTAGTTGTTTGGAGTTTTATTTCGGTCATCGTGGTTACGCTGTGGTTTGGTATGAGTGGAAGATTGCTAACCATCTGATTCATTTGCTCAATAGGGTGGTCATTCTTTGCCATTTTCAAACCACGTGATGAATTAAGGTTACTCACTTCTACTATTTCTGCTGTTTTCTGACTTCCTTCTTGTCGTGCCAGATGGCGGTGAAGCAGTGCTTTAGCTGTCAGTGTTATAGTAAAGGGCTCTTGAACAGAATTTGACAGCTCAGATTTTCACGATTTTTTGAAGTTTCTATGAAGTTTCTGCAAACCTTGATACCCAAACTATTTTATAATTGCTCTTAAAAATAATAATTAAAAAAAATAGCACAAGGGTAAGGATAAAGAACAACTAATACAATAAAAGGTTAGAAGCCAGCAAGTCTGCACTGATGGTTTTATCTTTTGCTTGATAAAATGGTCTGCATCTAAATGGGTTTTCTTTGCTGGATATGTTCCTTTATTTATGTTCTTCCCTTGCATACGTCACCTGTGTACTGTTTATGTTGGTCTGAACAAATTAGGCCATTTAGAGTAGAATATTTCACTCCTAATAGCTGCGTGAAAACTGTATACCTTGAAGTGCGTTTGGATGTGTGTTTGGTTTGTTAGGGTGGGGAAGGATAATCTTCTGAAGATTGTCTCAGCCTTTTTACGTTCCAGTATGCTTGCTTCTTTCTTAAGAATTAAGTAGAACAAGGATCTGTCTCTATCTCTGCAGAAGGCTTATAACATGAGTTGTCTGTGCCAAAGATGCTATGTTAAATAAAACTTTGTTTCTAATTTGTTTAAAAGAAAAATAAATATCACTGCCATATTTTCCTCCTGACAAAAGTGTTGGCTTTAAACAAACCCTAATAAAGATGACTTCACCTTGACACTCAGCATGTGGTTTGGAGAACAGAGATGCTTTTTGGGTTGCACAGCTCATTCTTAACATGGTCTTGTTCTGGAGGGAGGAGAGACCTATGTGCTCCAAGCCAAGCAAAACCAGCACTGGCAGTCAGATGTGAATTTTGATTTTTCATTGTGATACTGATTTGCTTTCCTAAAAATAAAATAAATTAAAAAAATCACAGCGTAATTCAATCAGATCTTCAGTGCTGAACATGATGGTGGCCTTTTGATGTTTGTGAATTCCCAGCTCCCCAGATCCAGCTGTCTGGAAGTCCTCAGCTCCTCTGCAAACTGGGCCCTACCTGGCCACTCAGGTTCTGAGCATACAAATGACTTATTGAGAAGTGAGCTAAGGAGTAAGGGTGTTTGTTTACTGCTCATCACCAATTCTGTGGTACCAGCCTATTTATACTTACCATGTGGTAGAAATGTGCGTGGAAACAGACCTCAAAAGAAGATGGCAACCTGCTAGTATTTGTCCTGCTAACTGCAGTTTAGTTGCCTGTGAGCAGCCAGGGAGCATGAGTAGGGAGCGGGTTAAAAGTCGGAGTAAGTCCTGGTTAGCGGGCCTGATGCTCTGCTTGCTCCTGCAGATTGTCTCTTCTTCTGGGTCCCTGTTTTTTCTCATAAAAGACTTCCCTGCAGTGCTTCCCAGGCTTGTTAGGAGGAATGAGCAATTCATATTTCTAAAAAGCTTTGAAGATTAATAGTGCTAATTATTATTTATAGGTATTCATTCTCACTCCAGGTAGTTGACCTTGATCTTGATCATAGGCATGGAAGGAAACCACGATATTTTGTAAGCTGGTCAGGTTTGAGTATGGCTTCTGAAGTCTTTATGTACTAGTTTCCCTACTGGGTTATGAGCATGATTGCAATGTATTTGTCACATTAAACAACTAGTTTGGGTATTTATTGTACCAGCCAGATCCAAGCATTAAGGAATGCTTCTGTGTTTGCCTTAATTCTGCTGACACATAACATACAGGATTTGGGCATGCCAAAAGGGGGCAGAAGACAGGAAAATAACATTAGTCTGGCCCAAGTCTGATTATCAGCAGGGCTGAATGTTCAGCTTTCTGTAGATTTAACGAGGAAAATCAGACCTGATGCTAATAAGAACCACCACAATTGTGAAGAGCATCTGTTTCTGAATCTTCCCACCTCTGAGCTTGTGCACCTTTCACTGGTGCTATATCTAGTGTAATGGAAAAGAATGAGGAGAAAGGTGTCAACCAGCTGGGGCTTTTTCCCTAAAATCCTATTGGGCAGATTAAGCAAAAAAGGAGGAAAACTAGTGTAACATAGTTCTTCCATATCTGGTAATACTTGTGTAAATAGTTTCTGAGATATTGCAGCAGAAGACTGCTGAATGGCATGCAGTCTCTTGAACTGTGTGCATTTATTTCAAAGCTTAAAGTGATGAAAAAAGTTTGATCATCGTGTTACAGATGGCTACATTCATCAGATCCAATTTGATCATTGTGAAAATTCAGCATGGGGGCATTTTGTGCTATTTGACATCAGATAAATATTGCTTATAAGGCAGGCTTCTTGTGAAGTATGTATGTGTCTCTTGATAAATCTGCTCTTTGCCTGGATGTTAACTGCATATTGATCCAACTTCCTCCCTAAAGTCTCCTCTCTTAAGTAATGTATTAAATAATTAAGAGATTGTTCAGATGGCGTAAGGGCAGCTTGTTGGCAGAGCTGCAGTGACAGAGCCCTCTTGAAAGAAAGAGGCCTAAGAAGTAAATTTTATGCTTTTCAAGCTGGCTCAATAGAGTTCTCAGCTCACAGAGCAAAGTCTGTTCCCAAGTGAGCATGGTGGCATCTCAGTTTTATCAGGGAGCTTGTTTCTATATGGAAAACGTGGGGTACGGGGGAGCGTTCTTGAGACACAACCCAGCACATCGTTTGCATTTCCCTGTGCGACTTGCCAGTATCCGGACTAATCGCGTTAAGGGCTTTCCAAAGATGATCCCGTATCCACACTACAAAGATTTTTCTTCCCCCATCTGAAAACCCCTTTGCCCAAGTAAATCAAACTGCAGCTTTTAAAAAGATGCTTGGGCTTGCTGTGCTTTACCAAATTTTAAAGCATTTTGGTCAAGAAGTATGGCATAATTATAATGTATGCAAATCAGTGAATGTGTTTCAAACCACACCATTAGTTGTATAAATAGGTTAATATCTGCAGTCTGAAAAGCTCTGCTTCCTCATGGTAATTACAGCAGGCTATGTGAAATAGGGGAATGGTTTAATTTTTGCTGCTGCTTTTGAAATTGTCAGTTCTGAAATTGATTTAAAGGCTTTTTTTTTTTCCTGGGGTTTTGTGCAGTGTTGCTGTCGTTTTTGTTTTTTTTTTTTCTTGTTGTTGTTGTTTGTGTTTTGTGTTTTGTTTGGGTTTTGGGGGGATTGAGAGAGGTTTTGGTTTTTTGTTGGTTCTTTGTTTTTTGTTTTTGTTTCTGGGGGGGGTATTTTTGTTTTTTTGTTTGTTTTTTGTTTTTTCATTTTGTTTTAAAAAACTCTTTTGGGGGGGGGGTATTTCAAACTTTTTTCTGCGTTTTCTTTGTTTACTCATTTACACGGATTGTTACTGGGATAGTATGTTTATCCTGCAGTTGTATGAGTGGGGCAGTTTGTGCAATGTGCATGCAATTGTTATGTTGGTGCGTTCTGCTTAGACAGTGGAGACTTCATCCTTGCCGGGTCCCTTCCAACTCAGGATATTCTATGACTCCACAAACCTGTGTCCCACTGCCCATGGCCCATGAGTGGACTGCTGGCCTTTCTTACTACATCTTTGCTGCTCTGACGCACGAGAGAAGGGGTCAGAAGATTGCAGAGGTTTATTCATAGCAGGGTGGTGGTGCTTTTTGCCCAGGCAACCGGGGATGGGTTTCTGCACGTGTGAATGCTGGGAAGTCAGTCTTCTCGGGGACTTGCAGGTTTCTGATGAGGTTGACGAGGGGGTCTCCCCAGGGTGCATGTATCCAGTGCAGTGGGTCCAAGAGAAGCGGCATGGGAAGTGATGGGAGAGGTTTTCTGGGGCTGTGATGATGTTGGATAATTGGTCAGAGGGGGATAGTGATGCACTGCATGCTGTTAAGTTTGCTGGAACGAAGGTGAACCTTGTAGGCTCCTTGTGTTGCTGTTCTTACCAGCCAGGGCCTTTAAACAAAGAAAGAATAAAATAGCTTTTTGCATGGTTTTGCTGTTGCCAAAATTCTTCGTTCTGATAAATATCACATGACGTGTAAGCAACAGATTTTCTAAAAATATACAGATATAATAATGCTGACAACTTAGTATTTGTTTTAGGAAACAAGAGGAAGGAATGCTATCTCTTCTTAAATTTCTAATTAAGAATGAAATGCTTGCACAGACTGCAACAACAATGGGCTTGAAACCCACCACTGAACTGCTCATTAAAGCCTTCATCAGCAGCAGGTCCTGATCAGAAAGCTTGCCAATTCTTATTTGTCATGTTGTTGTTGTATTAGACCTGCATTTTATCTGTTTTTTTTTTGTTGTTGTTGTTGAGCTGTCAGTGCTCTGCCATGCTTTATAGCTGGCACCCATGAGCACAGAGGTCTTCATGCAGCCAAGAAAAAAACACAGGACAATTGTTCTGCAGGGGGGGAAATTGGGTAAACTCATTAACAAGGACATTGGTGTTTTATGTTTGAGAGAGTGAAAAGAAAATACTCGGAGCCAAGAAAGGAGAGCTATTTCTTGAGAGAGACGAGGAAAAAAAGCCAAAGAGAGAGCGAGAGAAAGAGACAGCAGAAGCAATCTGTTAGGAGATACAAAGAAGTGGAGTGAAGTGAGAACAGAGAGGGAGAGAGTCTTAAAACTGGGAACAAGGAAGAACAATTTAACTGCAGGGACCAAAACAGAAAAAAAGGGAGATGTCTCTGAGCATATGCTGGAGGGATGTTTAAGATTTGAATAGCAATGGTTAAAGCATTGTATATATCAGGCTGAGCCAGGGTGTGATGTGTATAAGGCTGCTGCAGTCATGGCTATTCTATGTGATCTGAGAATTTATTGTAGGTCTGTATTGGGTTAAATACTGGGGGTGAGGACTAGGGGAGTAAATGAAGAAAGAGGAAGACAAGTGATGGCTGAGAGCAGGGAATCTCCTAGTCAAACCTCAGAGTGGTTAAGAGGCAATGCCTAAGCTTTTAACTGGGCAAATGTTATAGTTCGGGCTACAGCTAAGTTACAGAGCTCTTTTTTGCTCGTCCTGGGAATTAAGAGATTCATAAACATCTTTAGAGGGCTGTAGCGATCTGGAGGTCAGACAATGGCCAGGAAGTTACTTGCAGGAATATGCGTGTGATCTAAAGACATGAGTGGTTTTAGACTTTAAAAAATTCAAAGGTTTAGAGGTGAAATAGACCCTTGGTTACTTTAATCCCCCCCCACAACCCTGTACTAGGTTAGTGTACGGGCATGGCTAGCATCACAAGCTTCTCTAAAGCTTGGTTAACTGTAGAAATGCCTTTTGACCCTAAGGACTTTGCTCGCAGTGCCAAGATACAGGGATTTGAGCTTCACTGCTCGAGAGCTTCTTCCAAAACTAACAACCTGGTGTTTTCTCTCCTAGCTCTTCTCTTAGGAAACGCAACCAACACCTCACATCACGGAGGCCCAGCATGAATGTTAACTGTGCTGTTGGAACAGACTGGTCAAGAAATCTGGGGGCCAGCTGCTCCATGGAAAACGTAACTGTAGCAATCCACGAGTCAGGAGAAAGTAATGTGGTGCTAGGAGGTCACAGCCCCCCTGCAGGTCCCAGGACTGAGGGTGAGGATAACGTCTTTACCTTATACTAATCCTCAAGGGAGATATTTTTGTGGTGTGTTCAAGTTCTAGTTGTGTGTTAGTTGTCAGTACTAGCCATAATGTGTTCATGTATTCTTGGCCTGCTCCTGTACTTTAGCCGTGGAATCCATCTTGCTTTAATAAGTATTATTAAGCATGGGAAAATGTTTTATCCAAAATGCAACTGCTGGCTCAATTTGAAAATGCAGCCTAGCCTTATGTCATATAACATTATTCTGAGAGTTATGTATATTGACATCCTTTGTTATTGTATGATTCAGTTTTCTCATTGCAGTAAGAAGTGTTACTATTAAATGATGTTTTTCAGTAAACCGTATCTTACCTTTACGATATTTGTCTCTCTCGGGTTTAGATTCCGAATGCCGACACACTGCTTGTCCAGTGAGTCCCCAGATCGCCAACATGTTGTCTGCTTCTGAAGACACTCACAACTGCCATTTCCAAGATGGAAATAAAAGACAGACAGAATATTTTAATACCCAGGAACGCCATGGATGCAGTACTTCGTCTTCAAGCATCAATTCACAGACAGTGGCTCCAGAGAAAGTGACACTTGTGGTAGACGGCACTCGATTTGCAGTGAATCCACAGATTTTCACTGCTCACCCTGATACTATGCTGGGAAGGTGGGTGATTTCCACCGTTTTCAAGACACCTCAACAGGTTTTACTGAAATGGAATAAACCCGTAATGTTTGTGCTGTGATCTCATCTGTACACACAAGTGAGGCAAGGTTGACCTCATTCAGAACTTGGCTGTTAGTAAGGCCTTGAAGACATGGCCAGATGTAGAGAGACTTGGTACTTCTCTAGATACTCTTTGTCTCTTCAGCCCACTTCCTTCAAACAATGTGCACTTCTAGCTAGACATGGTCTGTTTTTGCCTTCTCTCCAAGTGTTTGCCTTGTTTGTAAGTAGTACACCTGTTGACAACTGATATCTTCATACCTTCCAGAATGGGAAAAAAGATAATGCTTCATCCCCCTCCTGCTGTTATCTTTTGGTACTCCCCCACGAGAGAAGTCATTCAGCTCCCTGTAACATGCATTAGAGATTGGACCCTGTTGATGCAACAAGAAGTGTTCATTTTCTGTATTGCCAGCACCTTCACCCCTGTCTGTGACCAAAGAGAGCCTGGTTCTGTTGGGCTGCTGACTCTTACAGGTCGTAATGTAAAGCAGGTGATCAAAAGGCATATGACAGTTATCTTGCGTAGCTCCCATGAAAGGGCTTTATTGACAGGGAGTTTTCTGACCCAGGGTTGAATGGTCTTTTTCTTTGAGCTGTGACTTGTTCCATACAATACAGTAGCTATAGCGGCAGAGTCCAGCTGTAGCAGACTTATCTGAGACAGCTCTTGTGCTTATTTACTGTGTAAGAGATTTGAGTATAGGTTTCAGGTTACTGTGTATAGGTGTCACTCCTGGTTTTGTATAACCTCAATGCACCTATTGGTCTTTAGAAAGAATGAATTTAAATATACTTGTGCACTTATGTAGACTTTTATCTGTTCAGAATGTTTGGACCAGGAAGAGAATATAATTTCACCAGGCCAAATGAAAAGGGAGAATATGAAATCGCAGAAGGAATTAGTTCAGCTGTGTTCCGGACCGTGCTGGTAAGATGATGTTTGCAGATTGGAGGGGAGGAAAAAATAAAATAAAATAAAATAAAATAAAATAAATAAACATGATTGATTTGTCACATGTGCAAAACTGAGCCATCTCCCAGGCAGCTGAATACCCCCAGGACATATTCTTTTATTACTGTTTTGCACTGTGATTATGGAAAAAAAAGAAAAAAAAAAAGTAGTAGATTTTGGTGCGAGTCAACATTTCAGCTATTTGCTCACGTTGCCTTTTACCTTTCTGGTGTCGTGCCATTGAAGTTCCTGAGCTCTGTTCTGACTTCGTAGTTGCATATAAATGTATATCGCATACGAGATGGTATTGAAACCACACGCCATGGGAAAAGTTTTAACTGGAGCTCACAGTTTTTCAGACCCTAGAGGATCTGTGAAGAGATGTAGATTCTCTGACAGGTGGGGCTGTTTCTGCTGTTCACAGAGCTATTTACAGTCCCTGAAACTCAAGTGTTTGTCAACAAAACAAAAAGCTAATTAAAAAATGATCAGAGTCCACGCTATTCTTAATTTTCTATTCCCAAACTGTCCTTTTATTTGCAGGATTATTACAAAACTGGAATCATTAACTGTCCTGATGGAATTTCCATCCCAGACCTTAGAGACACGTGTGATTACCTCTGCATAAACTTTGACTTCAACACAATCAAATGTCAAGATTTAAGTAAGTATAAAGATAAATCAGCTCTTAGAAGATCATCTGCATGGTGCTGAGCACTTTCATCCTGATTCAGTGCAGTTCTTATGTGCTTTAGTTTAAGCATGATGGTATGGGCTCTACTAGGACTGATTGTACGCATTGCATTTAAACATCTACCTTTTTGTTTTGCTGCATCAACCAAAAGTTGAACAGATTGAATCCTGCAGAATACAGACATTCTGCTCAGAAAAGCAAGTTGAAATTGTAAAAATTCTTCTTGGCCTCTGTTATGAGAGGAGACAAGAAGAGCTTGCTGTTACAGCCCCAAAAAATGAAGGCTAAAAGCAGGTTTATAACCCCTATTTAAAATGTACCAGAGAATTGAGCATAATTTAAGCAGAAAGATGAAAGGGCAGAGTAGGCATGGAAGCCACCAAGGTTGGGAAGTAGGTAGAGTTCCTAGTTACGAAGGAATCTGGGAGCAGCTTTTTGGTGGGTATGCTGACAAAAAAAAAAAGGTACTTTTAACATAGACAAATCTGTGAAAAGCACTGTACTGGAATGGGACATATGATACCATAACAGAGGCCTTGGGTGGAATTTCCTATTCTGTCTTCTGATGAGCAGTCACAGACAAGGCAGAAAACATGCTTTCAAGGACAGAGGTGGTTGCTGGAAATTCAAGTTAAGTATCATAATGAATTAATTATTTTGCTTCTTACTTCACTGTATTGATTGGACCTTGGTGTTTTTTTTTAATGGCAATGTAATGGCTCTACAGTATAACTTCCATCCCATTCCAAATGCAGTCTCATATTTGGTTTTTCCTGTTCTGGAGATGGAGATTATTGACGTGTCTGAACATATGTGAGGGAGTTTCTGTAAAGAAGAATGAGGGCTGTGCTCTTGAATGTATTAGGAAAGTGTAGAGCTGGGACATATTTTCATACTGTGCCTTCATATATGTATGCATGTATTTTCATGTGTGAAAATGCTCATCAGGTGATGTGTGTCTCGTTAGGTGCTCTGTTACATGAGCTCTCCAATGATGGTGCTCACAAGCAGTTTGACAGCTACTTGGAGGAGCTAATTCTGCCTATAATGGTGGATAGTGCCAGGAAAGGGGAACGTGAATGCCATATCGTCGTGCTGACAGATGAAGACACTGTGGACTGGGATGAAGATCATCCACCTCCAATGGGCGAGGAGTACTCGCAAAGTAAGGCCTCTACCTTGCAGCTTCTGGCTGCTTGTTCAGTTCACACCCAGACATCTGGCCACTAGAAAAGGACCCATTGCCCAAACAGCAGTCTTTCTCCAGGAAGAGAGGCTGGCACATGGCATCCTGTTTTGTACATTCCTTCTGAATTGGCTGCTGCTGGAGGCAGGATACCTGTCTAGTTACAGCTTTGTTTTGACTTCCTGCAGTGATAACAGACAGCACACACTGCACCTTTTGCATTTGTTTACTGCCTCCCTCTCAACCTTTTCCTGGCTCCCTGGTGACTGAATACTCTTTGCTTTATACACCCATTACCACCTGTCTATCCAGACTGTAATGTGTATCACTACACTGCCACCAAAGAATCATAGCTAATCCTAGTGATGGGAACAGATACCTGAAGCAGTTATTGGAAACCAGACCTGCTTTTTTGGTACCCCCACAGCTGAGAGTGTCAAAAACAGGGAGAAGGTCCTTCCTTGCAGATTCTAATCACCTTTTTTATTTCTCAAGTCCTTTACAGTTCCAAGCTGTACAGATTCTTCAAGTACATTGAGAACCGTGATGTTGCAAAAGCTGTGTTAAAGGAACGGGGCCTGAAAAATATTCGCATTGGCATTGAAGGTAAAGTATTTCCTCAGCAAGGGAAATTCTAAAACAGGTGACTGTAGTGTGTAAAGCCTGTTTTCCTCCAGGTTTGTGTCAGGGGAGGGCTTCCATGGGAGTTCTCTGGTGTACTGCAAACTTTCCCCAGGGAGGGGTACCAAAAGCTCTCTTACTAGGTATTTATTTTCATAAAACTACTAGAAACTGAGCATCTTCCTTCACATCTATCATGTTAAACTGAAATTGGCCAGGAGGCTTAAAAGCTAAGGGAAAATATCCTGTACCAGTAAGCTTTGTCTCTTTAGGACCAAGTAAATGGAACCTTGCTTCCACCATTCTTGCTGATCCCTTAGGGAGCTTTAAGAATATCCTGCTGTGTCTTGGGAGACTGTTACACTTTCATGCTGTCACCCGGCTACAGAGGACAAGCAAGTTCTTTTAGGGATCCTTGGCAGAATGAGTACTGGTCACACGGTTGCAGTTAAAATTAGAGATTTAGTATTGCATAAAATGTTAGCAAGCAGCATAGCTTATTGTTAGCTACAATTGCTAGTGCTTAGCATAGCTTACAGTTGCACAGAATTTCTAGAATTCCTAGTTGCATAGACATTTCAGTCACCTGGACCCTCTGCAGATCAGGTCAAAATATTATTAACTAGTGTGCAATACAATAATCAAAACCTAGACCCAGATTTTACCTAAAAGAACATGAAATACTCATTCCCTAGATGAAGGAGACAACATTGGAGGTGTCCCTTGCCACAAGGGGATCATGGGTTGTGCCGTCCAGCAGCAGTTCTGGTTTAAGTCCCACATGCTTCATGCTGCATGATTTTATAGGCCCTATATCATGTGCTGTAATGCTTTGGTTCCCTGATGGGTGTCACCATATCCTGGCAACCCACCACCTGGGTTTTGATAATGCTGATGGCTTAATTACACTGTTAATGGGTGTCCCTACACCCTCATACCAGAAAAAGGGAAGAGAGAAGAGAGGAGGGTGATACATGATTAGCCCGCTTACATGTTATGGATGTTTGCCTTATTGTTGGTTATGCTAACCATATTACCAGGGTTCAGAAGCAGGGGGTACTGATCACATATGCCCACAAAATGGCTAATGCTGTGCAGCCATTGATTGTATGACTACACACAATGCTACATCGTCTTTTCAGGGGAAAAGAAAGCAGTCTTGTAAGTTACTGACAGTAAATGTGGAATGTGAACATTTTTCTGCTCAGTCTCCCATGCCCCTGTAATCACTCCTGCCTAGCTGTTCTTCTATAATCCTGTAGTGCAACTGACTGGCTGTCTGTGTTTTCAGGATATCCCACCTGTAAAGAGAAGGTGAAGAGGAGGCCTGGTGGTCGGTCGGAAGTGATATACAACTATGTTCAACGGCCATTCATCCAGATGTCCTGGGAAAAGGAAGAGGGCAAAAGCCGTCATGTTGATTTCCAGTGTGTTCGGAGCAAATCTCTAACAAACCTAGTCACTGTGGGTGATGATGTTTCAGAGGACCATGAGGTTATAATTCATCACCCCCCACAGGTAGATGAACTCGATCGGCTAAATGCACCGTTCTCCCAAATGGCTGTTAACGATCTACCAGACTAGTCATGGCTCAAGGTGCATAGTGTGCTTGATGTGGGAACATCTCAGCATAGTTTCATCCCAGGTGATGGAACACAGACTTCTTGCAAGGTGCTTTATCCTCGTTCATCCTCTTACTATGTTGTCATATTTCAAGCATGTTAATAAAGATCCACACTTCCTAGTCTAATTGTGCAATCAAAAGCAACATCTCCTCAAACAAAAAGAAATTGTCGTTTGTTTCCACAACAAAGGCTTCCAGACTGGTGGGTGCCAAATATTTTACCTAAACTTCTAAAAGAAGAGCAGAAGTATTTAGAAATGACATGAGAGAGGAAATTCTGGGCCTGTCAAGACAAAGCTTTCCTTTACCATTAGGCACTTAGTTTTGTTTTTGTGATAATCAGCACCGAACATCAAAGCAAGATAGATGATACTCTTTCATCAACCAGCCGAAATGTAGCATGGTTGTGGCAGCAAAATACTGTGTGGGGGAATCTGTTTACACTGCCACCTGGCTTTGCATCCAGCATGTACAACTGTTTTAGGGAAGGATGGAACTAGTTTAATAGGAAGTATATGCCTGCTCACAGGAATTTCCTGTATATACTTCTGCATAAGATGGAGTCACTCTTTTTAGAGAGATTGTCTGTTAAATTCATTAAGATGAGCAGCTTGTGCTGAAGGAAAAAGCCAAGAAGAAGACTAGTTGATTTTTAGCAACAGAGTAAGTCTGTTTAGTAGCCTAAAAGATGTAAGAAGCTTTCTAGAGGTGGCTGTGCATGTTAAAGACTTTCGGTTGTCTCCCCATCCTTGCTAAGACAAAAAAAAAATTCCAGTGGAGCTGAGTAAAATCCCTGGCTGCATCAACCTTAGTCAGCCAAAATTTCCATGGACTCTCCAAGGAGCGCTACTCACAGGACCTGTTGCACCTTTAAAGGCCAGCTACTTTCTTCTGAATTTGGAACTGATTGGAACCTTTTGCTGTCAGGCAGGTAAGAAATATCAATAGTAAATGAGACTTCAGTAGAAGAAAAATGCATATATCTGGGAACAGCTCTCCTCTGCTGCTCCAAATATGTTATAGGAGTCTGTATTTAAGGCTCTGTTCATTTTGGATTCAAGGCCAATGAAGCTGTGACTGTGAGTATGAACACACTCCACGCTGGTTTAGCTCAGTTATGTTAAAGCCTAGCTGATCCTGTTCCTGTGGTATGGAGTTATCTATAGGCTTAGCCCACTGATGAGTGCACAGTGCGTTCAGTACAGCCATAGGTGAGCAAGCATGGGCCTACCTTACACAGCCATCATTTCTGGAGAGATTTTACGTACCCAAAGAGGAGTTGTAGCCAACTTTGACAGGGTGCTGGTGCAAAGAAAAGCTGAAACCCATTCAAAAAGAGCAAAAGGAAGACAGCTCCCATATGTTCAGGTCAGTTCTGCTCTTGCAATTGACTGGTGTTTAAACCTGTGCCACTTACACATCCAGTTACCTGGTCATACTTAGCAAAATAGAGGTAGGTATCAGTCTGCCCCTAGAAGCTTTAATCCTTTTGTTGTCAGGGTTGCATCAAGCAAATTTTCGTTATTTGCCATCTGTGCAACTGTGAAGTAGACTTAGTATTGAAGTTTGCTGTTACTGTTTTGCTGCTACAGATGTTTTGTTTGTTTTCCTCAGTGTAAGAAACATGAATACCTTTCTGGTTAAGAGTAACAAAATTATCTCTGCCAAGGTATATTTAGTTCCCATTTGTATGGATACAGGTTCCATTACTTGCAGTGTTTCTGTTCTTAGCTTCTTTCCTAAGTTCAGCAAATAGATTTCTTCTTTTCATAAGTGCCTATGGGAAGATTTCCAAAAGTGCTTCAGGCCCTCCTGAGAGTCCCAGGGATTTAGATGCTCAGGTCCACCTGACTAATTTTGAAAAGTCCTCCCCATGTGTTATTGGAGAAGTGTCCTTCAGTGTCTGCACAGAGGTGGCGTAAGTTGTGTGCAATGACTTTCCATTATTGCTGTAGATGAATTTCTGTTCTTGTAGTAGAGAAAGGAAGATGTGGCATACTAATCTTCCAGCTAAGGGCCAGACCAAACCCATTACTTTCCTTGGTAATGAGCTGTTCCACAAGTCAAGTAAAGGCAGTGGTGAGACTGTCCCCCCAGCAATGATGAAGCTTGTCTCCAGGCCCTATGGATCTTTTTTGTGTGTATTTATTTTTATAGCAGTGTAAGTTTTAAGTAAATGTGTATTGGTATTGACTTGGAATTAGAGTTTACATGTGTTCTGTGTTCTGCTCAAAGGACCTGAATGTGCTCTTTGTTGAGCACTACCCTGCACCTCTGGGACTGTGTCAAGGCAGCAGAAGCTGACATCTAAGTGCTATATTCTGCCAAAACAAATTCCACTGTTGTCTGTCCTTGATCCCAATGTTAGCTAGGCCTGAAGGATTCAGCCAGTTTGTTAGAAATAGTGACCCCAGGCACTTAAGTGAAACAGACCCTTGCCTAAGGGCTAAAGGGTCACTGTCTTGTAGGAACTTTGTGGTATTGTGTAATCAACTGGACTTTTAGCATGGGATGAAGGGATCTGGTTTCTGTGCTTTATATGCACTGTTTTGCAGACACTCCAAAAAGCCACTGTAATTTATTGGCTTTCCTAAGTAATTAGAGATGCATTTTGGATTTTTTTATTTTTTTTTTAGCAGAGTGAGTTCCATTGGAATACTATATCAAGTTGAAGAAACTTGACTTTTCTCCTTTTCTCACAGTCACCCACCATTCAGGTACAAGATCACTTTGTCTTATTCTAAATATACTGAAATATTAACCATGGTGTTTATGAACTCCTATAGATGTATGGTTTCTTTTATGTATTAAAGTATAAATTATGCGTGGCTTGTTTGGTTCTTTAAATGGGGAGAATGGATGGGGGGTAGATTACTAGGAGGTCATGGTTCCTTGCTTCATGAAGTAAACGTGGCTTGTGACCCCAAAATCTTAGCAGTATATTCAGACAGAGCCTAGTTGATTTGGCGAGGACCTCATGCAGCAGCTGCACAGAAGTGTTGCTACCACGTGTACTGAGCGGGCCTTGAGGAAGTTTACCAAGTTGATGGATGTTCTAGAAGCAGTGAATGAAGCACAGGTATGAGACAGTGCTACTTACCCCACAAACAGTACAGCATGTGTAACAGGCCATAGTGCTATTTTTGGTTAATATGTGAAAAGTGCCCTCCACTTCTACGTAGTTCTTTCTGGAGGAAAGCAGGAACAGGTATGGTTTTTATTTCCATCTTCAGTGTTGGATGTGTTTCAAGGGTTTTCTCAGTGGAGCTTGAGAAACAGGTTGCAGTTTGTGAATAAGGTGGTAGGAAGCCCAGGTGGCATTTAATGGAATTACTGAAGTAGGTAGTATCAAGATCAGCACTTCCATCTTTAATAGGGTGTTTCTTCACATCAGCTGTGCAGCTTTTGGAAATGCATTCTGCAACCATGAGCTACCATTGTAGTCTCATGCCCAAACAGCTGAGTCTAAAACCACTTTCAAGTCTGCCAGATACTCAAAAAGAAAGATACCTTCCCTAAGAGGGATTCCAGGTCATAAAAAACAAAAACATGCTAGCAAAAGGGTGTTTACTAAAAGGATTTTATTTACACACCACCATGTAAAGATTGTTCCATAAAGAGTTGACTCCCCCAGCATCACACAATACATCTGCCAAATTTTACAGTGCAATTTAGTAACAGCTTTTAAATATTTACAGAACACTTTTTCAAATTATAAGGTTAAGGCGGAATCAGGGCACAGTGATAAGAAACACTTGGTGCAGAGTTTTGTGCTAGGCATGATACAGAGATGAATTGGCAGTATAACTCAAGTTCAGATTCATGGGAAATCCAGATTAGAATTACTCCTAGAAGTCCAGCTAGAAAAAAAAAAAAAAAAAAAACAAGCCTCTTTGCAGCTCGAAAAAGAGCTAAAAGATGCATATATGACCTCAATACACAAGCCAGCAGCTAATAAAAATGTTCAGCTAACTTATGGGGGATGGAAGAAGCATACAAAAATCTTAATCTGTTAGCAGTGAAGTATGGATCCTGGAAACAACAGGTTGTTGGTAAACACCTGTGATAGGAGGCAGGTTTATGATGCAACTGAGATACAAAACCCCCACTGGAAAGGGATGTCAACAACTTTCAAAGGATTATATGCAGACATCCAACTCCTACTGAAATAAGGTTCCCAACTGTTCCTTGCACCTCTGAAAAACATTACCTTTAACTCAAAAAGTGAACAGTCTGAGGTTTTAGAAGACTTTAAAACACATGCACTAAAAATGCACAGTACATATTACCATAGAGATTTTTACAGCACATTATCACAACTTACAACTGTATAATTTCTCTCCTCTTTGGTATTTATAAATAAAAATTCCAGTCCCTTTAATAAAGGACTAATAATGCAGCTACTGTCTCAAAAACACTTATTCCTAATCCATAGCAACTTTAAAGGATTTTGTTTTCTTAAATTTTAAGGCAGTAACTAAGCAGTTGGGCATTTTTAAAAGTGTTTTAATATTAATACCTCTCGATTTTCAGTAGTTTATAAGGCAACATTTTCCAGTGGTTAAAAGAAACTGCAGGATAAGGAGAGAGAGCAGTTTGAGAAGTAGCTATCAGCCTCCATAAAAAAAAAAATAAAGAGGAGGGTAGAGTGTGGTATTACCGATGAGTTGATAAAAAGCCTGATCATATAAATCATTACCTCAGCTAGCCCTTATTCATATGAGTAATTCCTACTGACTACAGTATTCCTGGTACTTCTATTAAGGCTATTCTTGCATTTCAGCTTTGTAGGATCCAACTAGTATCTACATCTAATTATGGCAATTCATTAATCTCCTAGGACACATACAAAAAGCAGAAGGGCTGGTTAGGGAGAGGACGTTAACAAGTTATCACCCAGTCTTAGCTATATACAGTGCTTTCTGTTCCTCCCCCCCCCCCCAGTCAGTCCTCCATGATGGCACTCAATTCAAAAGAAGGTTGAAAGGTGAAAATTCCCTAAAAGCACCAAAAAAAATTCACAAACAAACAAAACACATTTTCTTTCATTTCCTAATCTAGAAAGTTAAGACTAAATATAACTGAAAGCCTTCCTATTAATTTGAAACACTGCTCCAGCTTTGTTTCTAAACAGCGTTTCTGTCTGTGCTATGCTATTAGTGTTCAGCACCAATAAAAGTTGTCAAGAATCTTAGTTCAAATTGATAAATGCTTTTAGAAACCTCATTAAGTTTTAAAAACTTCAAATTGCAAATTAAAGACTGGTACCAGGCAGGCCCAAAGGTTAATGCCACCTGCCACTGGAAGTGCAGAATTAACTACAAAATACATACAAAGTAGAGCTCATGATTATAAAAAGGAATTATCAAAAGCTTAGCTGGGGCAGAATCCTCCCTCCCAAAACACAGCCACGTTCTCAGAGATGTTTAGGCAAGGAAAGGCACTTTGGGGCTCTCTTAGAGAGCATCCTGATCATAACCGAGTATGCTTTTATAAATTACACTAGGCAAAATTCAAAGGACACAGTGGGTCCCACCACTCTAAAACTGACCCCTTGAGGCACTGTCTCTTTGGAAGACTACAGGGACAGTGGGTTCAGTCATGACAGCCAGAAGAGCTCTCTAAGGAGAAGTCAAGGAGGCCTTGGTCAGCACAACTCCTGGAAATATTTCATACTTTTCTGCTCAAAGCCAAGAGCAAAAGCCACAGAAGACAGTTTTGTCTTTAAAAAAGATGAAGATGCCTATCTTAAAAGTGGCCAAAAGTTGGCAGCAGCAGGTCTGGGAAGCCTCATGGCTGACCCAGCTGTACCCACTATGCCCACTAATGATCAGGTTAAATGAGTCTTCCTCCCCTTTCTCTGCCCTAATTCCAGATCCACTTGTGTTACTAGCTGTAGTCTTCATTATCTGCATTGTTTATAGATGCATCTTTTCATACAGGAACTGAAAACTGCTGGTGCTTGGTTGAGGAAGTGGCCCATTTCTCTTATTACTGTCTAGAAAAGAAAAAGTGTTGCACTTTTTTTTTTAGTTTAGAAAAATATTAAATGGCTTGAGAGTCACTGTTCTAGTACCAAAAGTAAAGTGCACTGCAACTTGAGGCCACTGTGACAGAGTTGAGAGATGCTGTTGAGGAGGCTTACAAGTAGCATTATAAAAAAACACCACTACAAACTAAAGTTAAGGCAATACAGGTTGTATCCTTCCACTAGATAGTTTACCAGAGAGCTGTCTATCTCAATCTTTAATTATTGCTTTGTTTCCTTTGTACTGAAGTCCTTTGCCACCAGGAAAACAGTGCTGGCAGAACTGGCAGACTGAGTATGTTACTTAATGCAGGGCTGGCAAAACAGTCCATATAAACATCACATGCTTTGCAATG
Organism: Anseranas semipalmata; assembly: GCA_013399115.1. Taxonomy (NCBI): domain Eukaryota; kingdom Metazoa; phylum Chordata; class Aves; order Anseriformes; family Anseranatidae; genus Anseranas; species Anseranas semipalmata. The sequence goes on from VXAA01003132.1 coordinate 275,733, forward strand.
TCAAAGTGAAGGCTTGCTCTGATCTCCAGATGGACTGCACAATCTGGCAAAGAATTTAAAAGGAAAACTCAAACTCTTGCTCCTGAAGCAGCAAAACATGCTTGCTGCAAAGAAGACACATTTTGTGGAAGTTTTCAATGGTGCAGAAAGAACAAATCCTTAGTAACAGCCAGAGTGTGTAACAAAACAGGGTCCTGAAGTCTTCTCCAAGAGGTGATAGCCCTCAAGTTTTCTTTATGAAAATAATAAAAAAGGTAAAAGTTCTTTTATGGGTAAAAACCCAAGGTACAGAAACAAAATTCCATGGCTCAGAAGTTGTCCCAGGTAAAGGTTAATTACTTTCCTCCTTTCATATAGGATGGTATTGCTCCTCGGGCTGTCAGGCCCTCAAAACGCTTGTAGGTATAATTGATAAAAACCCAGTCTTTGTTCTTGTAGTCAGTCTCTGGATGGTTGGTTGTTGCCACTGAAAGACATAGGAAAAACAAATTATCATTTGGAGACTGCAAAGTTTATTTTCACACAAAACATTGGATGCAGGGTAGGGGAGAATGCTTCTAAAGAAAAAAGTATCATAGAGCTAGGCATTCGGTTTCATTCTTCAACCCCAGTCAAGAACTGCAATAATGTGTGGTTTTTAAACACATGGGGTAAATGCTCAAATATGCTCTTACATGTTAATACAAGCATCCTTGAAAAGATTTACACCAGAACATAGTCTCTGTCTGTCACCACCCTCTCCCCACCCATACTAACTGTTAGATATGCTAGCAAGAATTAGCCAGTGCCAAGAGGTACTTGCAGCACTGGGCCACCAGGTCCTGCTGAGATCTGAATTTGCCGAGAGCTTTGCTACCTCTTAGAGATGCCCTTTTTCAAACAGCTCCCACATCACTCACAAGCCTGCATCTCATCTCCTGATATGGAAATTATAGCTTGCATACCTCTGCATCACAAGACTACCAGCTAACAATTTGATTACACTTGAAAAAAAAAAATCCACCTAGCATCTATTAAGATCCTACTCACTGGTAGGATCTTAGGATTCTCAGATTAACAGGAAAGTTACATTATTCTATTGGAGAAGAGGAAGAATCTTTTACATGCAGAATCAAAGCATTTACCTGTTGGTTTAAGGATATCAGATTCCGGAAATTCATCGAAGTTTGAGGTATCATCAATGCTTTTAATTTCTATTGAAATTGCAGCAGGTCTCTCCCTGCCAAGAAGAGCAGATTCAGTATTAAGATTTCAAAGGCAGGAGAAAGCAGGATTCAGACACTTCCCACTTCTTAACAGACTCAAAGACTGAAGGCACCTAGACCTTAGCAAGCTTCAGATGAGGCCCAAAATACTGTCACCCACCCTTAGATCTGATAAATGTCAGTCAAGTTGCTCATTTCTGCTGAACAGGAGGACTAGCAGCTAGTTTTTCTGCTAATCATCTTACCTTATATGCTCCCAATCAACCCCTTCAAAGAATGGGTTGCTCTTTATTTCCTCCACACCAGATGCACCAATTCTGTGCTCCCATTCACAGCAAAATCTGGGATGGAAGGAAGAGTGAAAATGAAGGAAAAATGAAAATGAAAGTGTTCCATCCAGAAATTGAATGGCTTTCAGCACTGATACTACTGCAGTTTCCTGACATATACATGGAGAAGGCTAAGAACTTCAAAAACAACACATGAAGTTATGCTTAGCAACATCAGGTCAAATGCTGCAATTAAGATGTGGTATTCTTTCACAACAGGATAGTGTGCCCTTTCTATTTCAGAACAAGTGTAGAGCAGGAGAACTTATAAAGTCTGAAAAGCTAGACATTAATATTTTTGTCCTGAGAATGGATAAGTAATTGAAAATATTGGGTGTATACATAAAAACAAGAGTCAGCATGCACTGGGATGTTTGTATGCTCCAGCACACACAATGTCAAAATTCCTGCTATGTTAAGAAGCTATCTCTGGCAAAAAGAGTAAGTCACTTCCAAGAGAAGCAGGTAAACAAAATAAAAAGCAGAAACATTTGCATTTTGCCAGACTAGCAGCACTTACATGGGTGCTCCTTTTTAGCGTAGTTTAATCAAGAGTTCCACTGAATGAGCGCTGAGAGATAAATATATTAAATTAAGGAGTTTGGCATTTGATAAATGTACATAACTAAATATGTAGCTGTCATAATCATTTTTTTTTCTATGTGAAGTAGGCTATGAAAGCTATATAGTACAGTTTGCTAGACAAAATTAGTATTGTATTAACTGGCAAACCATATTACTGGCACCTTAAAATAAGATCCTTTGCTTTATCAGATACTGGAACTTCTGGAGGAAATGTGAGAGTCTCTTTCCAATTCATTACTTTCTTGTAAGTTTCTTGAGGAGTCTCAGAACAGAAAGGTGGATAACCTGAAAAGAAATAAAAAAACACAATCTTGTATAAAGCACAACTAATTCCTTTAGTTACTAAAGTCTACACTGCACCAGTCAGGACACATCTCACAAACTATGCAAGCAGCAGATGCTTTGAGAACCTGACGCCAAGCACATAACTACAGCCGATGTCCTGCACCATGATTTCTCCTAAGAACTTAGGCAGTGCCTGTTTCTTACCAATCAACATTTCATACATGATGACCCCAAGTGACCACCAGTCACAAAGCTTGTTGTAGCCCGTCTGCATGAAAACTTCAGGAGCAATGTAATCCGGAGTTCCCACAGTAGAAAAAGCCTGAAACAAATCAATCAGTTACATATCTTTAGAGAAAACTTGCCAATATGGAAGCGGAACTTAAGCAACAATGGTTCTATTTTGAGAAAGACACCAGACTGTCTATAGATCTTATAAGGATCTCATAAGATCTTATGCCTATAAGATCCTTATAAGATAAGCAAAGTTGTTTAAAGACTTTCTTTCAAGATATATAAAGAAAAAAAAAAATCAGCATGCTTACCTGAAGGAGTTTTAAAATACCATCAGGGAAATGGGGAAAAGGTACCTTTGTCTATATATTACCTTGGAATGGATCACTAGCCCACTGTTATCTTGCAAATGGCAAGAACCATTAGTTTCAACTAGGAGGCATCAGCTATCAATGTAACAATTATGGCAGCGCTATCTCAGGCACAGCTGTTCAGCAGCTGGATGAAGGACAAACACGAGTTACTCCTCTTTTTAAAATAAAGAGGTGAATTTTTACATTGTTCAAAACTCTGGCATGGATTAATGCCTGTCATTTAAATGCATGTGCTGTTTGAAAGCAATAGCTCAGCAGAGAACATTTCGAAACAGGTAAAATGTCACTTACCAACTGCCGTCTATTTCTCTTCCACGTTTCTGCTTTCCTTTTGGAATTCATGTTCTGGAAAGCTAAAGGGGATTGGAATATGTGTGACTGAATACTACCAGTCACCCAACATACATTTTTTACTCCCAAACCATTGCACTACTTAAAAAATCTCCCTTCCAACATCAAAAAGTTAGTCAGGGCCTGGACAAACAGGTCATTTTGTATTCAGCTGTGCCAGTAAGAGGTTACAGTCCCCAGGTGCTCATCACTGGCCCCAGTGGCCAAAGTTTACCACCACCTGAAGCCAGAGCTATTTGTGTAAGCACACCTGAATTCACCCTCACACAAGATAAGCCATATCAGCAGAGATGAACCAGTTAACCTGCCTCAGCCTTGCCTTACTCAGTTTACCTGGCACAATTTAAGGGTGCCTGCAGAGGCAGACCAGAGTGGTCAACAGCCTCTAGCAGGCAATAGCTAAACTCTATAACGTTACTCCTCTTAAGTAAATGACTGAATATTCAAAGAGACTGCGTGCACATTTCTTAATTCAAGTAACACGTGAAATACAGCTAGCATCTATAAGTTGTACCAAGTTTTCATTAGAGATTTATTACACATGCTAAGAAGGACTACAGAGTACATCTGAAAGACAAACTTCGGCAAATGAAGCTGTGTGTGTACATTAAAGTAACTGAAGTTATTTTTATAAAGAAGTCTTACAGAAAATTAAAACTACACTTCAAGATGCAATGTTGATATTAGACCCAAACTGCGGCCTTCTAACTTCACATTGAAATGGGTTATGTCAGGCACCGAGAGCAAGTATGCAGATACCCTTCTGAAGCCAAATAACTTACTGAAGTCACTAGGAAGACTATGGTTCAAGTTTCTATAAAACTCTGTTCTGTGGGCTTTCTTTAGTCCAGTGCACAGACCAAAATCTGAAAGTTTCACGTGGCCCTAGAAACAAAAAGGCCCAGAACATAAAAACAGTATGAGAATTATCATAGCAAATAAAGTTTTATACTTCTTCCCAGTCCCTTTATTTTGTGTAATAAATAGATGCACTTTTTGCATTACTTGTTTTAGCCTAAGACTGGATGTGTACACACAGAATCAAGCTATTAATACTTTTGTCACTACTATCCAGAGAAAGCCCATTTATTAGCAGCAATTTACTTCAAGAAACCTCTGCTCCTGTGAGCTCCTGACTGCTTCAGAGTGAAAGCAAGTGTCTCCAGAGGGAGCTGTAGTCCCTGGATTGTGCAGCAACTGCTAGATAAAAGAAACACCTTGGATCTGTCCCAGTGCATAAGACCACACTGACCAGGTGTGATTTTTTTTTTTTTTTTTGTAACTGGAACCTACATCCTTTTTAAAGCCCTGAATTTATCTGTGCTTAGATGTAGAAGTAGTGAATTACAGCAGTAATTCCAACAGTGCTTGCTAGTGGCAAAATATAACTATTTACTGTTGGCAAACTTTTCCAAACAAGCTAGATATTAAGCAAACTTGTAATGAGCAAAAGGACAGCAAAACGATCAAGCTTTCTGCAAACTGACTGCAGTAACCATTTAGAAGCAATCAAGTAACCTGGCAAGCCTTCAGAAATACATCCTGATTCCGAGGAAGATGTTATCTCCGTTTTCAGTCTCACTAACAGAGCAGTTAGATCCTTCACATTTGATATGATCATCTACCCAATAGCTGACAAGGGTGAGCATAACAGATACAAGACCAAAAGGAAACATCTTTGACTAAGAGGGGAGAACTGAAACTGTGCATTTTAAATTGCAGCTGAAATAACCAAGAATAGCTTAAACAACTCTGAGAAGAGAACTCATAAGTGAGGTACGAATACGACAGGGTAGAATGGTGGTCTTTACTGGATCTTACCCACCACTCCCCAGGAATATGGGGGATAGGCCTTCAAAGGCTAGGAGGAACATGGCTATGTAAAAAGGACTATCTTCTTTCACAATTCTCAACACTAGTTCAGGTCAATATTAAAAATTACAAGACCTATTTACTACTACCAAGCCACTGGTCAGTGGTTAGTGCATACCTTGCTATCCAGAAGAAGGTTGTCTGGTTTGATATCTCTATGGATAAAACCCAGCTGATGAATAGAATCAATGGCTAGCACAGTCTCAGCTATATAGAACTGCGTCTCTTCTTCTGTAAGTGTGTCTTTTTTCATCAACAACGTCATCATATCACCTAGAAGCAACAACCCCACCCCAACAGCAAAGGTAAATACAAATGACTTTGTATACAAATACACAAACTCCATTTTCACTATTTTTGAAGGCATTTACAAAGAAAAGAACTAAGCTTTGAAATCCTTGGGAAATCTAAATTGATTTCATATAAGGAAATACATCCAGTTTCCCAGCACTTCTGAGAGTTATTTTCCTTTGTATCACTGTATGTGGAAAGACTTGTACTGTAGTTGCATTAAACTTATTGAGACAACTAAATAGCGTAGAGATGAAATAACTGTATAGAAACATTCCTTAAACAGGAGCTAGCTGTGGGCAGCCACTCTTGACTACACATCTGAATCACAGATTAAAATACATACTTTCAGCTACAGAGCTGTTACAAAAAAAAAAAAAGATTGCATTTGCGCAGTGTCATTTCAGAAAGCATTCTTGTAGCTTCATCAGTCACATATATTACTGGCTTTCAGTATAATTTTAGGTGTGTTACAGTAGTGTTATAATTCAAGGACAAACATTCATCCTGTGAAAAATGAGTAATTATTTTTGCTGCAAGCCAGCTAAAAACAATGGGTTAGAAAATCAAAGGCCGATGATGGTTCTACAAATAGCCAGTGCATAGTAAGGATAAGAACTAGCAGAATATTAAGGCCATGTTTCAAACGTCTGCAGCTAGTACACACAAGCAGATAGTCTTGAGCCTGACCCAAAGATCTCAGTACGCTAACTCCTAAAAAGAGAAAGCTTTAGGAATGACTTGTTTCCTCACAAAGTAATGTCCAGTACAAACAGCAGTGTACAGTAACCACACATACTCTAGTCCCAGATCACATCTATAATTAAGAGATTAGAAATCCACAAACAAAAGCAGCCTTTTGATTTCATGTGATTACCTCCAGGCAGGAACTCCATGATAAGGTAGAGGTTTAACTTATCCTGAAAGCTATAGAACATTTTCACAACCCACAAGCTGTCTGCCTCCACTAGAATGTCCCGCTCTGCACGAATATGGCCAACCTGGAGATACACATATGCATTTGATTAATTACAAGTTTATGTTTTTATAAGACGCACTTATTTCACCGACAATTCAAGTGTTATATTAAAAAGCATCAAATATTGAAAAGACAACAGCTGAATTTCTGCATGAAAGCAGAAACACCATCAAAGCTTCAACAGTTTCACCCCTCAATATTTTCAGGTAGTAAAACAGGATAACATTGAAGAATGAATCCAAAAGATATTCTTCTGACAGAAAAAAAAAAAAAGAGAAGCTTTCATTAAACTGCTATATTTTTCCAGACTCTACTTGCCTTCCCCCCCCTGCCCAAATCTGATAAATCCCATTGAGCAACTCCACATTAGCCTTCAGCATGAAGATCTGGAAGACCCTTTTACACTCAAAAGTTCCCACTGGAAAGCTTACAGGGACTTTTGCCTTTGGACATTTACACTTGAATAACTTTTATATTTGTTGCTTGACTTCTGCTGCCATACATTAACGTATGCAGGAGGGCAAGAGCACACTAACCTCATTCTTTTAAGCAAGAACGCGAGCTACAGAAATTTAAACCTCCCTCCTGAACAACAAGATTCCATACAGAAAGATAACCTTCATTTTTATTCTTTCAACTCTTACGGCATTTGGGTTGTCTTCAAGTCAAAAGCGTACATGTGATACTATGAAAACACTTGTCTTAGAGTTACTTAGATAACAAACCACTCCAAAACATGATTTATTACCATGGGAAGATTCAGAAAGAGAAACACATGGTTGATTACATAAGCAGCCTAATTCTATGTAAAGAAAATATAAGTTTTTGTGAAAATTCCTAGCAATTAGATCTCTCAAGAGCTAGCTCTTTTCTAAACAGTTAACTTACCCTTCAAGATATGGCTTCAGCCTATTCCAACAGACTTAGACTGGAGCACTAATTTAGCAGTGCTGCATAAAGTTCCTGTGTGAGCACACTGCTGTTTGTTTTTTGAACAAGTACTTCCAGAAATGGAAATCAGTTCCTGATTTTATGAAACACACACAGAGCTTCCTAGATTCTTCCCAGTGCTGAACAAAAAATGACTGTTTCAGACAATATTCCCAGAAGTACTAGCAGAGATAAGCCTTAAAAACATTAAATGCCATTACTTTAAGTCCCTCGAGTGAGTCAGAACTCCAGCTGCCATCACTTTGATATTTATGTCTGATCCCATAAATCAGAAATGCGGTAAACCACCTATCTGATGTCTGTACTGAATCATTTACATGCAATGGTAAAAGTATGCGTAACATACATCATCGTAAAACGAGGAGGAGGAACATAAATCAGATACATACAACTGTCCGTCTGTTTCATTTGAGGACAGACCTAGTCCTTTGAAAACTCCTCTGCTTCCCCATGTTTTCAAGTAGAAACTGAGTTCAGTCCTACCTTGCTTCAGTATGAAGTGCCTCTCAGAACAGTGTTATAATTGCAGCTTCCATTAGGAGTAAGCAAGGCATTAGAGATTGTTTTTAAAATGATATTCCATCCATTCAGTAACATACAATGGTGCATATTTATACCCTATCACCACTACTATAACACAATTTATTTGAAAACTATATATTTCTCAAATTTCTCCATTGTTAGAAGGAATGGTGTAATAAATAGAGAAGATCTGACCAAACCCACTAGAAGACAGTCCTTATGAATTCATACAAGAATTTTCTGTCCAATTTCCTCCATACAAAATGGGGGAAAGATCCACATAATATTTTAGCTAGTAAACCTAGACCACAGATGCCTATTACTCCTCTCTACATACACATCACAATTACCTCCCAAAGTCATCTAAAGCACAGACGGTAGCACTACTAGTTAAGGTGGCTATTCACCTGCTCTTTTTCAAGCATATCAGCTTTACGTAGTATTTTCATTGCATAAACATGCCCCGTATCTTTCTTCTGGACAAGTCGTACCTAGAAAGTATGTAAAAATTTGAGTCAAATGCAGTATTATCACCAACACCTCTTCACAGATTTGGGTATCAAGCCCCTGGTTTCTGTTTCATGAAATCATAACAGATGATAAAAACAAAAGGCATTACATAGTGCATGGTAACGGCAAACAAGTTCTGTTAATTCTAAGAGATTCAATCATTTTAACAGATGACATTCAACAACCACACACCTAAATTAGATGGTCCAAAGCCCCTTTCTCCAAAAAAGGTCACCAGAACAAAGTACTGCCAGTGGCCCTCCAGCCCTCTCTGTTCTGCAAGGCCAGCCTCAGAAGATCAGAACTAAAGTACACTGCCAAACTTGTGTTTAGCTTGCCCATCAAGTTCTTTTGAACAGCATTAATGTTCCTTTAAAGCATGTAATGTTTTTAAACCAGTTTCTTTTAGGCATAAAGACGTGATAGATAGACGTGACTGGTAAGCTAAAAAAAAAATCTGCAGTTATTACAACATTTATCTTTCACTTTGTAAACGACATAAGCTTTTAGCAAATACCAGCATCATCTGAAAACACTTCTAGTCATCTTTTCAGGACGTACCTCTCCAAATGCTCCTCTGCCAATTACTTTTAAAGACTCAAAGTCTTCCAAACCAAGCCTTGTTCTCTTCAGGCGAAGAAACTCTGTTTCTTTTTGTGCATGTGCTGACCTCCTGATTCTCTTCTAGAGTTTATGGAAAATAATGCTGCAGTTAGGCTTCATAGAGATCACAGCAATTCCAATTAAAAATGCTAGGTATCCATTTGTAAAAGCAAATCACTTGGACTACTTAACCATTAAAATAATTTTCCCATATTAATTACCTCTTCATCTTTTAAGCCTTCTTCTTCCATCATTTGTTCTAGCTTCTTTTGTCTAAAAGATACAGAAATTAGAAGACAGTTGAATCTTTTAACATTTTTTTTTAAATCATATGCACCTATTCAACACCTCTGGCCTGTGCTTGCTGTGAAAGGAGGATGTAATGCCAGCAAGTAACAAATATATCTGATTCTCCTTTACAAGACTAATTTTGAAGACTCTAGTATTACTGCTTTACCATTCTTTAACAATTTACCTCTTTAATTTCAATAATCTAAACCTGCCTTGAGTTTCACATGTTTTATTCAAGCATATATTTTCATTGTATAGGAACATAGACTGAGGAGATCTGGGTTCATTTCTTGTCTCTCTCTTCGACAGCTGGGCAAATCACTTAAGGCCAAAGCCATAATAAATATTTAAGCAACAAAGTCTCACTTATTCCAGGGACAGTTATCTAAACACCTTTGTGGATCTGTACTGTAATTTCTCTGCGTCTCAGACACATCACATGCAAAATGTTACTCTCTATTTCCTAATACCTGAGATACTCAAAATATTTGGGAAAAAGGAAACACATCAGTACATATTCTCCCACCTGAAAAAAATCAGAAATGATTATTTGGGAGCAAAGAAGGAAAGGAAACAAGACTTCAGGGGGGCAGGAATGCCTTCAGGTAACATATGTTGTGATTACCCTGTGGGAACTTTTACCCAACACCGATCACATTAATAGGTGGCTGAACAAGGGTTATGTTTTTGTTGTTCAGTTCTGTTTTTGTTTTTTTCCCCCACTCCCACCCTCCTCCTGCGTGTATTTTTTTTGGTACAACATTACAAGTGTACTAAAAAATTCCCTGTCTTTATGCAAGTCATTCTTCGCAAGATCCTCTTCCGGTCTCCTGTTTAGCTGCTGCAATGTGATAATATTTTGGGCTATCACTTCCACAATCAGGCACAGTTAAATTGCTTTGCCCTTATGTAAGTACCCAGTCATCCCATCTCACACTCAAAACAATGACTCCAGTAGCAAAAGAAGACTGAATTCCCAGAATTAAATAGCTCAGCACGACTGAGTGATACCAGAATTCCCCTAAACATCCTTAATAGGCCCTATCTGCACTTCAGTGTACATTTTATCAACACTGTTTAAAATCCAAATTGCACATGCACAGACATATAGATTGTTCAAAAAAAAAAAAAAATGTAACTTATGAAGTCCAGTATGGTTTTTACAAATTTTTGAGAAAAAACACACACACCACATCACTGAGGTTTGGGGAATAGCACTCATAATAAAAAACAATAACTATACAAAGAGAAACCAAGGAATTAAATCAGTGATATTTTCTGTTTGGATTAGACCTCAATCTCTCATTAATTTGAAGCTTTGAAAAAAAATTTGTACACAAGATAGTGTTTATTTCTAAATTGCCTCCTCATTTCTGCAGTTATCGTAGTTAGCAAGCAATCCTCTTGGATCAAGTTAGGTTTTTGGCAGCAAGTCTGCAGGCAAATAAACACTGAACCTTTTTGAAAATTCTGATTATAGACTACATGGCAAGCTGGGTGCATGCCAGAAGTCCCAGTGCTACAACTTGAGGGTATTCAGCAAATCAGAGAGTTCCAGCCAAAGGAAAACAAAAATAATACTTCTCAGTTAACTTACTTGGTATATTTTGGCCAATATATTTAAAGAGATGTGATACGTTCAGTTAACGCAGACAAGAAGTTAGAATTAGGTGACAGTCCTTGCAGCAATCTTTCATTGTCCTTGAGAAGATTACCTTCCCTTATCAGCCAACTCAATCACAATTTATAACCCAAATGGAAACTGATGCTCTAAAATTGGTTTCAAATATTACGACCAGGTACATAAAATGAGAAGAGGCAACAGAACAGATGTAGGCAGGACAAACATTTGTAAATGTTGGTTTTCTACTTCAGAGTTGTACTTGAATGATCCCAGGCACATCCTAGGGTTAGTTTCTACTTAGTCACATAATCAAACACACTTTAAAAAACAAAACAAAACTTGGTAACAGTCATATCACTTTTGCATTTGCAAGCATGTTTCAGTTAATTTCAGAAGAAACTCAAAAAGCTCCAGCCTAAACTACTGTGGGATTCAGAAACCCAGCAGTTGCCTCTGGGTGCTCATGCCAAGCCACAGCCAGGTACCCTCCTGAGCTTAGGTACATGCTCAGCGAAGATTTTCTATTTTTGCTTTGGATCCAGAAAACTAAGTGCTGCTCTTACCCAGGAATGGAAGCAAGAAAGATTTTTACCTCATCTCTCGTTCTTCATGCTGTGCAATTAGATTGCTATAGAAGTTTTCTAATGTCACCTTTGTCATTGTAACTCGCTCCTTGGTGTGACTACTCATGGATGAGCATGGTGTTGGGCCTGTCATTGCCATCGCTATTAGGAAAGAAAAAGGGAAGAAACGTTTGACATTGTAAGTGACAAATACCCTTCAAACAAGAGACACAATCAGTTAAGAGATACTGAATCACATAGGCCAGAGTTATGATTTTAACAAAATGCTAATAGCCCAGTTGCCCAAACTAGGACTAAGCAGGGAAAAGTCTTACAAAAAAAGGTACAAGTCAAACTTCCTGTTTTGAACATTTTTGATCTGAGAATAAGAGAGAAGGAAACTTAAGAAACACGATGCCTCAAAAACCACAATTTCAGGCAGTACTGAAAATGTTTATTTCTCCCACTATATTCTCCCTTTCAGCATTTCTCTAATAAATGCTAAAAATTCAGAACATCACACTGATCTGTGCAATCCAGAAGCTCCTCTTCCTTTTATCCTTGCAGAAATAAATCCAGCAGTTGCCTGCCATCTCTTTGGCTGTGAAATTTATCACAATTCTGAAAGCCATCGTGATAACAGAGCGGTTGAGGAAGGGGAGAAAGGCATTTAGTTGATTTTAAGGACTCTCCCTTTTACTAAATGCTTTCACACAGAAATCCAGTAAAATCCAGAGAGTCACTGCCTTTGAGCGAGTTGTAATTAATAAAAACACAGAACCACCAAAACCTAATTTAAGTATCCTACGTTTACATACTGGAGTCTCCCAAGAAATATTTCAGTGTGCCACATGCAACTGGTAGCACAGGTCCAGGGCATATTTGACAATCTAACTCTGCTTTCTAAAATGCACTAATATTCAAAGATTTCAAGTGTAAAATCACATCTTAGCCTAGTCTTCCTCGTCACAGTGTAACTCACAGTAAGGTGTAGTTTTGTAACTGTTACTAGAAATTGTAGGCAAGCATACAGACGCTTCCTGTACACAGCATCAGGTGCAAGGGCCGTTTCATGAGTTACTCTCCTCTGTTTACTTTCTGCAGCTCTTCGTAAGGCACCACCGTGCCTTCGCACAGCGCGGCCCCCCCGAGGTGCTGAGCCCCTCCGGCTGCCTCGCCCGTGCCTGAGCGGGGCGCGATCCCCGCCCGCACGCCGAGGAGCCGCTGTCGCGCCCCGCCCGCAGGTACGCGCGGAGCCGCTAGCTTTCGTTTCCTAGAGGACAGGAGAGGAAAGTTACCTGAAAGGAGGAGGCTAAAGCAGGGAAAGGGAAGAAAAGAGAAAACAAGAGACCGCAGCGCCGAGCTGCCTGGCGGCCTCCGGGTGCCTCTTCGGCGGGGACGGTTGCTGCGAGTCAGGCAGCACCCACGGAGGGTGGCAGGGCCGGATGCTCCCGGTACGACGGCTCGGCAACAGGGAGCGGACGAGGCGTTCGCCGCCCGGCCCGGAACGACGAGGAGCCCCAGGGAAGAGGCCCCGCCGCCGGAGCGGCCCGGCCCGCAGCTCGCCCACCCCCAGCCCCA
>VXAA01003132.1:290560-302092 GCA_013399115.1 Anseranas semipalmata
GGAAAGGTTTTTATTATTAACAACACCAGGGAGTTCTTGGGGTTTGAATCTATCACTGTATCACTGAGAAATACCCTCTGCACATGCAGTTGAAGTCTATCAGCAGCAGAGGAATTTCAGGATTTAAAATGGCATGTATAGTCCCTATGTAATAGAAATGCAGATATATTTGTAACACAAGTGACAGAGATTTCATTTCTGAAAGAGTGATTTTGCAGTTAAACTGGACCTTGTTTTGCTTAGACAGAGCTGGTCAGTTTAACATTAAAGGTGAATAGCAAAATAGAATCATGTGCTATCTGTTTCTCTTTCAGGAAACGCAGGTCACCTTACAAAGTTGGTTTTCTGCCCAGAAAATGTGATATGCTGTTGGAGCTGTTGGAGGGGGTTTCACAGGAACAGAGAAAAGGTAGAAAGTCTTGAAATAAAAGGCTCAAATATGGCATCTGGAAGCAGATTCTCATCTCTTTCACCAGCAGAAGAAGGTGAATGTCTAGTGCTTAGGCTGGGAGTGGTGGGATCAGCTGCCTCTGTGGCCTGGCAAAAGTTTGCCTCCCTGAAGGAAAACCTGAGAGATGAGAGACTTCCTAAAACATTCTAAATGCTGGAGAAGCGGGAAGAAAAATAAACCTTTGGACCTAAAGTATAAGGAAAGTCATTACTACTGCAGAGCAGGGGCAGAACTGCAGGCAGGTGAAATAGAAGAGAATCTTAGTAGGAGATAACTGCTTTTTTAGAAGTCAAAACATTAAACTGCAAGTGAGCCTGTGAGCATGCAGATTAATGAACCAAACTTCCTGCTATGCCTGGGCTACCGCAGCTACAAAGAGCTGCCACAGCCCTAAGGTACTGGGAACAGACAGGAAGGGCCCTGCCATGGAAAGAAAGATTCTGGCCTGTTAAAAATCACCCCATCTCACAATCACAGTACTCAAACTGCCTGCTAGGGAGAGAACCCAGGTCCTTAAAAGGCTCTCTGTTCAACACCTAGGAATAGTTAATGGAACAAACAGACATCATTTTTCTTTTGCGGTTCACCTTTTCACTAGAGCTTTTCCTTACAACATCACGTGTCTAAAGCAATGGTCAGACTGAGCTGGATTGAGGCTAGTGGGAAAAGTTCTGTGCCTGGGTGCTAGGATTTCTGTTTCTGCCCAGCTCTTTGATTTGAAGGAGGTCAAAACCATCTTGTGGGTTCCAATTACCCTTTGGGGTCTTTGAATACTGCAGCAAATCCAGCTTCTTCAATGGGGGGAAGCCTTGCTCATTTTCCATCAGTTCCAGCAGCTGCTTCATCAGGCTTGAAGTCTCATCTCTGCTGATTCTGTTGTAGAGATCTGAAGGATCTCGGCTCTTCTGTGAATCCCACATGGCATTTGAAAGTGAAATATCCCTGCTGCTGGCTGTGTGTACACTACCTAGGGCATTGTGGAGCCACATCAGGCGCTTCAGCCCTTGAAATGCCCTCCCTTTGTCATGCATGAGCTGATGCTCCGTCACTGCTCTTTTACTGCAACAGAAAAAAAAAAGTTCAGTTAGCAAACAAGCACAGCTGGGTCTAAGCTCCTATTTCAAAGTCGCTGCTTTGCATCCATCAATCTTAGATTCTTCTCTAAGCAGAGGAAGGAGCACTGGTGGTGCCTACACGGGGTATGGAGGACAGCCCTGAGTCCACATTCACGGCTAGGCTGGTAGTGCTGGTGCCCAGCCTGACCCATGCAAAGCCCGCAGGGTGAGCACTCCCACACGGGCTGGCTTGGACAGCCTGCGAGGCAGCCAGGTAGTTCCTGAATGGGAAGCTGAAACGCTGTGCATACAGCCATTCCCAAAAGGTATGCCTTGAATCGCCTTAAAAATAATAATAATAATAATTAAAAAAAAAAAAAAAAAAAGAAAAACTGAAGAGACAGTGACAAAATGACCTTAGCAGGCTTAAAGAACTCTGATATTTCCCAAATTTGAGTTCTTTCCAGAGGTCTAAATACCAGAATAAAAATCCCTTTTCATAGCCATAATGTTCAAGGATTGTTGGGTTTGTTTCTTTCATTCCAGAGCTATAAGTCAGGAGCAATTTAATTGAAATCGGTGGTGTCTATGAAATTCAAACAAATCCTTATTTTCTTAAGACATACCAAAATTTTTGAGCCAGAGAAGGCAGGCTAATTCTAGGGTACAAATATTTCTCGCTTTCAGGCTGTTTAGATACAGCTAACTGCAACTATTAGGCTTCCACTGCAGATTTGGATCTGAGTGGGAACCTAATTACGAAATTTTAGTATGTGCCATTTACATGGCTTGCCTTGAACATCCTTGCATGCTTTATTACATTGCGCTTAAAAGCATCACCAGAAATGTACTGATTATGGTATAATTGATGCATCTAAAAATGCAATTGGTATAATTCTGTACTGCATAAAAGGCAGTAAAATGTTGCAGTATCAAATGTATAGAATTTTCCTTCCGCTATTCCTGGAGTAAATAACAGCAGTGAAGAATAGAACCCGTTAAATCAAAGGCAAGCAGTCTGCTAACAATATTAAGTAAAAGGATGATATTGCTTACTTTTCAGTGTCTTGAGATGTTGCAAAACAGGCAAAAAAAAGAATTGCCAAAAATGTAACCATCTGCAGAGATCTCTGGGGCAGGAACATTTTCTCTCTTCTTTAAATCTAATCAACAGGACAAGAAGCTGACAGTATAACCAAAAATCTTTCTTTCTCTTGTCATTCGTTCACCTGTATTTCAGCCTTTAAGCACTAGTAAAAGTGGAGCAGTGTACTATGGTACCTCATCCCAGGACCTCCCAGAACATCAGACACATGACTTGTAACATATACCAGTAAAAGATGAATAGACTTCCTGGTAGATTTCTACATTTCTTTGCTGAGAATCCTAAATCTCCTTTCCTGCTATTGCCTCTCTATATACTATTTCCCACTCTCGTGCATTTGCATGCACAGGAGATTATTTCATTTGGAACTCGCAAGAGATCTTCATGATAAAAACTTAGCAGAAATTTAATAAAAAGATCAGGATTGCTGCATAAGAATTTTGTCATAAAACTCAAAAAGAATTTAAGACTGGACCATGCAGATCGAGTTAAAAAGTGGACACTGTCCTGGGGATTTGGACCTTTAATAATGTAACCTTTTCCACGAGCAATACAAGTGCTGTTATTGACATCCAAATCAGCTGTTGCACATGAAGATCATATTAGACTGATACTGAATTTTTTTTTTCTGTAAAGAAATGGATTTCTAGCTTAAGAGACACAACTAGAAAATGTACAGATTATTCTCATCTAAGTTATAACTGATTTAAATTATAAATCTGCTCCTGATGTTGGTATGCCTGTATCTATCCATCCTTTCAACCCTGCCGCTCCCTTAGCACTAGGTCTATCACTAAAATTTCTACATCCTTTACACTAATGACTGTACCCTGCTTTTAGGATTGGCTTCAGCTCGTCTCTTTAGTTATTTGCTAGCAAATCTTGTATTAATTGTTATATCAAAACCTAGATGGACAACAAAACAAAAATCGCAGCATATAAATTGTTATGTAAGAATAGTACAGATATGTTCCCATATAATAAGGCTACTAATTTTTTGAAGAATTTTTTTTTTTTATGCAGAAGCAGTTTGTGTTAATAAAAAACTCCATTCAGCATCTCCCCAAATGAATTTTCTTTATACAAATTTGGATATTAAAATGCCAATGACTGGATAAAAAAGCAAATTATATCATATATTTGGTTGGAAAAATTAAGCTTGCTCTTAGTAAGTCTAATCCACTCCTTTCTGAGTAATTTCCTTTGATACTATGTTCAAATTAAACTAGACATGAAAGAATAATACGTACTAGTTCTAATTAAAAATATCTGCATCGAATACAGATGTATATACATAAATATACAAATAGATACATACATGCTTACATGCTGTATGATATTTTAGGCTATGCAAATGTAGAACTACTGCTCACACACAATGGTTAAACTATGCTTTCACGTTATGATCAACAGTAAACTATGTAATAACTAAAAAGCATCTTCAAGTTCCAAAAAAAACATCGGCTACTTACTGTTGATCTTGTAGAGATCGCAGTGAAGTCCTGATCTGCACAGATATGTCTCCTTGCCAGTCTTCTTGTGACGTTCCAGTTGCAATGACAGCAAGTGCCTTTCACCTTCTTTTATACCTGCCCAGAAACCACAGAAACAATAGAAATGATCACTACAGCACTTTGTGACTAAGACCTATCCTCTCATGTTAGTGAAATGAGACAGCTCCCTATTTCCAATGATAATAAATCTTGGATTCTAAAATGTTCAGCTGTGACTAAGGAAAAGGTCACAAGTTTGTGGAAAGTATCTTACCCCTTTGCTAGCTCTCCTGTTTTCTTGAGAACTTTTTATTCTAAAACAATGTTGCTGTGCCCCAAGGTGATGGAAAAGGGATATTCAAACTTGTTCCACTGTTGATCAAGAAAAAGATCTCTGGTATGCAAAAGAGATCTCCCTCCTTTGCTGTCCTCATGGACCCATGTATAGGACACTAAAGTTGCACAGGAGGAATCTAAATCAACAATACTGATGAACTCTGTAATGCAAGTCATCATACAGTTAGCATGACAGAAAAATTACTTGTAGAAAATCTGAGGAATTTGTAAATAATATCCCACTGGATTTTAATGCTCAGTAAAAATTTCATTTAAATCCATTGGTTGCACAATAATACATTTGTTTTAAAACTTAGAAAGTGGGGAGATATGGAGAAGACTTAACAACACGACTTAATAAAAATGCAAGTAGTAGCTCAGGCAAAAAGCCAAATTCTGATATGATCTGAAACAATATGACTTAATGAAATGCAAGTTTTGCTACTCACTTTATGATCTCTAACCAGGTAATTTCAATAGAATTTGGATACTCAGGATGTGGATGGACCAGACCATTAGGCTGAACCACTATTCTATTTAGGAGGACCTGCCTCTATTTCTCAAAGTGTATGAAAGTAAATGTATTTGTCATCTCTGAGGAAAGAATCCCTGGAAAGACTGAAGAGAAAAGATAATTTGCTTAGTGTTATTGTCAGCTACCCATTCATTTCACATAGGCACAGCCTTACCTTCCCGTTAAACTTGATCTCGGGTGAATGCAAACACGTTGTCTAACAACAGAGACAGGCCCTATTAGCAGTGCTCTCGCCATCTCATACATTCTCGCAGCTTCTGTGGACATCAAATTGCTTTTAATTATTTTCCTCATGACAGCTTATTTTGAGCCCCACTATTTCACAGCAATCAAATAAGCGTTCCTGATTACGTGAGTCTCAATTGTTAGTGTCACTCATTAAAGAGTACAAAGTGTATCACCGATTAAAAATGACATTTGTTAAATGTTGCTAAAGCACAGGTCTGTTTCTTATCTTAGTTTCCAGGGTAGCTTGCAGTTACATTGAATTATCTGTCCATGAAGCCAAAGTTTCTTAGTTACACCTTCAAGGACTGATAATGAGCCTTGACCAAAGTCATGGCCAAAACATCTGGTCTAATTTATCCCTGAACTTTTCAAGCCTCCGTTACATAATGGGCTTTCATTGAATGCAGTTACTGGTGTCTCAACCAGAAGAACTAATATTGCATTAATCCAAGTGACTGCAGGTAGATCAGAGACACTGACATGGGATCAGTAAATGGGCACTTGAACCATTCTGTAATGGCCAAAGTGCATTGCCATGGCTACATGCTTCCATTGGACATTTCTGTGCACCCAAGGACTTAGAAGAAGTGAAAATAACTTTCTAACATCTCCCTGAGAGGTGTATGCAAGGACAGACTGTACTGAAGTAATGACGCATCCGACACAAGGACTTATTGGCACTAACTAACAACACAGAAAGGAACAGATGCTTGCAGGGACTGATTTCCATCATTTGCAGTATTTCTAAAGAAAACATAAGATGTCTTGATTGCACAGCTTATACCACAGCAACACACACAGTACTTAATATTTCTGACTATGATGGAAACATTGCTAATTCCACAAGGAGAAATTGTACAAACAGCATTACTAGGTGAAATATCTGGCTAGTATCAATAAATCTCTGCAAGAGCCCTGAGAAGTCTAGAGCAGAAGAGCCCATTTTAGCTGAGAGACAATCAATCAGCAAAGCCAGCTGATTGGAATTTGGTTACCTCGGGCCTCCCTCAAGAGCACACTCAGAGCCATCAAAGGTTTCAGCCTTGGCTTCAAAGGCCTTTGCTTCCACCCTCTGGCTTTTCCTGGGCTGAAGGCCTGACTTCACATTAGAAGGTGCCTCTACTGTTCAGTCACCTTTTTCAGTGGGAGCATTTGAGCGAGGAAGGCTGTGCAGATTATGGTTTCTCAATGAGTGATTCTTTTGTTTTGCTTTCCAGTCCTATCCCCGGGGAGCCAGGTGGCGGAAGAAGGGAATATGGCTGGGGGTTTGCCATATAGGCAAATATAGGGCTTGCTGCTCGGCGTGAAAGAAAAGGGAAAGAGAAAGCCAGGAGGCACAGCTGAGGGGGAAGAAGGGATGGGGGGAGGGAATAGAAAGCAAAGAAAACGTGCAAATAGCCTCGTTAGGGCAAGGAGGATCCTCATGCCTGGGATTTTAAAATTTATTTAAAAACTGTACTGCATCAAGAGGGATTCTCTGCCTGTAGGGAGATGGACAGACAGATCTGGTGCATCTTTTCCAGGTGCTATTTTCTGTTGTTCACCAGCAAAGTAAGACTTGGTGCTTCTCTCATGTAAAAATCCACTTTGTCTGCCTCCCCTCCCCCTCACAACTGCTCTTAGCCTACCAGACTAAAATTCATGTGAGCTGTTCAGTGTGGTGTGTGGAAAGAAAGGCACCGCCCTGTTGAGAGGAAACTGTTTGACCACACTTGGATGGTAAATATAGTTCCCCTGAGCTGCTGGTGAAGCAGCTGCTAATGAATGGCTGCTCTCCCTTCCTGGCCTCCTTAATTGAGAGATGAGAGGAAATAACACCTCGCAGCAGCAAACCCGGAGGCCACAGAGATTTTTGCACTACCACACCCTCATCACTCATCACTACAGGGGCCATCACCATCCCTTTGCCCCCGAGAGGAAGGAGCCAGCAGCAGCATCACCTTGGTAACCATTTAAGGGAGATGAAATCCGATTTCTTGAAAAAGCAAGCTCTGAGCTTCCCTTCTTTTCTGGTTGGGGGGAAGGGAGGATTTTGCGCAATCCGGAGAGGTGTAAGTAATCACATTTGCAGAGGGGTAGGCTCCAGGGCAAGCACCTGGACTGTGTGAGCATTTGTAAATCTTGGCCCCTAATCCACTACATACTGCATCATCCCAGAGAGAACTGCCATGTTCCAGGGGATTAAAATTGGAGTTAAACAGCAGTGAGTCAGGCTTACAGATTTAATTTTCCATTTACTGATTTCAAGTCAAGCTTACAGAAGTGCCTGAGACCCACAGCTCTATCTGAACACAGTAGCAAGGGTAATGGTATTGTCCTGTAAAACCTGCCCTGGAGCCTCGCCTNAAAAAAAAAAAGTCTCCAATATGGAATATTTTCTGCGTGCAAAACAAATTCAGGTGAAGCTGAGACAAAGCCTCCAGTTCCTTGAGCCGTATCTGTAAGACCCGGTGCGCACTGGGAGCTTGGCCCTGTTTCGACAGTGTTGCAGTACGCCTGGAGAAGCCTGCTGGGAACCTCGACAAAGCAAAAACAAAACACAAGGAGGGGTGTCTCCCGGTGCCATGGGATCTGCCTCCCCTGGCTGGATCTCCCCCGACAGCTCCTACAGAGTGGAATGCCGCCATCTGGTGCCCACGTCCTAGTTCAGCTGGGCCAGGTGAGGAGGTGGGTAGGCAGGTTCTGAACCCAGGTGGGTCAAGGTCTGTGGCTTAGGGGCAGCCCTAACTCCTGCGAGAGAAGCAGGGGAGCCCTGAGTTTACCTGAGAGTCAGTTATCTTGTCTCCAGACCAAAGAGACCGATGCCCAGTCATTAATGCCTATAGGACCGAGAGGGTGTTTCTTAAAGGATCAAATTGGCCAAGAGACGGTCAAGATTTCTTATTTCTTTATAGTGTCAACAAATAGTGTACTGGCCCTGAGGGAGTGGTGTGTCAGTTCTCACATGCAAAGGTAATGGGGCTCTCAGCAGAAAGGTCCAGGGTCATGATCAACACCTTGCCCTCAGATGTAAAATACGCAGAAGAAGATGGGACCCCAGCAATGGCATAAAGCTAACACCTGGGAAGATGGGGATGAAGGCTGAACTAAGAGTCTCCAAATAATTGAGACATGTCAGTCAAGTAAATACACTTCTTGTAATTAATCTCCAATTGCTGAGTACTGGAGGCATGCTTTGCCCCTGCACTGGATGCTGAGTATGTCTTAGTTTAGGCCTATGATGTATAAATTAAATCGTGGACTGTTGTTTCACCCTTCCTTTAATTGAGGTCTGAGACACAGCTAAAAGCTTTTATTATTACAGTATTACTCTGTAGAAATTTATGTTTCAAAAGTGAAGGAATACAGGACAGTATCTTGTACCCTGCAAACAGAAGAGCAGCTGTGGCAAGAATAATCATATGCAAGCTGTTTTTAATATATCTAAAGATCAGACCAACGTAAGTCACCATTTCTTTAAAAAAATAGCCTTTATCAAGATTAATCTATTAGCAGGATGTGAAAATGGGTTGAATCCACAAGAACTTCACAACAAGCTAGCCCAGGCATGACTACATGCAGCTTTTTGGCTGAAGTAAAGGCTTATCCTCTCAGACCAGTTCTCGTTGTGCACATGTAATGGCATTTTCTAGCAAAAGAACTTTCTGTAGATACAATCAAGCCAGTAAATACGTATTTTTGTTAATGTTGTCTAGCTTCACTTGAGGAGGAACTCTAAGATCCTATTGCTGATAGACGTATTCTGCTGCAAATACTGTTTGTCTCTCTGGGTATCCCTTCCATTTAGCTTGCATCGCTGAAGTTTCTTCCAAACAATAATGGCTAGAATATGTTAATTTTCTTATGTGAGATTTAAATCTCAGAAACAGAGATAGCACCTCAGATGTAACACCTTACTTCATGTTGGTCTGGTCTTGGGTTCTAGTCTGGCCATGTGTTAAAATGGAAGACTGCTCCACAGTAATTGTTCAGGTGTTAGGTGCCTTCTTTTGGATCCAGTCTTGGCCTGCCTGTATAACGTAGATCTGATCATGCTTGTAAAGTCAACGATCTCTCCTTCCTTTTATAGAAGATCTGATTAATGTAAAAGTTAATGTATATCTTACAAGTATTGCACGTGAATGGTACCTTCTTACTGCAAAAGCAAGAGAATTGCGATGCAACATGACTTTTCAAATACTTATAAACTTGCAATAGGGAAGAAAGTAGTTTAACACAATGCAGCTTTCACAGATGTATGTATATATAGTAATATAGTGACACTCAGAGCTTATTCAGGATTTCATCTTTCGGGGGAACAATCAAAATGTTGACTTTGTGCTTTTGACTTACTAAAATGTTGTGTGGCTGTGTTCAGGCATCCTAAAACTGGCTGTGGAAATAGGTTTCTTTTTTTGGCAGAATACGATTGCCTCTGTTCTGACCTCTGTCTTTTGCCACAGAGATGTGTCACGTATAGTATCTTTATAATGCCAAAAGCAAACTGAAAATGGCAAAGTTATTATGTTGGGATGACATGCTTCTTATGGTATGTGATTTTGTAAAGCATGGTGATGGGCCAAAGCCCATGTAAGAAGTGCCTTGAATAGAACAGGTAATGTGTCCCAGATGAGTGCTGAATATCATGCTTACTTTGCAGGAGGTGAACCTATTCTTGAATAAATCCTTTGTTACCAAGTCTGTCATCTTGGTATGAAATCGAAAGATCTGTTAAGATTACAAGGTTGTCCAAGTTGTATTCTACCTAATGCTTTTTTTCTTTTTTTAAATTGTGATTATTGCAAAACTTAAATCATGTTTCAAATGCACATTATGTGATATGAGGAAGGGTCTAGTTAATGTTGCTAATACTAATCAAGAAGGGAGACAAGCATGGGAAATCAGCACCTCAAAGAAGTCCTTAAAGCAAACAGCACCAAGTAAGCTTAGAATTATTTCCTTTGTTTGCATCATCTCAGGAAATTAACAATCGGCTAATTTAGGTTACAATGCATTAGATGTCTTTAAAATAAAGCATGTAATCGTCAGATAACTGTACACATGACAAATATATTTTAGAGCATCAGTTACCTCAAATTTTTTGTTGTTCTTCTGTTCCCTGTTTTGTTTTTTTTTTTTTTCCCCCTTGGCCAATTTTGACTCTTGGAAGCATTTTAGTGATAAAAGGCTCTTAAAACTAATGAGGGATGCTACAAAAGGATTTCTGAAAATTCAAGTGAATTATACCTGCTGTTTGTCCTCAGTCCGAGTATTTTTGACGTGCTGGTACAAATCTAGTAGACTGAGGACTGCACAAGTCCTGGTGGGAAAACACAGTGCATGTGCGCTAATTTGTGTTCAGAATGCCTTATTACACTTATCGTTACTCAAAGTGCTCAAAGTGCTGTGAACTGCACATGTGCCAGATAAATTTGTCTTGTTTGGCCCAAGTCAAAAAGCTAAAGTCAAGTCTAGATTAAATGCAACCTACCGATATGGTTGTGAAGTGACAGCCTTGGGAAGCTATTGCAGAAACAGTTCTGGTTGGGTTTCTCATATTATCTGATAGCCTGAAATAAGAGGTGTGTTATCCAAGGAAAGCCCCTCTGGAGCAAGTTGTTTTTTTTTTTTTTTTAAACTCCTGTTAAAACTCATGTTGTATGTCTTAGCTACATGAATGAGTTCAATAAAGCACATCAACACCACTCACACCCTCTGTAACGAGAATTCCTTGGTTCAAATCCTGTAATTTTCTACTGAGTGCTGAATAAATCACTTCTCTCTTTTGTGCGTCAGTAGGCAGAATAGAACTTACCAAAAACTACGGCTTAACACCGGTTTGCTCAACACATTTATTCAAAGCCTCTGCCCCTGGGGAGAAACGGCTATTAGTGAATCAAAGTGCTTCTAAGCATAAAACCCGAATGAGTAGGGGAAGATGCTAAAAAACATGACTTGAATGTGAATGAACCCTACCTGGGTCAGAGGGAGAAAGCAAGGAAAGAAATCTTTCTCCTTTTAGCCAACAAAGTAGCCTCCCTGAGCGTGTTGCCGTTTCCTTATTTCTAGGGCCTGAAGCCTTCCCTCGATAATCAGTTTCTAAAGCTAAATTTGAGGGTGAGAGGAGAGGAAGGTCTCGGCAGGAAGAGCTGCCGCACGGCAGTGCACCCCCAACGCTGAAGAAAAACCCGGTCACCGCCATTTGGGGCTGGGCGACGGCGGGAATGCGCGCGTTCGGTGAGGGTGGGACAAGGTGAGCTGTCAATCAGTGGAATAACTCCCTCTGATTTGTCTCCGGGCAGCGTCATGTGGGAGGGGACTGCCCGTATATAACGGCGGGCGGGGCAGAC
>VXAA01003132.1:302504-319908 GCA_013399115.1 Anseranas semipalmata
GCTCCGGGGGAGCGCTGGTTCTCCACGCCGTACACACAGCGCTGAGGAGACGCTCTGGTGGCAGCCGGCGAGCGCTCCCGGCAGGGTCTCTGCCGGGGATGGCGCTGCTTCTCGCCCCGGCGTGTGCAGCTTCCCCCAGCTCCCGCTCGGAGAACAATGGAGCCTTTCTCCCGCGCAGCGCTCCCCCTGCAGGCCCAGGCCCCGGGGCTGAGGAAGGGGGCGCAGAGAGACCTCCCCTTTCACAGTAGGGGGCCATAGAAGTAAACCAAAATCCCCCAAATAGTAAACTTTAATCACGGTGATGATATACCAGCTACATTTTTTGTTTGCTTTTAAATGTGCCTTCGCTCATCATGTTCACAGAGGTTAAGGTTTCTACTGTATCAAATTATGAAGCTTTCAGGAAGAGCAACCAATTGAATTACTTCTCCTCTAGGTGAATAAACACTTCCTATTTAAGTATATGTGAGCTTTTTTCTTTTTTTCCTTTTTTTTTTTTCTTAGCAATGCATCGTGACTCTTGTCCGCTGGACTGCAAGGTTTATGTGGGTAACCTTGGAAACAATGGCAACAAAACTGAGCTAGAGCGAGCTTTTGGCTACTATGGACCACTGCGCAGCGTATGGGTGGCAAGAAATCCTCCCGGTTTTGCCTTTGTGGAATTTGAAGATCCACGAGATGCAGCTGATGCAGTAAGAGAACTAGATGGAAGGTAAAATGTGCTTCTTGTGTGTTTGGCTTGCCTAGTAAAAATAAGAGAAATTGTGGTTTGTGGTAGTTTAAAATGGGGAAGCTGCAACTGGCAACACCAAGCACTTGAACCATCTGTTATGTGACATTTATTTGTACAGTGGTACAAGAGTGGTCTTACTTTATAGTGCAGAAGTAGCATTGAGACAGTTAATTTTACATTTTAGAAGTGAACTATTAAGTTAGACATGACTTGGACTTAGCAATCTGCATCAGTTAAACTCAACATGGTGTTGTATAAAAAGCAAAACTGATCAGTGAGACACTTCCTGGTTCCTTCTCTGCCTGCCTTAATAGCATGATGTGCTTTTGGAATTGGCCAGACCTTTTATCTGTTATGTTGTCGTCTATTTTCTTAGATTCTGAATGGTGCATACTTGGCTAATGTTTTAAACCCATGTTGTCTATTCCCTCTGACTTAATAGTTTTTTTTGCAGGTAGAGTTGTCCTTGGAAATGTAACCGATGTTGACCTCTTTTCACAGAACCCTCTGTGGGTGTCGTGTCAGAGTTGAGCTCTCTAATGGTGAAAAACGGAGTCGGAACCGTGGTCCACCTCCATCGTGGGGCAGGCGTCCTCGAGATGACTATCGCAGAAGAAGTCCTCCTCCTCGTCGCAGGTATCCTAGGTCAAAGTACACTCATAGAGCTGTTGGCACTGTTACCACTTAGCATCATAGAAGCAGGCTTTTTAAAAGCATGTTGATGGATAACATTCATCTATCTGATCACAATTCGGAGATGCCAAATGCTTAAAAAAAAAAAAAGGCACAAAATCGAGGTGAACATAAGTTGTGTTGAATGTTGGCTTTTGTCCTTAGGTCACTATGCAAGTTGGTAGTCAGCGCCCTCTGTCCTGGATTTATCCTCGTTCCTCCTAAAATCTGCTCATCTTCTAGTCACACTTTCCCTTTCTTCCCCATACTTCAACTTAGGTTGTTCCTTTCCTTTATTCCATAATGGCAAAACATGACATACAGCAGCTAAGCATTTTCATGCAGATGTGTTTCTTCACTTTGTTTGCACAATTTAAATAATAAGTAGGCAGCTGTTTAATAATAGATCAAGTAACAGTTGCTCTGAACATGTAGAATCCTTACACTTTAGCACCGCTTTGAAATTAAAACATCGTGTGACAGTTCTGTCACTTGAGGTTTGCAAACCCATCTCTAAAATATAGCAGGATTTTTGGTAACTGACACGTTCTTGGACCCAGACTAGCTTGTCTGGTGGTTAAGTCTGCAACGTGGTTTTTACAGGACTGAATTTACCTGTTGCAGGTGAGTGAAGTCCTCACAAGTCAGGGTTTCAAGCTTACCCTTTTGCTGTTGAAAAATAACACATTAGGAGTATTTGTTAGCTAATAGATGGTTGTACTGATGGCTTGTTTTTCATTTTTTTTATGCTTTTTGGTCCATCTATTAATAAAAATGAACCCGTTACAGAGTCACCATCATGTCTCTTCTCACCACCCTCTGAGTCTGCATTAGCCAGTCAACTAGCCCTTTCAGCGTCATGTGACCAGCGCGCCCCATTCAGCTTGGCTGGTGTCGTTTCACATGACCCAGGCATGGCCAGTCGTCAGGTTGCACCGCCCTTTGGTTCCCGAGCATGCTGTTTTCTCTCAGCCTTCTCTCCAACCTTAACCAAATCGGCAGCAGCCACCTCGACCGCCCACACATTCCCGGCCAATCAGCTCAGCTGTTTATTTACCAAATGTCTTCACAACAACTACAGCAGCAGCCTTCGGCTAACAAAAAAGCAGGAAAAATCCACAACACCCCCTTCGCCAACCAACTAAATACAACGCAACATCTGGCAAAACCTTTTCAGCAAATTCTTCTTGGCAGTCAGTCCGGCAGCCTCACCTCACCATTTCTAGCTTGTTGAAACCAAAAACTAGTAAGTTTTTCCTGCTTATACAGTTTACTGCTGGTTAAAATAAGGAGTAAGCGGCTTATAAGTAATTACTTTTCTCAATCAAAGGCTGGCTGTGCATAATTGAATGGTAACGTACATATGTTGCTTGAGAAAACTTTTAAGGGTGATATGGAAACTCTTACACCGAATAATGTTAAACAAAAAAGAGTATATTTGCATGTGAGATGCCAAACTAAATTTTTAATAAAGCTCTAACAAACTTAGCTTTTCCTTGCTAAAAAAAATCCTATCACCTTTAAATGGTTTTACTAACAGTTTTCAGAACTTAAAACAATTACTTTTTGGGATGAACTGGGCCGAGCTAAGGTTATTATTATTTTTTTTAAAGAAAATAGTCTAAACACACTATGGCATTAAAAATGACAATCACAAATATGCAGTTCTAATGTAGCACT
Organism: Anseranas semipalmata; assembly: GCA_013399115.1. Classification (NCBI taxonomy): domain Eukaryota; kingdom Metazoa; phylum Chordata; class Aves; order Anseriformes; family Anseranatidae; genus Anseranas; species Anseranas semipalmata. The sequence goes on from VXAA01003132.1 coordinate 305,590, forward strand.
TAATGGCGTTATCAATATTTACACTGAGCGCATTTTCACTTTTTTTCCACTTGGTATCTCTTGTGTCTTGTCATGGACCTTTTTGGCTTGCATGGGTTCCAAAACATTTGGTCTGTGCTATTTTTTTGGAACCACCTGTGGGACTTTGGTGTGGTGTTCTGGGCAGTGTATTTAGTTGAAATGAAAGTGTTGCATTGGACAACTCTGCTATGAAGCATTCTTAGTTACAGTGAAATCCTGGTTGGAAATGTGCTGTTCACACTGAGCTTTGTTTTACTGCTTAATCTTTCCATGCCTTTTACTGGATGATGGATGCCAGTTATTCTTGGCACGTTCCCAGGGCCCAACAGTGAGTTTGACAAGTTGGGAAATGCCTCACCCCATTAATGCTGAAAGAATTGATAAAAAGCCTCACATTTCTCTTTCTGGTTCTAGATCACCGCGAAGGAGAAGCTTTTCTCGTAGCCGCAGCAGGTATGCATTGCATCGGTTACTAAGCATGGACCACTTTATCAGAGAGATTTAAAAAGAAACAAACAGAAACAGATTAATGTTTGGGTTGTATCTATTAAGAGATTCCAATACAGGCGTTGTAACTCATTAAATCAGAGAAATTAGTTTGGTTCTGTCATTGCTTGCCTAGAGTTAATATGTTTACACAGCCATATGAGATTCTAGGGTTATCAGCTGAAGTGTATTAAGTATGAGAGTAGTGAGTTTTCATGTTATGCAGCTGTCAAGAGTCCCTTCTGGTTCTTTCATGAAGTTTCCATGTTAATACACTACTCTCCAGATGCTGTGAGCCACAGGTACAGGTGATAAGCAAGAGACTGGCTAGTGACCATGTTCTGCTGTCGCATACTGCAAAGTGTTAGGTGGTAGTGATGCAGGGAATTCATACATGATTTTTTTCTGTAGCGTAAGATGATGCATTATAGTAAAGGATGCTTAAGTACACAATGACACCCGGTGTTAGCTGTGGCACTGTCAGTTGACATCTGACTGAACGGATTTAAGCTGCTGCAAAGGAATACGCATTTACATCAGCTTTGTCTGTATTGTATGGCACAAGCTGGTTATTCTTACCATAACCTTTGAAAGGTTTTTCCTGGCTGAATAGATCTCTTGAGGTAGCAGTGTAACCTTACCTAGTTCAACTTTGCTTTGATGCTACAATCATCTTGCATTGTAATCTCCAACAGGTCCCTCTCCAGAGACAGAAGAAGAGAGAGATCACTCTCACGGGAGAGGAATCACAAGCCTTCTCGTTCCTTTTCCAGGTCTCGCAGGTAGGATGAGTTGTAAAGTAGTTACACATTTTGAGTAGATCTCTAAAAATGACTTTGTTTCCTTGTCTTAGTAATACTGAGATAAGTTGGGGTGGAGAATAATCCTTAGCTTCTTATGAGGGTCTTTACCTTGAATTAAATGCTACATTTTAATAAATGGAACAGTGTTTTAAAATGTTTAACTGTCACCTACTGAGTTGGGCTGGGAGATTAGAAGCAAAATCTGCTGCGCTTGGCACTCAGAAACTAATGCGTATTTTTTTTCTTTAGTCGCTCCAGGTCAAATGAGAGGAAATAGGACTTTGAGAAGGAGCTGTGTACAGGAAGTCATTAGTGGACAGGAGGAGTATGTACAGAACATTGTTTTGTTTTGAAACTTCATAAAGCTTGGTGCATTTTTAAAATGTTTTAGCTGTTGAACTTGCTTTGTTCCTTGTATCTTGTAACAGGTGGCAAATGTAAAGATGTGAATCTGTATATGGTTCTAAACAGATCATATGATTTGTAATATTAATCACTTTTTACAATGTACCCTTATACATAACTTTTTGTTTGTGTTAAGTGGTAATCAATTTGTCTTGTATAGATAGAAGAATGTTTCTGGTCTTAACATTCTGCGGTATGTTTTGCTGGGGTTCAGCTTGTGGAAGGAAGCATTCAATGAAGATGTGTTTGCAGAATGATGGCCGTGAACAGTATTTGTCTGTACAGAACAAGGCATAGATGCTTCATAGTACAGTTCTCAGAAGTAGTAATGTTGAGCCAGTGGCATGTAAAGGGAATGACTGAGCTGCAGTTTTATCCAGAGCTCTAGTTCTGACTTCCATTACCTGGAACTGAGCTACCTTATATAAAATACAAGTTTTTAGCAGTAGGGTCAGTTAACTTTGTACTTCACGTGATTAGAGTACTTCTTAAATAGATGATAGTTTGACCATCTATTCCAGAACCTCTGAATAGACCAAATGTACCACAGAACTGACAACTGGAGTGGATGTGTTGAATGTGTAATGGTACATTGTAAAAGTTATGAATTAAACATTTCTTTACTGTACAAGATTTTTCATGTCACTTGTAAAATGTCTTTTGTGAGATCCTTGGGATTAAAGTTTTGGTTACAACTTGTTGTTCAGTATTTAACTCAAGTACCTGCTATACATTCACACTGTAGAACATGCACTTGGATCTCACAGTGCAACTTGGTTCCAATTAAATGCACTCTGCAGTATGGAGAACGCTTACACTCATCACATCTCCTTGTAACACCTGTAACAGTGAACTGTTAAAAATGTTGTTCTGGTTGTAAGATGCAGGTCACTATCTCCATTTAACTAGAAACTACCTGCGACTTTGCTCCATACCATGTTGCATCTCAGTTGGGCAGGGCCTCTTGTTCTCATGCTGGCATATAACTCTAACCTAGGTGAGCTTAGTGGAAGATGGCAGCTTGACTTCTTGCCTAAGGGTGAGCTCTGTAATGCTTGCTTAGAAAATGTAACTGGAGATTGAAAAGTTCACATTTTTTTGCATCCTAGATGTGGGCTGGTAATATTTGAGATACTCCTATCTGTCAGTTTTGAAACTGCTTGTCTGTAAACAAGCTTTGCATGAAGATTCCACTCAGGAGTGTAAAAAACATGGCATGGCTCAAGTGTCATTAGAGCTCCCAAACTGCCTAGCAGCTCCTTTTTTCCTGTATCCAGGAGAAGATGAGCTACATCAGTTCTCATTGTGTGTATTTAGATTAAATCCATCATACCCAACAGTCTTGTGGTTTAATTTCGTTCACTCGTATCCACATGGGGGTAAGATTATGGCAGCAGCCTTGGATTCAAAGCTGTGACAGAAGGAAGTTCTGTTGCTTTGCAGGCTGCCTAGAAAGGACATAGGTGAAAGGGGATTATATGCAATATACACATTTCATCACTGTCAGTGGCATCAGAGGTATTGCCATCTTGGCTGCTGACATATGGTGTCTTTAATCTTTTCAATTTTTGCAACTACTCAGTACTCGTGTCTTAAGAGTTTAATGGAACCACTGGCCCAAACTGGTATGAGCATAAGCAACCTTGTGTTCACAGAAAAGCAGGAAAGGTGCGAGTCATGTAGAAGGCATACACAGGCCTAAAATTCTACATGTGGAGGGCAGGGAGCATGGATGTATGATGTCTGCTAATTTTGTACAATGATCCCCCTACATGGGGGAGTGCTGCTGGTAGAAAACTGCTGCTGTTCAAGGTGGAAGTTTAAACCGGACCTGTAATTCTTGATGCAGTGCTTTAAGGGGCAGGTGGTTTAGCCTGTTCTGTTCTCTGCCAGGTAAAGTGGAACTTGAGTGTTGGCTGGAGCGTGTGGGAAGCATCAGGCTCCAAGATGAAGTAGGGCTTTGAGACTTGGTGAAGTGGCGAGCAGGAGCTGGGTGCTGCCATGCACTGTCACAGTCCCCCGGCAGAGGTCAGGGCGGCCTCATGGCCAGATAGTGCTCATGCCCTGCAGACAAACAGCTGCGGATTCAGAATGAAGTTCAGTTGCAAAATGTTGACAGACCTTCTCCTCTGGGGATGTTTGTGTTAGATGAAAGGCAGCCAAGTGCTGAGATGATATCATGTGCCACACACAGCTGTGTTCCCTTTTTTAATACGTGCTTCTACCAGGGCTTGATTTGTGGAAGGGTTGCAGCTCTTGTTGCCTGGGAGCCAGTCTCTGCTGGCATTGTGCTTCCTCTTGTGGTTAAGCTGGGGGAGGGAACGGCGGGGGACAACTATCCCTCGGTAGTTTCAGCTACCCAGGGGGAAGGAGGGTTAGAAATCTGAAGCACTGGAGATAGCGTATGCTGTGTAGAAGCAGGTCTTGGTTTTCATGCACAAGGGACTGCAGAACTCTGGGAGTATTTGTCAGTTTCAGGTTGACGACTTCATATTTTACTCCTCACTTGAATGAAGAAGGTGGAGCAGGACTGTTTCATAGCATACTACTGTTTTATCTAATCAGGTGGGTTTTTGATACAAAATCTGCAACTTTTAGAGAAAGATGGGAAATGTATAAAGACTGGCTGCGTACAGCCCTTCTCCTAGGGTATAATTAGTAAGTTACTGTTAATGCAAGAATGCATTCTTAGATTTAAATCTTCTAGTTTGCTTCTGTAACAGGATAACCAGACTGGGAACACTATTTACAGGTAGAGAGCATTGTGGCTTGTGTTTAAAAAGTCTAGTTTGAAATTAAATTTACAAGGAAATATCTCTATTGACCTTCTAGTGCCAGGAACATCTCTTACTTCTCCCCAAAGACTCTTAAAACCAGGAAGAGCCATTTAAGCAATTTGCCCCGGCATGAACAGGACAGACATGCCATCCAGTGGTTCCTTGGCAGAACGGGGTTGCTTGCACCTGATCCTCAGAGACGATGCTACTCCAAAGCTCCAGGAAGATGGGGGAATCTGCTACTCTAGCCTGTTACGGGGTTGGTTTCATGGTATTCACTCTAACGTGTTAAGCTGTGTTTCTAATCTGGGGAGTGGTTTAGACACCTCGGCTTTTGCCTGTCAGAAGCATCCTGAGGTTAATACTATCCGAGTTCCTCAGACGTTCATCAGTGCAATACCTAAGCACATCTAGAAGTGTGTTAAACTGTGTAACTACCCTCTGTTCATGTGTGGTTTGTTCTTTTCTCACAGTGTCCCTAGGGAGAGTAGCGTGTACAAGTGGCTTTGTTAAGAAAGGGATTTTTTCTTCTTTTTATGTACATGCTGCTCTTTGTTTATGGCAGAGAAGATAATTTTAAGAATGTGTCTTGCACTCACAAAATGGAGAGGTTAAACACACACTTTATTTCAATGGCATCTGTTCCACCAGCCTTCAAATAGGTTCTGCTAGCCAGGTTCATGCTTGAGTGAGCAATTGCAGTCTTATAAAATACCAACAGGGATTCTAGTTAACAAAAAACTCTGTTCCAGCTACATTTCGGGAGCTGCTGCAGTTCACCTCCAAAATGAACGTGTTTCTAGAGCTGTGCTTTTCTGTACTTCAGCCGAGAACAAAATATATCCCTAAGAGAAATCACTTGCATGCTTCGTACCCTCTGTTCTTACGTTCTTGTCATTTGGAGTCTAAGAAGACATTGGAGAAACTGCACTGTACCATTGGGTCCTCCTGCGGCGGCCTGTATTGCCTGGACTGGCAGATGATACCTCTCATCTCAATGTCTGTGTACTTCTGTGGGGACCCGTCAGCAGAATTCACCAGTGGAAGAGAGGAGTACCCTAGCAGTTCTGCACCCTGTTTGTTTTGCTACTAATGTGACCTCTCTTCAGACAGATTTCCAGTTTTACTCTCTTTGACTCGTAGTTCCGTCACCACAGGATGTCACAATGTCTTGTCATCATGTGCCATAAATTTCCACAAAGCATCTGAACATTTGACCAACTTTCTCCCATTTCTGCTGGTTTTAATCAGTGTCCCCCTACCCATGTTCAAAACATACCCTGGAAACAGTGTCCCAAAACCTAGGTCACAGTCACCATCGTGAAATGTCCTACTTTGGTGCTGATGGAGCACAGCGTCACTTAGATAGAAAAGAAAAAAGAAAAAAAAAAATGCAATGACAACCCCTTATGCAAACAAGGCCAAAGAGGAAAAGGGCAATTCCAGTAGCTCAGGTTTGACCTTAGATCTCATGGTGATAGTACAACACGTGAGACTTGCCATAAAAAGTATCTCAGTTTCCCTGTCACTGCAATGCAGCTAGCTCCAATTTCACACCTCAGCCTGCCAAAACCAGACAAACTACAATTTTCACTTGAAAACTATTAAAGTCATTTTGTAAAACAGTTGCTGAGGTTGAAGCAGAATCCAAACCTGCCAGCCTTTGTAGGAAGCATTCTGACTTACTAGAAATACTGTCACTGTCTCAGTTTTCTGTTTTGTTTCTGAAGTCTCACTTAAGTTGTTCTCCTGGGTTGTAGAGGCACTACCATTAGATATATTCTGTTATTGCTGGTCAAACAAACGTGGAATAAAATAAACCTCAGATCCAGACAAATATAAAATAGACTATGCAACAGGAATGCTATGTTCCCAAGTGATTCATTAATCTATTATTCAATAATTTAGTAGCTGACAGCTATTAGTTGAACAAATCTTCACACTGACTCAAGAGGTGTTTCTGCTTGGTCCTTAAAGTAATTCTAGCTGTCACTTTGTTGTTGTTGTTTTTTCTTAGGGAGTAAATCCAAAAAGGGAAGTGTACATCCTGAGCCACATTCTGCCACCACTTTCAGTGGTGTTACTCCAGAACTTTCCTGTCTGTCCTCCACCTGCCTTGGGCTCCAGTGGCCAACACACAAAGTGCTGCTGGGTTGTGAAGCAGACGCAGCACCACACCAGTGCCCAGCGTAAGCAGCCGAGCTGCTGGTCAGTGTAGCACCTCTTTCCTTGTGCAGCCAGCGCCCGGTGACGTGTGCCTTTGTGGGAAAGGCCCTTGGCAAGCTGCAGCTCTGCATCTGGAGCGGCAGTATCAGGGTGGAGCAGTGGTATCAGGGTGGGGCACCCTGTCACCCTGGGTGTCACTTTTTAGCCGTCTGGAAGATCGCTGCTACCAGCTGTGAGAGAGGAGCATTATCTCTGCCGTTTGCATAGGCTGCTTTGTCTATGAATATTCAGTAAACTACGTGACTGTGTTGACAGCAGTGTCTCTGTGAGGAAGCTCTGCTGCTCCGCCCAGCATTTCCCCCACTGCTGGAGACGGAGTTGGAGTTCTTGTTTGCTATAAAATGTTTGCAGTCACTCGTTTCTGACTAAACCTGACATTATTTGCTGTCGCATTAAAATGCAGTAGGTTACTGCGGAATGCCAGCCGGCTGAACTCTGTGCTGTGCTTCCTGGTGCTAGCAAACTGTGAATTGATCGGCTTTTCATGTATTACTACTATAAGCTTTTTGGGAGGAGGTTGCCACAGCAAGAGATAGGGTTCTGATGTGGTGTGCTGGTGCTCCTGCCAGTATTAATTCTTCTAGTTGCCTGGTTGACATGTCCTGCTCAGAAACTCATGCCTGCTTTAGTGTCAGGAGTTCCCCTTTCCAAAAGTTCCCCTATCCAATTTGATAGGGACCAGAGGGGTACTTTTTGACCAATTCCATGGACATTGTCAGGTTTTCATGCTTCCTGTTTCATGACCTCTTTTTGTCTCCCTCTTTCTCTCGTTCAGGAATATTACAGTTGGTTGTCTATAGATCTTTTGGTCTTCCAGAAAGCCCAAGTTTGTCACAGGAGGACAGGAAGGGTTCTGGCACAGGGTCACCACTGGCAGGTGAAGTATGGGACATTTTTAACGTCTCTGCATTACTGACAGCAGCTCCAAGATTCAGCAAATTTCCTTTCCCTGGCTCTATATAGATTCTCATAGACAAGGCAGAGGAACTAGTGAGGGAGGCTGAAATCAGAAGGAAAAGGGTTTTTATCAGCACCAGGAAAACCCCAACTCTCATCTTCCTTTGCTGGAGCTGGGCAGTGCTCTGCCATCCCCCCCACTGAGCTCCGGCACAGCTTTGTGTGCCCATGCTCAGTATCAAGGCCATCAGAGGCTCAATCCAGGGTGTGCTGCTGTTGTATATGACAGCCACATAAAAAGGAAAGTGTAACCAAGCCTTTCCCTGGCGCCTAGGTGGTGGTTGTCACGTCATTGCTGATGGCTTTATTGGAAGTTATAAACACGAAGCCGTCCCCTCCCATAACCTCTGCTCTGTACAGGACTGTGCAGCAGCAGAGTCACTGTGCAAGACAGCCATCTGTCCACCTGTCCATGGTGGATTCCTGAAACATGTGACACAAGCAGGGAGATGCTGACACACGGTGAGACACCACTGAAGAGGATGAGCAGGCTGGCACACATCCTCCAGAGCCGTGGTTTGGGGTTCCTGCGTGGGCAAGCTCGGGTGTCAGGAGTGACTGGGAGCTGAGCCACTTCTCTTGCAGGTGCCATTCTTCTGTTTGACTGCTTTGGGCGGAGGGTGCTCTGCCCTATCGGGTATTGCTTTTAAAGCACACATTGTGAACAAGCGTTAGTCAACAGCTCTCCATAGTGACATCCTTCTCATGCATGGCTGTAAAAAGCCAGTTCGTGCTCATGGTGGATTTCAAGCAAATCCACAGCTCTCACAGAAACGCACCCTCCGTTAGCAGTGCCATGGCAAACGTGTTGTCTGGTGGGAGGAGGTTGCATGGGTCACTGGCTTCCCACACCTGTGGGCCTGGCTGCAGTGGGAGCTGCCGAGGTCTGGAGATTATGGATTTTGCACCACAAACCCACACTCTGGTTGCTTCTGCACAGCCTGTGAGAAATCCTGCCATGCAGAAGGTCCCAGTGGGGCTGGAGTGGTCCCTGTCCTCCTCCCACCCATTGCCACCTTGACAGGAAGCTGCGCTTGTGTGCAAGGAGAAGCTAGCTTGAGACTGGGAATCTGTGGACACTCTGGATTGACCTTTTTTCCTGAAAGGAGCTTTGTGAAAAGGTAAGTGTCAAAGAGCCAAAAGCTGGGCTCTGTGTCCATACATCTGGGTTTAAGCACTCTTGGCAGAGCCACGCTCTGCGGGTAGCTGTGGCCCCAGTCCTTGGAGTCCTCTTCGTCTAATGGGAACTTCGCACCCTGCAAGCAGCAAGTAAACAACCACGCAAACAAGCCTGAGGTTTGAAGCCAGGTACTCCTTGCTGCCCTTGCAGGATGCTGAACAATAAGGCCCTTTGCTGCCAGCTGGAGAAAAAAAAGAAAAGCTTCCAAGCTGCTCATGCAAAGTCAGTGAAGCAATTACATTAATGACTAGGAATGGGGCTAAAAACAATCTTGGATGAAAATGAGTGAGGGGCTGAATGAAACGAACAATTCATAGCCCGGCTCCCAGAATATTTCCAGTATGCAAAAGCCTTCTTTTAGGGACTGTCTCATCCCTCATTTGTGCTTGCTGGGACTCTATTTCCACTCTGCTGGGTCTGGTGTCTCATCAAAATGCCTTCATAAATGGAGCAAACAAGGGCTGTATATGGCAGGGAAACAGTCAATTAACATGATCCAAGTTCTTTTAGGGGCAGAGTTAATCAAGCATTCAGCGTTTTGTCATTCTTGTCTTTCTTTCCTGGGAAAATCCTATTAGTATAAAATCACTTAATTGGGCACTTCAAAGAGCTGATGGGAAAACAGCCTTCACCAGGATATAAATGCCATTCAGCCAAACACTGGGCTCATTTAGACTTTTGCTGGAGTGTGAGTGTTTCATTAAGAGCCTTCATGTTTCCCACTTAAAAAAGCTTGTTAGTAGAGATAACAAAAAAATCTTGTAGATTTGAATCTTGCTGAAGATGGTTTTTAGTGCCTGCATATTTATGGCTTTGTTTCATGGCTTTGTCCCCACCTGAGCATCTTACACCTATACTAAGTGCATGTCAAACACTGCTTTTCTGAGCTGGGTGATTTCACATTTGCTTCAGGTGTTCTTGTGAGTAAAGGATGCTTGAGGAGGGAACAGGTCACTTTGTGCCCCATGGGAGATGGCCGACAGCCCCAGATGATCTTTGGGGTGTTGTGTGGTGCATTTTGCAGGACCACAGGACCACATGCCCAAGCCCAGGTGCTAATCCCCACTCTCCATGTTGCAGCCCCTGGCACAGGGCAGAGGGCTCTTTGGGGCATGCAGGGCTCTTCACAGGGAGGTTTGGTCAAAGGGGCTTTCTTTTAGGTCATGGAGAAATTGCTATGAGGTACAGGCTGGGAGCTGACCTGCTGGAAGGCAGCTCTATGGAAAAGGACCTGGGAGTCCTGGTGGACAGCAGGTTAACCATGAGCCAGCACTGTGCCCTTGTGGCCAAGAAGGCCAATGGTGTCCTGGGGTGCATTAGGAGGAGTGTCACCAGCAGGTCGAGGGAGGTGATCCTCCCCCTCTGCTCAGCCCTGGTGAGGCCTCACCTGGAGTTTTGTGTCCAGTTCTGGGCTCCCCAGTATAAGAGGGATGTGGAGCTCCTGCAGTGGGTCCAGAGGAGGGCTACGAAGGTGATGAGGGAACTGAAGCATCTCTCCTACGAGGAGAGGCTGAGCGAGCTGGGCCTGTTCAGCTTGGAGAAGAGAAGGCTGAGAGGGGATCTTATCAATGTGTACAAATATGTGAAGGGAGGGTGTCAAGAGGATGGGGCCAGACTCTTCTCAGTGGTGCCCAGCGACAGGACAAGAGGCAACGGGCATAAACTGAAACTCAGGAAGTTCCAGCTGAATATGAGAAAACATTTCTTTGCTGTGAGGGTGTCAGAGCACTGGAACAGGTTGCCCAGAGAGGCTGTGGAGTCTCCTTCTCTGGAGATATTCAAAACCCGCCTGGATGCAATCCTGTGCAATGTGCTCTAGGTGACCCCACTTGGCATGGGGGTTGGACAGGATGATCTCCAGAGGTCCCTTCCAACCTCAGCCATTCTGTGATTCTGTGATCTCAGTTCCCCCATTATCAGGTTGTTTCCATGGGCAGAAATTCAGGCTTTCGTAGAACTTGAGTTTATCCCGCCTTGAAGAGTAGCACAGTGTGCCCTAACCTGTCATAGCTAACTTCATCCTGGAAGACCTGAAAGGAGGTTCAACTGCCTGAGCCTTTTCTGTTTCTTCAAGATAAATTGGTTATTCTAACAGGAATATCACATTGCCTGACAAACCTTGTTTTATTTACACCTTCAACCACCAAATTTCCAAACCAGCCTTCCTGCTGATGATGGGGAGGGCTGGGTGAGAAGCTCCATGGTTCACTTGGTTCCTACGCTCACCACTGGCTTTTGCCTGGGAAAACATTTACAGGTCAATCACATGCTGATATATTAATGACATTTTGTATTCAGCCTTTATTAAATTCTCCCATGTAGGTCTCTGAGTGCATTTAAAGCAGTTAAGAGCATGGGTTGGAGTTGAGCATCCCACCCACCAAGAGGTCCTTCCTTGGCACAAAGTTTGGCCAGTTTGGTTCTTCAGTTTGGGGTCAGGATTACTTCAGGCAGATGCTTGTGGCTCCACGATGCCGAAATGACCCCATTCTCAGTGTTTGAAGCCCAATTTCTTCACCCAGCTCAGACCATTCCCCCCTTTCCATCTGCACCGCAGCTTCCATCCACATTCCCTAGCACTGGGGTGCTGCTCATCACGTCCCTGCAGAGGACGAAACTCGGTGTCAGAGGAAATGTGCCTGGGCACGCTCCTCTGCCACTGCCTGGCCATCCCAGCACTGAGCGTGGGCTGACTCACGCGCCTCCTCTGCCCGCTGTGAATAATTTATTTGCATACGTGTCTGAAGTGTCTTCCTCTCCCCTTGGCGTCTGCTGGGACCTACCTGGGGAGAGCTGTGTGGAGAGGAAAAGCTCGCAAGGATTTCCCAGCCCAGACTCTCCTTATTTAAATGTACCCAATGCCTTGGAGGAAGGATACTTTGAAGGTTATGAAATGTGCATTCATTTAATATATCACTGTTGCCTTCAGCCCTTAAGATCTGTTTTGCAAGCAAATTGCAATGAAGGATTCTCCCATGATCACACCATGAGGGTTTGGGACAAGTGAGCGAGGCTGGGAGAGGAGAGGTGACAGCTCTGACACTGTGGCTGTAAATGGAGGGTAAGAAGGAAACACTCTGTCACTCTGCCTGTCCTCATGCCACTCCTGGTCCCCAGTGCTGTGCCTCTGACCTCCTCTTACTACGTGTTGTTGGGACTGAACATCGTGAGTCACCTTTGGGGTTTTCTTTAGTTCCTGTACTGCCTTCTGCATTAATCACACTTTTTTGCCATTGTGTCTGATGATGCCACTGCAGACTTGACCACGGACTGTCTGACCCAGACCTTGATGCCATTCCTCTCTCCAGTTCCCATTTCCAACAACCCGCTCTGCATAGGTCTCTACAACTGCTGCCATGCTGCCTCCCCCAGCGTGCTGGCTCTGCACAGCCAGAGCTTGCAGCTGCAGCTCAGCCGCTGCTCCCAGCACTGGGACATGAGGGAACGAGCCACCCCCATCCTGGGGACCCTAACCCCACCTCATCAAAACTTCCTGGCCATCATTATGGAACCACTTGCTGGTTTGGCCCTGGAACATGCCCCTACAAATGTAACTGGGGGTATTCACATCAGCCAAGCATGTTGGTTGGTTGTCTCATTTCACTTTGCGTCTTTAATTCCTCACTGCAGCATCACTCACTCACTCTTGCATCAGCAGTTGCTGTATTTCACTGTGGATTGCACAAGCAAGCCCACTCCTTCATCTGCCAGTCAGGCGCTGCTTTAAAAAGCTGCTAGCTTTGACAGCCTCGTTCTCTTTTTTTTTGTATTTGGGGAGCTTTTATGAAAAAAAAGCTCACTTAAGCAGTAAGCATCCTCTTGGTAAATGCTTCTCCATGCGAGAGCCCCGGATAGCAGCTGGAGACTGCGCTACTGTGGGAGGATGCACACTGCGCCGCTGCTGCGGCTGGGGCGGCTCTGGGCTTCCCTTCTGTGCTGAGCGCATCTTCATCACATCCAGAGGGAGTAAACCAGCGAACTGCAGCTTGAGCAGTGCTGGCGGTTGGCAAGGAAATGAGATGCTGATGCACAGCGAAACAGCCAGCCCCTCTGCAGTGCAGGGCTGGAAGCTGCTCTTGCAACTGGGAGTAAAAATCCCATGGGAAAACAATAGCAACAGCTTCCCTGCAAGGAAAGGCTGCTCCAGCTCGCCCATTCCTCTCTCTGTGTATTATGAGCAGGAGGACAGGTTGAATTTGTTGTGCTTGTTTTCAGCCTGAGGGAGAGGCTTGAAAAACTGCACTGGAGCCTGGCAAGTTGTACATGTGCTGAACAGCAAGCTCCCAGCTGCTCCCATTGAGCCCCAACCACATAACAGCGTATCAAGTCCTGACAATTTGGCAGCGTTTGGGTCCAGCCCCCAGCTTTGCTAAGATGGATTTTCTGCAATGTGCAATATTAATTTGGGATGCTTTTACATTCCCCAGAGGCTTGCAGGGACCTTTCCTCCCCATTCCACCCTGCCTGTCTGGAGGGAGCCAACCCGAACACAAATGCCTTGGCCTGGCCCAGTGCCGTGGTGGGGACCAGCACTGGAAAATGCTGCTGCAGTACGTGGCTGCCTCCAGCCAAACATGCCCAAACATATTCTCTGGCAGCTTGGGCTGTGGGGGAGCTGCTTGTCCAGCCAGAAATTGCATGGGGGTTTTGCACACTGAGGGTCCTGCTGCCAGGAGGGCTCAGCCCCCAGCACCCACCAGCCAGGGGGTGCCTGGCTCCCTGGAGAAGTGCCTGCAAATGAGTGCTTTAATCTGGCCTTGTATGTCACTTGAAATCGTGCTGTCATCTCATTGTAGCCCAAAGGAGAGCACCGTGTATGCATCCTTGCTGCCCAAATCATCATGTCCAAGGTGCCTGGGCAGTTTATGCCGTGCTGAGGGGGTGCTGCAGAGTCCAACCCCTGTGTACGACAGGCAAGCTGACCCTGAGGGCACTGGTTCTGGTGCTGCAGGGCAGAGGTGGCCCTGGTGCAGCACGGGGGTAGGTGTCCTCTGCTTTAACCCCAGTGGAGGTGGAAGCTCCCCTGGGTTTGGACCTTTCCTGTGCATAGACTTGGATGCATTTTTCAGATAAGCCACATGTCCCTCCAAATAGTCCCCACGACTTCCTGCAGGACATGCACGGACTTGTTCCTCCTCCTTGCCCTTGCCTGGGAGCCTGCAGGCCTCAGACTACCAAACACTTCCCAAAATCTATTTGCTGGTGCATCCCGGTGCAGGGGCTCCACTGGCGGAGCAGAGCCCAGCCGTGGGGGTGAAAATCCCGCAGGAGAGGCCAGGGGCAGGCTTGCAGCCCAGGACAGGGTTGGGCGGTGCCTGGGGACCAGGGGAGCATCACCCCCGAGCCGGCCTCCGGTTCCTGCATCCCTTGATGGGGGGGTTCCCGCATCACCCCTCGTCCCCTGTCGGGGGGGGTCCCGCACCGGGGGGGGACCGGGCCTGCCGGCTCGCGCCACTGCCAGCTC
>VXAA01003132.1:320132-344161 GCA_013399115.1 Anseranas semipalmata
CTCGCCCCCCGGTGGCGGCGGGGCGCGGAGCGTTCCTCGGTCCGGCCGAGCCGGGGGCAGCGGGGCGGGAGCCTCCACCCCGCGAGCCGTGGGTGTCATGAGCGCGGCGTCCTCTGCCCCTTCCCCGGGATCGGCATCGCGTCCGATGCGATGTGCGGGCGCTCCCCGCAGCGAGCGGGTGTAACCGGTACCGGGCAGGTGCCTGCGGGGTCGGGAAGGGAGGGGAGGCCCTGGGGGGTGTGGGGGGGTTGCTGTCTCCGGGAGCGCTTCGACCTCCCAGCCCGGCCGGGCGAGGTCTGACCGTCAGCCCGCATCACCTGCCTGCCCGAGTCGTGGGGCCTCTCCAACGGTGCTGGGGAGGCTGCGGAGCAGAGCCACCCCCATGGGAGGGGACAGCGACCTGGCCCCAGTTCTTCTGTCTTCGGCCACCCGCAGCCGTGACTCAGGCCGAAGCTGCGTGCTGGCACCTGGGTCCCCGGCGGAGGACGGGGACCCCGGGGCGTGGCGGGGGCGGGCAGGGCTGAGGGTGTCCGGGCAGGGTGTTGAAACGTGTCCCCTGCCTGCTACCTGCCGGGCTTGCCTGGACATGCTGGGACTTGCCTCGCGATGAGGTCACCCTGTTCGCGCTCTGACTGCCAGGAGATAGGAAGCTGGATTTCTATTTTTACTCGGGGATGCTCTGTGTGGGATGGGAATGGGGCAGAGGGTCACGGTGGCCACGGCTGGAGGCTCTCCAGCAGCCCCTAGGCTGGTGGCATGGCTGGTAATGTGTAGCAGGGGACTGGGGGAGCTGAACCGGGACAGAGATCTTCCCTGCACTGACCCCAGCTACTGGGACTGGGGACAGGAGGCTCAACACCCTGTCCTGGGGAGAGTTGTGAGGGGTGCACGTCTGGGGGTCTGTTGTGGTCCTGGCTTTGGGGGTGGGTGGGAAATGGCAAAGCTGTCTTGCATGCAGGGATTTTTTTTTTCTGTGAATCCTTTTTCTAAAACCAGATTTAATGACAAGGGATCCATCAGCCCCACTCATGTGTCAGGGGAGGGCTGCTTGGAAGGAAAGCATTTGCCACTTACCGTGAAGGTCAAGGCTGTTGGCATTGATTTGAAAAAAAACAAACAGGGTCTTGCCTCTGGTTACCCAACAGCTTCTTGCAGATAACGAAGTGGTTAACGAAGTGGTCAAGCTTGTGGCATGTTCTTGCAGTTGCTTAAAAGGCTTCCTTGCCACTGGGCCTGGGTTCTTGAGATGAAGAAACTAGCCAGAAAAACATCCCGTTGCTTCACTTGCCTGTGTGCCAACCTGAGCCCTTGTGCCTGCATGGAAGTGGGAATGCACTGTGGTTTTGGATTCAGGTGCAGGATGCTCTGTCCTGGCAGGGCTTCACCTGTTGGAGGAGGACTGGGGAATGCCAATATTTGTGTTTCCCATCGCTCTGAATCACTCCAGGCTGTTTGGCCTCATTTGTGCTCAAGCTTATGCCCAAGACACCACTAAAACCACAAATGTCTAAGCCCAAGATGAGTGCTAGCAGATGGAGGTTCCCCTATATGCTGCCTTGCTTCCCAGCCCAGCTAGTCCCACACTGGCTACAGCTTGCTTTGCCCTGGTAGTAATGTGCCAGCCCTTGGGCTTGCTCATGGCTCATCCAACACCCCACTGACCTGCTCTGCTTTCCTCCCAGCTGCCACAATGCCCCTGTCGCAGAGCAGGGCTGGGCAGATGCCGTGCAGCAGCAAGGTGTGCAGGAACCTCTTTGGCCCTGTGGACCATGACCAACTCCAGAATGACTTTGATGATCTGTTGAGGCAGCACCTGGAAGAAGCTCAGCACCGCTGGAACTTCAACTTTGAGACAGAGACACCCTTGGAGGGACACTTCAAGTGGGAGAGGGTGCTCCTGGCTGAGCAGCCTTCACCGGAGCTTCTCAGCCTGGCCAAGGCCACCAGCAGTGAGAGCAGGAGCTCCTCAGCCCACAAGGTCCTATCTAAGGACCATGCTGGTGGGGCTCACACCGAGGTGTCTCAGCAGAGCTCAGAGGCTGGCAGGGCTGGTTCTCCACAGCACTTGAAACGTGGGCAGACCACCATCAAAGGTGAGTTTTGGAGGCATGGTGTACCTCTGCACTCTGGGTGTCACTGCTGGTGTCAGACCTTCCTGGTAGGGACAGATGGAAGGGATTGGGTGCAAGAACATTGTCTGGCTTCTGGCTATGGGACCACTCTTCATGCATCTCTCCTGGGGAAGTGGAGCCCATCTTCCCAGGGGAAAGGCTGCAAACTGGGGTGCTTTTGGTTGCTGAGGGGTGGGCAGAAGGTTCACACCAGGCTTGGAGGTCTCATAGCTAAAAATGCCCCAGAATAGTAAATCAACTTCAGTTCTTACGGCCTGAGCCTGTCCTCAAGCTCGGAGGTGGAAATGTGGTTGAGACCAAGCACTCCTGGGAGAAGAGATGGTGGAGGCCTATGGGCTATTCTCTCCGGGAACTCAGGGCTTTGGACAGGTGACTCTAAGATGGAGCACACCTGGGATGGGTTTTGGGGTGCTGCAGCAGAAGGGGGATGTTCCCAGGGCTTCTGATGGGCTGGAGGCACTTTCCAACCCTATCTTCCTGCCCTCCAGACTTCTACAGCTCCAAGCGGAGGGTTGTCCGTGACAAGCCCAAGCTGTGACTGCTGCCATCTGGGACTGATGCTGATGTACTCTGGGGGTGTCCGTGGCTCTTTCCCCCCAACCCTGTACTGTGTAAGTTGTGTGTACAAAGCAATGTTGAGTCTAGTTCCCTATTTATGAGTAGCTCTGGGGTCCTGAGGGACCTTCACTGTGTGCAATGTATAGAAGGAGAGGAGGAGCCCATGTTGAAGATCATAGCCCTATCAAAGGGATTGAGGAGGACTGAAAGGGGGCAGGTGGGGACTGTCTGAGTCTGTCCTCTGCGCTGTGTTGCTGGGGCCAAGCACCATCCTTGTACCATTCTTGCACCATCCTGCTGTCCAACCATGGTCCTTCCCAGCCTGATGGCCAGCCATGGAGGACATTTGTGTTACAGCAGCTCTGTGGCACCAGAAATCCTCAAGAAAAGGTCACCAATATGGATCATAGAGCTGTGGGACAGCCTGGCACAGAGTACACTGCAGCCACTGACATGTGGCATTGACACAGCAGGATGGACCTGGCTTGGTGAGCCCTCATCCGTGCATGGAAGTGTAGTGATGCTGGGGGCTGCTCCTTCCCCCAGAAAGGAAGCACCCTGGACAGCACTTCCTCTGAGTGACTCATGCTATTGATAGGTGGCAGAGCAGTGACATGGGTGCTGGAGGTCCCCAGCACAGCTCCTGTGAGGCCAGCACTGCCTTGGGAGGCTTTGGAATGCTCTGAACTCTGTTGACCCAAACTCCCATTTCTTCACCGTGGTGTTGGCTTGAGTGGTGCCATTTGCTGTCCTGTCGTGCCGTGTTCAATGCTGACACTAGGCTGGAGAGCTGCTGCTCTGGCACTGTGGGACCTCTTGAGGGATGGAGTCTTGCTTGCCAGCAAGGATGATGCTGAAAGAAGTTGTAGCCTTTTCCTGGACTTTTTCCTACTTTGGAGCTGGAGGAGAGGACCCTCGCCTGGCTCTGCAGAGCAAGCAGCTTCTGTTATCTCCGTCCCAGAGATGTCCTGGTGGTGCCACACAGTGCTGCAGGACACATCCCTGCTCTGAGGGACTCAGTGCTGCCAGGTCTCAGCACTTTCACTGGGTTCTTCTCCTGCCATGTTGCATTTGGACTCTGGAAACTGGTGTGGGATGGTCCCAGGTGGAGGAGGGCCAGGGTCCATTTCCCACCTTATATTATGATGCACTTTGCTGTCAATGAAGCTGGCAAGCTCCCAGCACTAAATGTTTATTTATAAAAAATGCTATTAAGGCTACCTGGGGGAGGGGAAATACTTGTTTGTCTATAATGTAACTGAATAAACACTTGTCTTGTGCAAAGGAATTGGTGGCTGTTGCTTAATGGAAATAATTGTGCTGTGTGGTGTGCTGGGAGCCTGTGGGGTTAGGTACCTGCCTGGTAGGATGGGTTGGGGGTTACTTTGTGGGTGCAACCCTGAGCTGGGGGCTGTGGCTGTCCTAGGGCTGGCCAGGAGTAGGGACAGAAGCTTCAGCACCCATGGAGGTGTGCTTCATGTGGAGTCAGCTGGGAAGGGGCTGTCACAGCACTGGATGGTGGCTTGAAATATCAAGGCCATGGGATGGGAATTGCTTAAGGGTAGAGAGGGGCAAAACATAACCCCAACCTACGCATGCACTTAACCCTGCTCCCTTGGGTGCAGAATTAACACTGTGATGCTGCCACAATGTCCCCAGCAGAAGCTGCTGCTACCTGTGCAGCGTCTCACTGCAGGGACCTCTGCTACCCACATCATGTCTCTGCTTCCACGTACACTGATGCCCCCTTGAAATACTTGTGGAGCACTATTGTTGTGCAGTCTTTTAGCTGTTGCTGACTCAAGCCCTACAGATTTAGCCCTTTTCATTTTTCTCCTTACGTCAGTCCCTCCAGCCCCCTTGGCTGCTGCCAGCTGCTCCCCTCTGCTGTCACCTTCCATTTGCCAGGAGTGGTGACGATGGAGGAAGAGAGAAGTAAATCTGCAGCTGAACATCCCCTCAGACCCGATTGTGGCGTTCTGAGGACAGCTAGGACCTGGCTGTAGTGGTTCTGGGTCTGATGTTTGCGATGCTCTGGGAGACCCCAGCCCTGACTGGGGAGGGGTTTAGGCACTTCCCCTACTGTCCCCACTATAATGTTCAATCCACTTTGATCAACCTCTGCCAGGTGTCTCCCTGGGGCCAAAGAGGGCTGTGGCTGCTGCAGGATTGTGCTCTCCCAGTGTTGATGCAGGATGCTGGGAGGGTTCTGCAGCTGGAGGTGATGCTAGGGTCAGCCCCACCTTCCTCTCTCTGCCCTGTAAGCTACTCCATGGTAAGTGTTGCTGCTTGGGGATATTTAGGGGTTTTCCCCAAAAAAGTGTCCCCAGGGAAAGCAAAGCTGAAATGCCACTGCATGCAGAAGGCTACAGGGGTTGCAAGAAGTGGTGATGAATGTGAGATCAGGGGTGACTTTGCAAGCTGAGCACCCCAGTCTGTCTGTGGCTGGAGTGGGGTTGTGTTATTGCAATCTGGGGTAACGGGCACAGGCTTTGCCTTTGGAAAGCAAAATCAGAGCAGCCACAGCCTTTGGTCATGTAATGAAGCAGTCCTCTGTGGTGCCAGTGGTTGGATGTTAATTTTAGTTATAATCTAAAGATAATAGTTGGCATTTCCCCTTCTTGTTCTTTAAGCTTTTTCTCAGGATCTCTTCCCATTTTGCAGTTAAAGTGGAGCAAAAATAAATGCAACCAATTTATTCCCCCATCCCACTGCAAACCAGAGTGGCTGCAGGCAGCTGAGCTGGTGAGCACTGCCTCGGTGCTGGCTGTACACTCAGTGATCAGTCAGTAATTCCAGCAGGATCTCCTGGAAAACATCGGTGCAAGCAGCATGGGGGTGATTTCTCCAAATCCTGGGGCCAAAGCTCCTCCACAGGGGGATTTTGTAGGTTTGCTCCTCCTTCACTGGGATGTTATAATCCTGTAGTCTTATATATAGCCTTATAGTTTGAGTTATTTGGCCTTTTGAACATTTGCTGTTCCTCTGATGCGTTTCCTCTGCCTTGCCCCAAATATCTTCCATCCTTGGCCAGATGCTGCAGACAAGGAGAGGACGGGGACTTCTGCTGTGCTTGCCAGTGATGCTGGAGACGCTGCTGCAGAGCTGTTGTGGGGTCTGGATGGTTTTAGGGGTCCGGCGACCCCCTCAGGCAGGCCCTTCACATGCTTGCTTGCAGCGCGGCAAACAGGAAATGTGTGTGCACCGGCAGTTGAGCGCAACCCGAAAACGGAAAGCTGCCTTGAGTAAGAGAGACGATGACAGCTCTGGCGTGGGGCCGGACGGTGCGCAGCAGCAACGCCTTCTGCGTGGGGCTGACATCCCCCTGGCCCCAGGGAGCCTTGCAGCGTGGCCAGACAGCGCCCTGAAACTAAGGGTACCTTTTGGCTCACAGAAAAGGTAAGTTTTGCTCAAGGGGAGGCTCATGCATCTCTTTAAGTAATAGAAAAGCAAGGAAAATAAGTTTTGGTGGTGGTGGTGGTTTTGTTTTTTTTTTCCTGTTAGTGGCTTACGGTTCACATCTCGGTCCTCTGCTATGCCTGGCCATGCAGCCGCCAGATTTTGACAGTGATGACCCCATGGCCGCCTGTCAGCAGGAAGTACCTTAGACAGGCTTCAGTGTTTAAATACCTTTGGTATTTTTTTTTCAGCTTTTCCTTGTTCTGTGCCCCCATTTCGCGGTGTGCAGCAGGCTCAGTTCACTCTGTGGGGCTGGGGCAGGTACCTGGGGACTTCCCCACATTGTAAACACCCTCAGTTGTCCCCCTAAAAGCTGTTGTTTTTGCTGTCTTAGAGGCTGGGACCACAAAACAAGGTACCCATTTTCTGTCCCCACCTTGCTGGGTGCCCCGTGGAGCTCTGGTGACTTTGCAGGACCCTCTTGTGTCTGCGTGATGCTGTGGGATGGTGCTTATGGGTGCTGCACAAGAACCAAAGAGGATGGGGACATTTTGGGGGCCTATTCCTGCATTTCTGGTGCACCTTAGCACTTAGCAAAATTGGTGTTGCAAAAGGAAAGGAGCAGAGGGGTGGAGGAACAGGGGGGTTCCCCAGGCAGAGCAGAAAGACAGGCTTCTACTGCTGGCCAGCTTTTGGTCAGAATTTGGAGACGCTGCAAGGCACCAAGGATGGGAGGGGTGAGCGAGGGGCGAGTGCATGGGCACGAGTGGAAACCTCCCACGGTTGTGCGCAGCTCTGTCCAGAGGTGACTCACAGCCGTGAAAGTCGGGGGAGGAATTTTGAAAGATGCTGATGAGCTCCTGGTAAACAGGTGGAGCCACCCAGCTTTGCCCAGACCGAGCATCACCCCAGCTGGTCCTTCACCGAGGGCTATGTCACCTCCCACGTGGCCTTGAGCCCTGGTGGTGATGCTGCCCCGCATGTCCCCTGTAGCATGGGCAGCCGAGGCAGGGCAGAAGCTGTGTGCCTGCTGGGTGCTGGGCTCAAAGCCTGGCCAGTGGGGATGGCTGTTGCTGCCGGCTGAGGCCACGTTTGCTCTGTGCAACCAGAGATAAGTGCCTCTCTTCCTATTGCCAAACCCGCCAGCCACTCAGGGCCCTTTCCACCAGTTAAATTGCACTTCCAAGGCTCATTCCCCCTCCTCAGGACCCAGCTGTGAGCCATGGCTGAGCACCGGGTGGGTGCCAAGGGCCGGCGCATGGGCTCCAGCCGCCGCAGGCAGCTCCGCAAGGGTCCCAGCGAGGAGCCACTGTGGGCATCTGAAGTCATGCAAAGGGTGCAGGACTTCATCCAGGAGCACCACAAGGACCAGGCAGGGTTCATCACCCGCTCGGACATGCAGGTAAGGGATGGGACTGGTGGGACCCTGGAGACTGGATGGTTTTTCCCTGATTTCCTTTGCTCTTAGAAGTTACAGGGGGAGGATTTCCCATGCAGCACAGAGGAGCTGGAGCTCCTCTTTGATGGGCTGGATGCCGCTGGCACTGGGCAGTTGAGCACTGAGGAGTTCACTGCTGGGCTCCGTAAGTACCAACAGAGCGCCTCCAAGCATCCTGGTCCCATCCCGGTGCTTTACAAGGGGGACCTGCAACACTCCCTGTTCTGGGTGGCACCCGGTGGCCCAAAAGCAGCCCCGCGCCTGGGGCTCTGAGCCCGTGACGCTGGGTCCGAGTGCACTGGAGCAGCCTGGGAAAGAGTTAGGGTGGGAAGTGCCAGGATCCAGGCTGGGTGCTGAGGGCTTGGGCTGTGTTTTGGCAGGGCAGTTCCTGAGCTCCCAAAAGGCCAGCAGGGACCATCGCCGACGGAAAACAGCATCCCGGAGGAGCTGCTTAGCCCTCGCCAGCCCGTCGTTGGAGGGGATGGACAGCGAGGAGCGGAGACACTTTGCAGCCTTCATGGACCAGCTGGGCACGGATGACATCTCTGAAGAGTGAGCAGCCTGTCTTAGCACCCATGGGTGTCCTGCAGGGTGGGGCAGAGCTGCCTGAGGCTGGAGCAGGGCAGGATTTTCCCCCAGTTTGGTCCCCATCAGCAAGCAGAGTTGAAGCTTCCTTTTCCCCAGGTGCAGGAGCAGGAGGCAGAGTCACGGCCACCACCAGGACCACGTGTCCCCAGTGGCATGGGCTAAATGACATGGGACCCCAGAGCTGGCGGGGCTCTGGGGGGATGCTTGCTGCTGAATGCCTCTCTCTTGGCAGGCAGGAGATCTGGCAGCTATGGAGCAAGCTCCGGAAGGATGAGCCCCAGCTCCTGGGCAACCTGGAGGACTTCTTAGCCAAGATGAGGCACCGCATCCAAGAAGCCAGGAGTAAAAAGGAGTCCTTGGAGGTGACCCTGAACAAGTGAGTCTTCCCTGCGGAGAAGGACCTGGGAGTCCTGGTGGACAGCAGGTTAACCATGAGCCAGCACTGTGCCCTTGTGGCCAAGAAGGCCAACGGTATCCTGGGGTGCATTAGGAGGAGTGTTACCAGCAGGTCGAGGGAGGTGATCCTCCCCCTCTGCTCAGCTCTGGTGAGGCCTCACCTGGAGTTTTGTGTCCAGTTCTGGGCTCCCCAGTATAAGAGGGATGTGGAGCTCCTGGAGCGGGTCCAGAGGAGGGCTACGAAGGTGATGAGGGAACTGGAGCATCTCTCCTACGAGGAGAGGCTGAGCAAGCTGGGCCTGTTCAGCTTGGAGAAGAGAAGGCTGAGAGGGGATCTTATCAATGTGTACAAATATCTGAAGGGAGGGTGTCAAGAGGATGGGGCCAGACTCTTTTCAGTGGTGCCCAGCGACAGGACAAGAGGCAACGGGCATAAACTGAAACTCAGGAAGTTCCAGCTGAATATGAGAAAACATTTCTTTGCTGTGAGGGTGTCAGAGCACTGGAACAGGTTGCTCAGAGAGGCTGTGGAGTCTCCTTCTCTGGAGATATTCAAAATCCACCTGGACGCAATCCTGTGCAATGTGCTGTAGGTGACCCCACTTGGCATGGGGGTTGGACAGGATGATCTCCAGAGGTCCCTTCCAACCTCAGCCACTCTGTGATTCTGTGAGTCCCCCCATGACATCAGAGAGGGACAAGGATGGGGACAGGGACAGGAAGGATGGGGCCCCTGTTCACCCCAGCCATGGAGATGCACCCAAGGAGGGAGAAACCTGGGTGCTTCCAGTATCTCCATCAGTAGCTGGAGCAGAGGTTTCCATCAGTGCCAATGTTTGGGATTGGGCTCCCTCTACAGTCACTCACAGGATGGCAAAAGTGCCAGACTTGGATTGCTGGACACACCCTTGCTGGGTGAATGTGTCTGGGCAGCCCTGGCTGCAGCCTGCAGTTCCCGTGGGTAACATGGGGTCTCCAGACCTGCACCCATTGTGGTGAGGTCTGAACCCCCCTAACACTGCCGTCCTCACCAGGTGCGTGGCTGAGCACAACCAGGAGGTGCAGCAGCTCTGCGCAGCCCTGGAGCAGCAGATCCAACAGGAGCAGCAGCGGCTGGAGCAGGAGGTGGGGTCACCAGCTGCTCATCCCCTTCAGCCATCCACCCTGGAGGGACCCAGCACCCCCAGACGTGGGTGGGTGGGTACTAATGTTCCCATTGCCATCTCAGAGCATGGCCCGAAGCCACCTGCATGGCACAGAGCTGCAGCAAGTGCTGGATGCCAGAGAGAGGGAGGTGCAGCGCTTGGTTGCAGCGCAGGTGGAGGTGAGCTGACCCCAAACCCTGACCCTTATCGTGATGCAGATCTCTGGGCTGTGCCTGTACCTTTGGCATGGTGTTATACACCTGATCCTGGACAGTCCCTGCAAGCCCTTGATGCAGGTTGCCACATAGGAGCTCCATCACTTCCCCTCTGCCACCCCCTTCCCCATGCTCTCCTCCTTCCTTAGGACCACCCAAATTGAGTTTCCCACCTGCCACCCCAGGGGAAATTCAGCCCCAGGTCTAGAGGATATGGTGATCCATCATGTAGAGGAGATGGTTGATCCATCATTTTTCACACGGGGCCTGGGGGTCCTGGTGGGGTGTGAGTGTTCTGTCTGTCATCCTGCAGCTGGAGAGACAGTGCCGCAGCCTCCGCAGCACGCAGCAAGCTGCCAGTACTGAAAACCGTCAGCTGGAGGAGAGCAACCGGGTGCTGGAGGAGCAGCTGCAGCACATCTACCTGCAGCTGCAGCAGACTCATGGGCGCCTGTGGACCACACAGGCCATGGTTGCTCAGAAGCATGTGGAGGAGCTGCAGTGAGTAGCTGAGGGACCAGTACCTCCTTCTGCTCGTACCTGGTTTCCACCTTGGGGTTGCAGCAGATGGGGGATGAGTTGGATGGATCTCAACCATCATTTTGCTTCAGTGGGGAGGCAGTTGTCTCCATGGTGCAGATGAATAGTGGCTTGGTGTGAAAAGTATTGGGAAAAAAAAGCCAGGACTATCAGCATCTTGCACTGAACATGTCCCTTGAGGGCAGTCCCAGCAGATGGAGGCATCTTTCACCAAGAAGGACCCAACCAGCACTGGTGCAAGGGCCGGTGGTGGGTTTTGCTGTCCTGCTCCTGGCCATACCAGAGCCCATTGCTGCTTCTGGGGCTGGGGCTGACCTGCAGGCAGGGATGGAGGCAGTGAAGAGGATGCATTTGCCGTTGTGAACCCTGTGCTCTGTGCTTGCAGGGACAGAGCAGTAGCACAGCTGCCTGGTGAGACGCCGTCATCCCCGCAGGTACTGTAGCCATGCACGGCAGGGACGTGATGGAGTGTCCCTGCTCCAGGGCCTAGCTTTCACACAGGGGGTTGGCACCGTGCCACACAGATGCTTGGAGAGGGATGGGGCAGCAGCATATTAGGGCTGGTACCCCCAAAATTTTGTTTGGGAACGTCTGGAAACCTAAGCTGGAAAGCTAAGCATTATTTCACATTGATACGCTCCCTTGTCAAGTCCTTTTTTTCCTTCTCTTCCTTTCCATTCACCACAGATGAGTCCAGAGCAGAGTGAGAAGTACCGCTCGGAGATGCGGATCAGGCTGGGGTCCCAGGGTGGCAAACCAAAACGCAAGAGCACCCACCACGTGTAAGGGATCCTGGGCCCCTGCAGTCTGTGGGCTGCACCCCAGTCCTCCACCCTCCCCAGGCTAAACAGGACATTTCTTCCTTTTACCGCTCCTTTCCTACCCATCCATCTCTCATCTCAGAGATGAGATCATGTACCACAGCTCCTCACTCTGCATTGCTCCTTTTGGAGCAGGCACTCACTGTATCTGACTGAGATTTCTCTTTTCATCTCTGATAACATGAACATGGAGTTTGGGAAGAAGCACACTCACTTTCTGGGCTGTGGTATGGCCCTGGCTCTGTCTCCCTGTTGCCTTCTGAACTTGGCAGCTCCAGCCCAGCTTGGAGAATTTGTGCATGGCACCGTCTATAATACAGAGGGGTTTGGAGAGGGATGGGCAAGGTGGTGGAGGAGGTGTCCTCCAAGTTGGAGGTGGATGGGACAGGACTGCAGCAGGACCCAGCACTGTGCTCACACTGTTTTCTGCTCTTTCCAGAGTCTGGGAAAAGCTGCCAGCAGAAACAAGCATTTCAGGACTGCCAAGAGCATTCTCTGTAGAAGAGGACCCCTTCCCCGAATTTCTGAAAGAGGAACAGCTTTCCAACCAAGGCTCTTTGCTAAGAGAGATGAGTGATGCAATAGCAGCTCTGAGCACGCAGCTGAAGCCGCAGGCACCAGCTGCACCTGCCACACTGGCAGATGCTGCCCGTTGCCTGCAGGATTATGCTGAGCCCCAAACTGGACCAGAGGCAGCAGCACTGCATGGCTCAATCCCTGGGGCCCCGCGAGATACCCACATTGGTCACGAGCTGTTCAAAGAAGACCTGAGAGAGGGACGAGCTGCAGCTGAGCTTCATGCTCTGGACATGACCCAGGCTGGTGCGTCCACTCAGGAGCCAGGAGCAGAGCAGGGAGACAGCCCGGAGAGAGCAGGGCAGGGCCTGGAGGAGGTGCAAAGGACGGTATTCATGCAGGGAAAGGGTGCTGGTGGGAAGGAGCAGATGCTAAAGGGGGCTGAGTATCCACCAGGGACACTGGGAGAGAGCACAGAGACAGGTGAGCAGGCATGGGTGGAGGCAGAGGGAGTAGAATGGGTGCAGGAAAAGACAGAGCAGGAAAAGGCACAGCCCCCAGGAGAAGCTGAGGAAGCAGTGTTAAGCCAGGTAGAAAATTTGGAGGCAGCCCTCAAACCTTGGGAGATGGAGCTTGCAGTGGGCTGGGGCTCTGCCACAGATGTGCTTGGGGTGCCGGGAGAATGCCTGGAGCTGGAGCTGCCATCCAGGGATGAGGTGCAAATGGCAGCAGAACAGGGGGACAGTGTCCTCCTGAGGGTGACAACAGCTCCCAACCCCAAAAATGTAGATGGAGAGGGCAATGGTGCAGGGGTGCAGCCCTGGGGAGAGGCTGAGGAAACAGTGCAGGGAGGTGCAGACCCAGCTCTGGTGCATGGAGCAAAGGAAGGCAGAAACAGCAGAGCAGCCTGTGAGCTCCCACCTGAGACTGGGGAGGTGGTGAGGGGTGCAGGAGAGGCAGTGCAGGGAGGGCAAGGTGATGCTGGGCTACAGCCCAAGGGTGAGCATTTTGGGGACATGCAGGAAGGGACCACAGATGCACATGTGCCACAGCTGGAGGCAGTGTCACAAGCTGAAACGCAGGAAGGGGGAGCAGTGGCAGATGTGCAGCAGCTGGAGGCCCCAAGCAGTGCTGCCAGTGTGCAGCTGTTTGCAGAGCTGGGGGAGCTCAAGGCAAGCCTGGGAGGGATTCTGGCAGCAGAGCTGCAGCCCCCAAGTGTGGCTGGTGCCCCGGGTACAGAGCAGGCAGGGAGCATAGGGCCAGATGTGCAATCCCTGGAGGAGGCTGATAGAGCAGAGCCAGGGCTGCAGGAGGAAAACGGTGCTGCTGTGGTGCTTGGTGAGGGCCTTTCCCCAGGAGAATCCCTTGTGGAGAGCCCAGGGCTGGTTGGGCTGGTCCAAGTTAATGCTCAGGCACTGGGAATGGAGGAGGCAGAAGACTCTCCAGCAGAGACTCTGCTGAATGGCAGTCCCAGCCCAGAAGCCCCAGGGGATGGGGAGGATCATGTGGCTGTGCATCTTGGGGAGGAGGCTGAGGATGGGGGACAAGGGCTGAGTGAGCCTGGACTGCCAGAACAGCCCGTGCTTGATGCACAGAGACCAGGAGCTGGGCAGGCAGAGGGGGTTGCTGCAGAGGTGCCAACCCTGGGTCAGGTTGATAAACCAGACTTAGAAGAAATGGAGGAGGCAGAGGACTCTCAGGCGGACCTGCTGCTGCAGTGGCATCCCAGTTCAGAAGCCCCGTGGGGTGGGGGGGACCAGGCAGTTGTGCAGCTCAGGAAGAAGGCTGAGGATGGGGGACAAGATGTACAGCACCTGGAGGAAGAGAGAGAGCTGGGAGCGATGCAAGAAGAGGGCACTGATGAGGATGGGCTGGTCCTGGTTAATGCTCAGGCACTGGGAATGGGGGAGGCAGAAGACTCTCCAGCAGAGACTCTGCTGAATGGCAGTCCCAGCCCAGAAGCCCCAGGGGATGGGGAGGATCATGTGGCTGTGCATCTTGGGGAGGAGGCTGAGGATGGGGGACGAGGGCTGAGTGAGCCTCGACTGCCAGATCAGCCTGTGCTTGATCCACAGGGACAAGGAGCTGGGCAGGCAGAAGAGGCTGCTGCAGAGGTGCCACCCCAGGAGGAGGCTGAAAGCCTGGAGATGCTGGAGGCCCCAGGCAGTGCTGCCAGTGTGCAGCTGTTTGCAGAGCTGGGGGAGCTCAAGGCAAGCCTGGGAGGGATTCTGGCAGCAGAGCTGCAGCCCCCAAGTGTGGCTGGTGCCCCGGGTACAGAGCAGGCAGGGAGCATAGGGCCAGATGTGCAATCCCTGGAGGAGGCTGATAGAGCAGAGCCAGGGCTGGAGGAGGAAACTGGTGCTGCTGTGGTGCTTGGTGAGGGCCTTTCCCCAGCAGAAACCCCTGCAGGGAGCCCAGCTCCGGGTGGACTGGTCCAAGATAATGGTCAGGCACTGGAAGTGAAGAAGGCAGAGTCTCGTGTGCAGGTGGAGGAGCTGATATTAACCTCTGGAGAGAGCACAGGGGCTGATCTGCAGCCCCTGGGTGCAGCAGGGATGTGGGAAGTGGCACAGAGCCTGGCTGTGGCTTCAGAAGCAGGGCTGTGCATGGTTCATAACACAGATGCGTGGGATGGAGATGCTGATGCATGTGTGCGCCTTGTGGCTGAGGCTGCTTTGCATCCTGATGCCACTGAGCATCCTAATGCAGATGCAATGCTGGTAGCACTTAATGGTCCAGATGAGCAGATCCTGGAGGAAAACCAGGCACTGGAAATACCTCAGGAAGAGAACGCTGATACAAAGGGGAGGCCTCTGAATGAAGCTCAAGGTCCAGAAGTGGTGCAGGGAGCGAGTATAGAGGCAGAGGCAAGGATTTTTGTTGAAGCTCAGCATTTAGAGCTAAAGCAGGGCCATGATGCCAGTGCAGCCACACTGGCCTCCCCTGTCTCTGAGGTGCCACTACAAATCAGCACTCTAAATCTGGATACAATGATGCAGGAGGATGTTCTTGTTCCAGATGTGCAGCGGCTGGGTGGTTCGGGACAGGCAGCCCAAAGCGAGCTCCAGGAGCAGGTCTCAGCACAGGCAGATAAGGTGAGACTTCATGCTGCTCCCCAGCAGCCACGGGAGAAGCCACCATGTGTGATGGAAGCAGAGCAAGTAGCTGCTGGACCTGCCGAACCTCCAAAACGAGAGGTGCCACCAGCATCAGTCCTTCACACAAAGGTCCAAGAGGAGAAAGATGCTAGGAATGATCTGTTTGGGATGGTCCTTGGAGACAGCCCACTGATGGATGCAGCCAACAGCAGGGTGCTGCCTCAAAGGCAGCTCTCAGGAGAGCAGAGAGAAGACCTCGATGTTGGCCAACCAGAGAAGAAAAAAGAGAAAATGAGCCAAGAAGGTGAGCTCAGCCCAGGAGAGCCAGGAGCTGTGACTGTGAATGGGGCAGGAGCTGCCCAAAGGGGCTCTCCTGAAGCCTCCCTGGACCCAGACCACCTCTACAATGTGCTGTTTGTTGGGGATTCCCACGTGGGCAAAACATCCTTTCTGTACCGGTTGCATGCCAACACCTTCAACTCGCACCTCACTGCCACAGTAGGTAGGTTTCCTTTGGCTCTGCTCCAGCAGGGCTCTGCACCTGCTTGTACAACCATCACAGTTCCCTCTCCTCTGCCCAATAAGCTGCTGGAGGTCATTACATGCATATTACTGCTCACACCAACCTGTCATCAAGGACCAAATAGAGCCACCAACTACACATACCTGGATGCTCACAAGCAGGCAATGGTGGTCATCCTTGCCCTCTCTGGGGCACTAATACTGATGGCCCTAGTGGTTTTTCTCTCTGCTCTGCCTTTCAGCTCTATTCTCCTCTCTGAACCAACCCGGTCTTACTCATTGTGAAATTCAAGACCTTTCCAAAATTGAGCCATCAAAGATCTAAAGGTCATGGGTTCCCTTGGGACCAGCCCACTTGAGCTGCAGTCTCAGACAAGGCCTGCATTGCGTGGCTTCTCCATCCACCCTCTATCACAGGGGTGAACTCTACAATAAAAAAATAACCCTTTTCTGTGTGTCCTAGGACTGGATTATCAGGTCAAAAGCCTCATCGTGGACAACAAGCACTTTGCTCTCCGCCTGTGGGACTCAGCTGGGCAGGAAAGGTGAGGTGCTGTGCTGTGTGTCTGGGGAGACCAACCCATGCTTTTCTTTTCTTTGTTTTTTTTTGGTAGCTTAGTGGAAATGAATGTTCTTGCCTTCTTAAGTAAAGAGGATTGTTTAGGGAGGGACTCTGTATGGTGTGTGATCTGATAAAAATAATAGAAGAAGTAACTGAGATAAAAATAAGCACTCAGGCTGCCTGCATGGCCTCTTTGATCAGGATGGGAGCAAAATGTGTTTTTGCCTTTTTGATCAACGCACGTTTCCAGCTTTCCCACTGAAATTTTAGATTGCTTCTAGGTGAAACCTCCGTACTCCTCCCCGGTGACCGTTTGAAATGTCCACAGGTACCACAGCATCACCAAGCAATTCTTCCGGAAGGCGGATGGGGTAGTGCTGATGTATGATATCACGTCACAGTATTCCTTCGCGGACGTGCGCTACTGGCTCAGCTGCATCCAGGTGAACAAGGCAGGAAAACTGTGTCCTGTCCCATGGCCTGGGGTCTCATGGTGGCTCTGGCATTGGCATTTCACCATCTGACCTCTGTCACTGGTCAGGGCTGGGCAGCTGGGGGCTGCCAAGCACTTTGCAAAGGGCATTCTGCCTTGCTTTGATTAGAAAATGATTTTTCTGGGAGGATTTAAAAAATTCAGGTGCTCACATTTTTTACATTTTTTGCAATGTAGTTTGTTGATAACATTGTTATGATGACTATCAACTTTTTAAAATTAAAAACTAGTGCGGAGGAATGGAAAATGTTGAAAGTGATTTTGGTAACAGTTTTAAATCAAGAATAGTCCCCTTCTGAGTCCTGGGAAACGGAAGGTAACTCATGCCTTATAAAAATCTTCCTGTCAGAGATTTTCAACCAAGTACAAAATGTTTAAAAAAAGCTGGAACAAAATAGGCTGTTGCCATGCTCAGTGCCCATAAATCACAGTCAGAGCATCTTCTGGAGGGTTCCTGAAGTCAAACACAAAGCAAATTCACTACAGGGTTAACTCACCCAGATCCCTGCCCTATTAATAGAACGGGAGAGATGATTTAACAAAAACAAACAAGCAAAAAACATTTTCTTATATGCTGTTAAGTAAGTTTAAGAACGTAAAGTTTTGTTATCAGCCCGAATCCATGCACATCTGTCATGGTGCTCCAGGATGTGTTTGGGCAGTGTGTCCAGCTGTGATTCAAGGAGGCTGTATATGCACTCCTGATCCTCCACTCTTTCATTGCCCAGGAGGGAGCAGAAGACGGAGTCACTATTCTGCTTCTTGGGAACAAAACAGACTGCGCTACGGAGAGACAGGTCCCTACTCGGGAGGGGGAACGCTTGGCTGAGGTAGGTGTCCACCCAGGTTCAGCAGGGACACACAAGGATGGAGGCCATCAGCTCCTGCCTGCCCGAGGACCTGGAGGAAAGCCAAAATACACCTTTTGTGCAACAGTGGGCAGCAGAACGATCTCTGAACCCATCTTACCATTGCTGGGAAGTGCCATGTATCTTCCCAGCATCATACAAATAATAAAACCACAGAACCCTATAATGTTTTAAAGATACCGAATACTAAAAATATGATTAATCTCTTCAAATATAGATGGCTATTAAAAATTAGGTAAGAAGAAATCCACCTTTACTTATTTAATTTCAAAGTTTCTGGGATTTGGGCCAGTATTCCCTGTCCGGTTCTACTAAGGGAAGCAGCAGGATGATGGGCTAGATGCTTTTTTTTTCCACAAACCAGTCACTGGCAAGCACAATAAAAAACAGGAACACCTCGTTGCTGTCTCTGCATTTGATCCACTAACCAGGATTCATTGCGTTGCTCTCTGTCTGCAGTATTAGCCTTTTCCTTAACACTAAATGTTGGTATTGCAGCTACTAGAAAAGCTGGATTTCACCCTCAGATTGCAGTATATCAGTTACTGAGTTACCTGTTCCCTTGAGTCCTTCTGTTTCTACTTGACTGTGATGCTCCTTGGCTATTTGCTCCCATATTAAACTATTCCAATGTAAGGAAAGCACATTTCTCTGTGGGCTCTGTGTCTTCCAGGAGCATCAGCTCATGTTTTATGAATGCAGCGCTGCCTCAGGCCACAACGTCACCGAGTCCATGGTCAGCCTAATCAGGTGAGGTATTTTGGATTTTGCCAGCTCTCCTGAATTTCATGGGCTCCATCCTGCTTTTTCACTAGGAAATGCTGGTGTCTCACTGTCACCACAGCCTCTGTGTGGCCAAGTGCCATGGAGAGCTCACAGAGCAGCACATGCATGGCTGGGACGAGCCGAGGAGGTGCTGTGAGAGGTCTCCTGGATGTACAGCATTGCAAGGGGATGAAAAAACCCTTCTGGGGATGCTTCTGATTTCTCCATGAGTTGCTTGAAATCAGTTCTTTCTGTGATTGGATTTAGGTTGGTGTTTTCAGCAGAGTCTGCAGTTCTCAAAACGTGCCGAGCTGGAAGGCTTCCAACTCTTTTCGTCACGCTGAGTCCCCTTACCAATGTTTGTCCTAACAAATATAACAGCAATGCAAAATATGGGGGAAAATACCCAACTAATTTACTTCCTTATTGCTCAGGTCACTCAAAGTTCATGAAGATCAATTGAAAAATAAGGCAGATGAGGTACCAAAGCTGCCTCAGAAGAAAAAGGGTTGTTGCTGGTGATGGAGAGAGTCCCTGCTGTGGTCCGAAACTGCAGTTGCAGCCAGAAAAGCAACAAACAAACAAACAAACAAAAACAAAAACAAAACAAACAAACAAAAAACAAAAAAACAAACAAACAAAAAACCAACTCTTGGTCACCAGCTCTGCTTCCCATGTCCCTGCCTTGCCTGATCTTCCTCAATGCTGAGGACAAAAGCCGCTACAGAACGGGCTATTGTGTGTCCTGCTCCCTGCTCACCTCTGCTGTTGCCAGTCCCCAGAGAGCACAAACCCTCCAAGAGACTTGTTGGAAAACTGCACTGCCTTCATTTGGAGACAAAAACTGGGCTAACAAAGGAGGCAGAAAGGAACACAGCTGGATCTGAGATACTGGAACCATCCTCGAAGCAGCAGGCAGCAAAACCCAGCCTCGGGATAAAAGAAAAGTGTAAAAGGAGTCACCAGAAACGTGTAAGAGAAGGAGGTATAGGGCCATTTGTGCTGCTGTGCAGTATGGACTTTGGCTCTGGCTTTGCAATATGGTCAGATTTGGTTTGGACCAATGAAACATGCTGTGTATCCTTAGTGCACTGTGTAAGTCTCTCCAATTAGGCAAGGCAAAGCTGGTTTTCCATCTTTCATGGTTTACCATGCCAGTGATCAATAATGGGTCTTGACCAAAAAAGACTAACAACTTTGCTCAAAATACATTCAGAAGCCCAAAGAGCAAGTCCGGGATAATAGAAAGGGTACTGAGATGATGGGCTGGTGGGATATATGGTCAGAGAAATGCTCATGAGTGCCTGTCTCACTGCAGTGCACCTGGAGCAGAGTCTTGCACTGTTGCAGCAAACCCTCAGGATGTGCAGGGAAAAGTGAGCTTCTGCACCCTGCCCTTTAAAAATGATACTTCTAATGAAGGTTTTTGTTGTTGTTGTTGTTGTTGTTGTTGTTGTTTTTACAGCTTGATGCAAGGAAGTATATTTTTGCAGAGAAAAGTGAGCTTCTGCACCCTGCCCTTTAAAAATGATACTTCTAATGAAGGTTTTTGTTGTTGTTGTTGTTGTTGTTGTTGTTGTTTTTACAGCTTGATGCAAGGAAGTATATTTTTGCAGAGAAAAGTGAGCTTCTGCACCCTGCCCTTTAAAAATGATACTTCTAATGAAGGTTTTTGTTGTTGTTGTTGTTGTTGTTTTTACAGCTTGATGCAAAGAAGTATATTTTTGCAGAGAAAGGCATATAGACTAAACAGATAAGAATACAAGTGTTACATTTTCATATTTTTATATATTACAGGGGAAATGTGTTGCCACCGCCCCCAGCAATTCAATAAATTTATTTAAAAACTGTGCTTACACACACAGCTTTGGGAAATAATTCTGCTCACGTGCTTCTTGTTGTCAGTATTATTTATCTGTCTATTATGGCAAAGCATAATAGTAGGTACAGGAAAACAGAGGGCCAGTTTTTGCTAAAGGCTTTACAAAAATATAGTCACAATAGGAGTTGATTTCCCAATAACACTATAAAAAAACATTCTGTATGTTTCTGAATCTGTTATAGCTCAGCTTTCCAAGAAAACAAGATCTCAGAGCTCCTGATATATGTACCTGGTTTCTCTTTCCCTGCTTCTAACAGTGGCTGTTTTTAACCATATCTGATGGGTAGTGATATCAAAGCTCTGAGACATTGCCACTTCTATATTAATAAAGGCATAAGTGACTGAGACTAATTCATGTCCCCATTGATGGAAAAAAAAATGCAGTTTAAGCTTAGTCTTTATTAGGCAATGAAAAATGTGTGTGGTAGAGACCTGCAGTGCACAGCGCCAGGCAAAGACAGGCTGCTGTGGTTCCGCTCGCAGAATTACGCATTTAAACAGGGCACATGTGCTGCTCACAGCCCTGTCTGAGAAACACAGAGAGGTTTTCCTACTGCCACCACAACCAAGTGGCATCAAAAACCAGGCTGGGGTTTTATTACCTTATTCTCAAGAAAGGTCAGCTCAGTACAATCTGCAAAAAGGGCTCTGAATTGATACTGATTTGAAGATGGAGATGAACAGAGATCACAGAATGACCATGCTCAGAAAAATCAGGGTTATGAGCTCCACCAGATAGGGTGTGACTTTGCAGTGACAGCAGCTGAAGAAGCAGCATCAATGCCAACAGCTCTCTTAGACACATGCCATCTTCTTTGCATCTCAGTGCCCCAGCACCTCCGTATCACCAAAGCCCCCATCCCCTAAGTGCCTTTCCCCAGCCCATCCTTCTGCCAGTGGCTGTCCTCCATTGGCCCTAATCTTTAAAGAGCTTTCTTTGCTTAATGCATTATATGCTACCACTCCATGGTGATCCCCTTCTACCATATTTCATTATAAAATGGTTTTATTACTTGCTGCATTGTGGGACCAGCCTGAAGAATGCAGCTACTCAGGAAGAGTTTACTTGGCTCATCTCAGGGCTGTGGCTGGATTCAGGATGTCCATAACGGGATTTGTTTGCACCCATCTTCACTATTTCTGCTGTTGTATCTTATAACAATATAAAGCACCCTTTGCAAGTTTGGTCTATGATGAGAGAAGCACCATTTCAGCCTGATCAACCCAAACGGGCTCCTTCCACTGGCTCTGTAATGGTTCCTGGCTGCAGAGCTACCTGTGTGCCGAAGCTCTTCAGCAGATCAGCTTTTCCTTTTCCTGGGATTATGCACAGCTGATGTTGTTTTTCCTGTGCAGTCCTGCTACCACTCCACAGATGTTTT
Source organism: Anseranas semipalmata (assembly GCA_013399115.1). Taxonomy (NCBI): domain Eukaryota; kingdom Metazoa; phylum Chordata; class Aves; order Anseriformes; family Anseranatidae; genus Anseranas; species Anseranas semipalmata. The sequence goes on from VXAA01003132.1 coordinate 341,454, forward strand.
TATTTGCCCACAAACGTGTAAGGAGTTGAGGTCGCCGAGGCTAAATTCTCCCATTAGATGGCAGCAAATGCAGCAATACCTTCAAACCGTGCAACATTGCTGCTCTAAGGAAAGTACAGAGGGCTTGAACAGGGCCCAAAACAGTGATCTGCAAAAGAAAAGGCTTCACAGAGCAGCAGACAGAAAGAAATGTCTGTTCTATTCCACTGGAAATATGTCTATGAAAGGATTGACTTTGTGCCTAAAGGTGTTGCATAAAGCAAATGTTACTGCACTCAAATCCTCCTTTCCAAACTTTGAAATAAATTTCTCATTGAGAGGAATGCTAGAAGGGCATGAAATATTAATTTCATTATCCCAGCAACATTTGATATTGTTTCCCACAGCATTCTCCTGAAGAAACAGGCTGCCATGGCTTGGATAGATGTACTGCTCGCTGGGTAAAAACCTGCCTGGATGGCCAGGCCCAAAGGGTTGTTGCGAATGGATTTCAATCCACTTGGTGGCTGGTCACTAGTGGTGTTCCCCAGGGCTCAGGACTGAGGCCAGTTTTGTTTAGCATTTTTATCAACACTCTTGATGAAGGGATTGAGCACATCCTCATTAAGTTTGCAGACGACACCAAGTTTGGTGGGAGTATTGAGCTGCTTGAGGGCAGAAAGGCTCTACAAAGGGATCTGGACAGGCTGGATTGATGGGCTGAGGCCAAATGTATGGCCTTCAACAAGGCAAAATGCTGGGTACTGCGCTTTGGTCACAAGAACCCCATGCAGCAACACAGGCTCGGGGAAGAGTGGCTGGAAAGCTGCTCAGCAGAAAAGGAGCTGGGGGTGCTAGTCAGCAGCTGGCTGAATATGAACCAGCAACGTGCCCAGGTGACCAAGAAGGCCAAGGGCATCCTGGCCTGCATCAGAAATAGTGTGGCCAGCAGGACTAGGCTTCCCCTTGCCCTTGTCCCCTTGTTTACAGCACTGGTGAGACTGCACCTCAAGTACTATGTTCAGTTTGGGGCCTTCTCTACGAGAAAGATATCGAGTTGCTGGAACACATTCAGAGAATAGCAGTGGAGCTAGTGAAGGGACTAGAAGACAAGTTATGAGAAGCAGCTGAGGGAACTGGGGTTGTTTAGTCTGGAGGCTGAGGGAAGACCTCATAGCTCTCTACAACTACCTGAAAGGAGGTTGCAGTGAGGTGCATGTTGATGTCTTTTCTCAGGTGACAAGTGTTAAGACATGAGGCGATAGCCTCAAGTTGCACCAGGGGAGGTTTAGATCGGATATCAGGAAGACTTTCTTCATGGAAGGTGTGCTTCAGCATTGGAACAGGCTGCCCAGGGAAGTGGTGGAGTCTTAAATACCTGGAGGTATTTAAGAAATGTGTGGATGTGGTGCTTAAGGACGTGGTTTAGTGGTGGACTTGTAGTGTTAAGTGGATGGTTGGACTCAATCTTAAGGGTCTTTTCCAACCTAAATGAGTTTATGATTCTATTCTATGATTTCCATGCCTGAATCAAAGGGATGGCTCATTTGCAAATACATGCATGAGTATTTGGAGGAGGATCAGGGTCTAAAATGTTAATAGCAACAGGGAAATGCGTGTTTGTTTGGACTACAGGAATATTTTAAAATCAGGTTGTTTCCCTTTGAGCTGATCATAATTCCTCAAGGCACCCAACAAGAAGTAAAGGAGCTGCCCAAGTTAAGTCAAGAATGCAGATCTCATTCACCAGCTCCAAGTCATCAGGCATCTACCGCCATTTCGCTTTGTTATGTGTGCCTTGAAAGCAGAGAAACTGGATGGGATCCTGACAAGTTGGGACAAATCATTGGCATAAACTTTTGGTGTGCCAGCTGCTGTGTTTCAGCTGGCCCCTTGCCAAATTATCTGTTTGCCATCATTTTGATGATCATTTTTTCTGATGAGAGGAAGTCCTTCTTCTCACAATGTTTAATTAAAATGCAGAATTCATCACTGCAGGAAGTTGTTGAGGCCAAGAACTTAAGACTGAAAAAGGGACCAGAGAGCCACAGAGATACCAAAAACACCTGTCACAGCCACAGCCAGGAGATGGCTCTGAAAATGCATACAGTCGCAGTTGAGGACTGAAGCCCATGTCTGGCATCTGCGTGAGGCTGAAACCCCTCACTCCCACTTTCTTCCAAGCTTTTAATGCTGGGGGTGGCTCTGGGGACCTCTGCTTGCTCCATGTCCCATCCCTTTACTCCTCAAAGCCTTTCCCACAATTATTAGGGCAGTAGCATCATTCTGCCCCCCCATGTGGGGTTAACACCCCATGGTTTACCTGCAGGAACAGGCACAGCTGCACAGCCTCTAACACCCATGGTATTTGCAATAGAACAAGGAGAGGACACAATGGGTATCCGCATCCCTATAGGGCTTGGGGTAGGTGCTGCAGAGGGGTGCACTGGGTGCATCCCCATGGGGAGCACAGAAGCAGCCTGGCATGGCAGGAGGAGGTGATCGGGGCTGCTGGGGATGATTTCACCAGGGCCTGGGGCTGCTGGGGAAGCAGTCTGGGTGTCTGTAGAGGTGTTGGGGTGGGTACAGGGTGGTGTGGGTGTGTGCTCGTTGAGCCAGGGTTTAGGGGGGTGTTTGGGGTTGGAGGGGGGTCTCAGGGCTGCTGTGGGATTGGGCAAAGGAAAGCATAGGTGCTGCTGGGGTTTCTGAGGGAAGTTGGGGGGGTGGTG
>VXAA01003132.1:344533-376764 GCA_013399115.1 Anseranas semipalmata
GCCCGACTGTGGAGATGGGGGCGTTTTCTGCTTCTGATCGTTTATTTTTTAAATCCTGGATTGAAGTCCTTGGAAATAAATAAGGGCGATGCCGTGCTTCCGTGGCGGTGGGATGCAGGCCCCTTCGCGGGGGAGTGGGGGTGGGGGGGGTGGACAGAGGTGTGTGGGGTTTGTAGCCCAGGGCAGCCCCCCCCTCCCGTGCAGGGAGGCAGCAAAACTGGTGTTAAAGCAGGTTAAAATATCTTTCTCTTATATTGCTGTTTCAGGTTTACCATCTGGCATGAGCAATGCAAGCAACCTTTCCCTTTTAAAGACTTCTCTAACAGCATTCCTTTCTAAATATTTATCTTTTTAAAGCCTCAGTCCAAACACTCCGGTGCATGCTGTGTAGGCAGAGCATATTCTCTGCAAAGCCCTGTGTTGAGTTTGCTGGTCAGACCTGGTGCAGGGATGGAAACCTCTCAGGCCAAGAGGTGCTGCTAATTCTGTGCAGATTGGCCAGTAGAGAGGGGCTGCTTATTCCTCTTGGGTTGGTGGAGTTCATAAAAAATAGCACTAAACATATGGGTTCTCTAACTTAAAAGGCCTGCCTCTGAGAGGTTGCTGTGTGGAAGGAATAAGACTTATTCAGTGTGTGTGTGTAACAGCTAAGTGCATACAGTAGTCTCTTGTTATTATTTTGTCAGTCTTATTGTATTGTGCTGATAGGAAGGAAAATAATGGATTGTTATTATTATTATTTTTTTTAAGGCCATCTGTTCTCAAAACAATGTCTTAGGATAATGACTTATTTCCTAGCTAAGGACATGGATTACTGTTAGATTTGTCAACAAACTACACTGGGTTTTTAAATGACTGCCTGTGACTTGCAGGGGTTGTCTTCAAACATACTTGCTCAGAGCTGAATACAAACGTAGAGGTGGAGAGAACTAAGACATGTCTCAGCGTTTTACTATAGCAGGATGCTTCTGCTATTTGGAAAGGAGGAAATTGTCACATTTGACAGCATTTCTGTAGGGATAACTGTTTTAAGGGCTCTAGGCAGATTCTGCACACAGAGAAAGCTTGCTGAATCTGCTGGAATTCAGCATGGGAGAGCTTCACAGACAAAAGCTTTGGCACATGGGAGCAAGAAGAAGCTAGATAACCTTTCTGACCATTTAGCACACCAGTTGTAATGTCAAGGCAACTAGGGTAATCATAAAAGCTGGAAAAAAGGCATTTAATATCATGCAGATGTGCTGGCTCTTGCTTTTTTTATGAATCAGGGTATTATATAAATGAAAGAGTTAGTAAAGCAATGTATTGTTTTTATAGAGCCATGTGTATGCCAGGAGCTTTACAGACCAGAAGAAAAGGTCCCTGCCTTGGAGAGCTTATGATCCATAATGAGATATTGATCAAACCTGCTTTTGGGCAGCTTTGCCAGGCCATGAGGCTGTTCAGGTGGTAAGATCTGGGACAAATATTTGCATGGAATGCAAGGAATGGTGGCAGAACAGGACCAGGAACTAATTAACCTGGCAATGTAGTGCATCATATTCTCCTTGTGTGCTTGGGGTTAAGATTTAATTTGCCATTTTACTCTTTTGGTGTTTCTAAGGCTGAAGTTAGATATTTGACACTAATGTTAATGTAACATCTGACATTAACTACTCGAGCTGGATGCTTAGGCCACTGCTGACTAAACAAATAGGGGTTATTTTTCAGCCAGATAATTTTCCTGATCTGATTTACTATGTGACCACATAAACAAATGTGCAAGAGCAGAACAGGGAGTTGATCCTGGGGAAGAGAAGCAGTTGCTGAAGCTGATAGTCCTGTTGAAAAGTGTTTTCTTTCTTTCTTTCTTTCTTTTTTTTTTTTTCTTCTGAAACTACACCCTGGCATTGCAGAAAATCATTAGAAAAGCCATTGCTTGAGTTCTGACTTGTAGAAACCCACAGTTTAGGGGGAGAACTGTCAGCCAGTTCTTTAAAGGCAAATCAGGTTTCAAGTTTGGTTGCCTAACAAGATAATCTTATTTCTTGATATATACGTACATATATTTATGGCTGATTTGTCCTGTGGGTGCAGCCAGAATGAGTTACAGGAGAGCCAATCTAAGTTTAAATAGCATGTTATACAGTGCTTGTCAGCTCTCGGGTGAGCAAAATGGACCTGTGTTATTTAAAGGCAGGATGTACTGTGAGACGTGCAGAGAAAACCTGTGTGAATAGTTACATGATTCTTGCAGTACAGCAACAGACTTAGCAGGGCAAGGTGATTTACTGATATCAGGTGGTATAAAACTCAAAAGGGGGACTGGGGCTTGATTTCTGTTTTCAGACGTGAGCTGGATATACTGGTCGAGCTCCTTGAGTTTTTACGTGATGATCCTCAGCCTGTGCTTTCAGGGCAATGCATTGCTAAACTGTGACTCTCCAGAAGGAGTTTTGGTTGTCACAGTTTGATCCAGGTTAGAGTTTTCCCAGCTCAGAAACGAGAGGCAAAGCAAGACCTCACAGATGCTCCCCTTCCCCCAGCAGTGTTTTGTCGAGGCTAAATGTCTGCAACAAGGGGATTCTCACACTGCCCGATGTTACCTTGTCCAGCTATTTCTTTGTATCTTTGCTTCAGCCCCATCCGCTGCTGTTGGTATTGCAAGGCTCTGCCTTCGTGGCAGACAGGGGGAGTAGTAGAGGAACAGATTTCTTTTTTTTTTTTTTTTTTTTGCATTTTAATGGTGATTGCTTATAGGTGTGTTCTTACAAGCTTCCCTGTTGAAATTTCATGGTGGGAAGTAATTTGCTATCCATTTTGTCTCTGTCTCGAGTACACGATGCAGTTCTTACTGCAGTATTTAGTTGCATAGCATTTCTGCACACGAATGACCTGAATGCAGCCTTTCAGAGGAATGCAAGAGTTTTTGTTGCCTGCAGAGCATGCTGCTATCTTGTAACTGTTACTCAATAATCAGTTGGCCTGGACATTAGGTTGCGAAAATTTAAACAAATTGTAAACTGTTGAACTTTGCCCTGCACATATTGCTCACTTCCCTGTCGTGTACTTGTTGCTGACAGGGGATTTAATGAAAACGAATCTACGTTAAAATAAGTGACTGTAATTATAGTGCAGGAGAGCTTTGCTTGGCTACCGTGTGTGATGATCAGCTTTGTCTTGATGGCTTTCATACATGGTGAACAATCGCTTTATGGGAGGGATTCATTTGGAACAGATGAATAAATGGAGTTTCAATGATTTCTGGGAAGCTTTGTTCATTTACGTAATCTGCGAATCTCCACCGGTTCTTCTGTTGTCAGGAAATTTCATGGCTTCTTTCGGTCCCCCGGAGGTACTGAACTAGCAGAGATTATTAGGAGTGCAGCTAATGATGTGTCTTTGGCTGTGAATGGGCTTGCTCCAGAGAAGCCTTCCTTCTTGTCTAGACATTTCAGTGTTCCCGGGATCTCTTTGCACATGCTGTTGTTGAGCAGGATGACTGGAGTGTGTTTTCTGCTAATATATTGAATCTTTCCACAGGGATTTGTCATCGGAGGCCATGGAGCTTTCAGCCAACGAGCTCAGCATCTATGACAAGCTATCAGACACAATTGATCTAGTGAGACAGACTGGCCACCAGTGTGGGATGTCAGAAAAAGCCATTGAGAAATTCATCAAACAGCTCTTGGAAAGAAATGAACCCCCAAGGGGACCTCCACGCTACCCTATCTTAGTGGCTGTCTACAAGGTAAGTTGTCTTTTTGTGCTTTGTTTCCCATTGCATTTTCTTGATGAATTTTTCTGAGTTCTTTATTCAAAAAGTGTAGCTTCCTTCCCTCCTCCCGTAAGTTGGTTTGAAAATAGAAGACAGCTGACCAAGATTTGGAATTGCTCATGTGAATTGGAAGTTGAACATGTCAACACCTCCTTCTCCTTAAATTACTGAGGAATGAAGCCTTTGGATTGATTTTTCAGGCAATGATTCCGAGTGTCAGCACCTGCAGTGGAAACGTGAGGAAGGAAGGAGTTTCTTAAAGTTCAGGGTTGAATAATGAAGACATCCAAGTTCTGTTTCTGACCCTGTCATGAGCTTCCACCCATCTTTATTCTCCTTCTAGTCTATAAAATGAACCTACTGCCATGATACTTGATGATAAAAAAATGTTTTGAGGACCTTAGCTGAAAGACACTGTAAAAAGTATTACAAAGTGAGTGAAAGGATGCTATTCTCTTAGGTAGGTTGGAGATGTTACAAGTATGAAGAGCTTCCCACTGACATAATATTCCCATAGTACTTTAGTGTCATCTTTGCAAAATCATCACAATGGTTTCTATTTAGAAAAAAAATCAAGTTGTCTTTCCTCCATCCTATAAAAGCTGTAAAATGAGGTAGGAGAACAAGAAGCTGAAAATTTGAACTTTCAGCTTCTGTTCTTATTTTTGCTGTTGATTCACTCTGACTTTGGCCGGGGGGAGAAATGCATAATGTTATCTCTTTAAGGTTTATTTGGGATTCTGGTATGGGGGAGGGAGCTGGCACCAACACTGCAAAAGTGTTTCAAGGCTTGACGGATGTTTGCAAAAGGCTTTGAAAACCTTGTGTAAGAGGTATGGTGGAAGTGCAAGTTTTTATTTGGTTAGGTGGGAGGAATCGAAACCATCTGTAGATGATCTTCCTTGCTCTGGTTCTGGATTATTTGCAGTGCTAAAATAAATGAACGGAGCTGCACGGCTCTGCTTTGAAGGCTGCTTAATTTCATCTTTGGACAGCCCTAACAGTGAAACTGAGTGACATCTCTCTGTGTATGTAAATAGCATCGCAGTTGAGCAAGGAGCCACAGTGAAAGTTTGAGTGTTTGTCTTACAGCGCACAGCTACAGCCCTTTGATAACAGCGGAAAAGTGTGTCCTGTTCTGAAGACACATCAGCTCACTGCGGTATAATTAATTACATGCCTGTTCTTTCTCACAGGGCCTGCTCACGCTGGGATTGGTCTTGCTAACTGTTTACTTCGTGATCCAGCCGTACAGCCCGCTGCCGCCTGAAGCTCCGCTCTCCAGAGCCCATTCCTGGGGCTCCCTTATTGGTCACATCCGACTGCTCTCTCTGCCTATTGCCAAGAAGTACATGCTCGAGAGTAAGGAAATGATTTTTCTGCTGTAACATAAGCCTAGAAAGAAATACCAAGTTAAATACCATCCATGCGAATCACTTGAGTGTCTCCCTGGGCACCAAATAACAAATGTGGTACTGGCATGGCACCATGGTTTTCTCTTCTCCTACCACTGTACTTAAAAAATAGCATCCTGAATTCTAGCTAGGGCACTTTCCCTTCTGTTCACTGGTGCTGAGGCATATTTTATCTCTCAAATTCATCATTTTCCTCTTGCACACTCTTTTCCTTGCTCTTAACTCCTCTTTTTATCTTCCACAAGAGTTCTCCTTCCTCTAAAGAATCTCTGCAGTTCTGGGAACTGTAGTGAGATAGCTGTGCTGGATAAATGTCACCTTTTTCTAAGTAAGCAGGCAAAAACAGTTTGTCTTTGTATTTATGAGCAAAGTGTAGAAACCTCAACACGTGACCTGGGTTTAAGGAAAAGTGTTTTTTGCCAAGTGACATATTGGGAAAGGACTGCGGGCTCGAGGGCCTACAGTGTTAACAGCAGTTAAAGTAATGTTAAGGGTAATGTGTGTGAGGAAACTAGATAGCTTCATAATGAGATGGTCCCATCATGGGGAAAGTAACATGACAGATGTTCCTAGTCTGGCATAATAGAAATGGAAAAGTTAGAGTACTTCTCATTCCCAGTTAATCATTTCCACTGACTTAGGCTGGCAAATGGCATAAGCATGGGCTCTGTCTCACTGATAAAACACAAAGACTGTCAGTAATGATAAAGCTGTGAATTATTTTGAGCAGGGATGTGGCACAACATTGATTGTCTGTTGGCTCACTGTAAAAATAAACTCTAGCGTCCGTACCCTTGGGTGGTTTATATTTAGCTTCTGCAGCTCATTGTATTGGAGTTCTCTGTTCTAGCTCTGACCTTCCTGCTGTAGCTAAAAAGGGATCCCGGAAATGCCAGCACCATTCTGCATTTTCTCTGTGTGTCTCCCTCTCTTCCACTGACATGTGCGATTGTCAGTGATTCAAGTTTGTATGGGTGGGCCGGGGTATCCCCTATTGTTCGTTTCCTTCCTTATTCATTGGGATCTCTCACAGGGAGGAAAAAACGAAGGTGAAGAGATGGCTCTGACAGCAATTTGACATGAGTAGCCTGCTTATGTAATACATGCATTTCAGTGTTGACATGAGTCTGCAAACACTCCTCTGCTTCTGTGTGGAGAAGGAAACCAAGAGAAACTTCTGTGCTTGCATTTGTTTAGTGAAATTTTACACAGAAAGTTGACAGATTCTTTTTCCAGATGCTGCAGGGTCAGCTTAGATGGGAGAGCCCAATGAGGTTCCTTAGGACAGCAGAAGGTTTCTGGGATGGGGCTGTCTGTAGTCTTGAGCACATTGCTGTGAAGATAAGAGCAGGAGCAGGTACTGGGCTACTGACGTGAAAAACAGATGACTGGGGAGGCGATAGGGAAACATCCAAAGGGAACGAGGGAAAACAAGGGGTTCTGGGAAGGCAGGATTTGAGGTGGTTGTTCAAATGCGTATAAAATCCCTGATGCCTCCATAAGTCCCGGAAATCTTCTGAAGTGATTAGCAATATGGTGGGGAGCGAGCTGGCTCAGGGGAAAGCAGAGGAGGTACAGAGGGGATGAAGCAGTTCCCTCTCTGTTTTTGCAATGTGTTAGGCTGTGGTGGAAACCATGGCACATCCCACTTAACAGATTTGCTAGGGATGGCTCGGGTAATTTTGATCTAGCCTCAGAGAAGGCTTGAATGAGAGAGTGCAGCACTCAGGCTGCACCTTGGCTGGATTCCTTTGGGAATCCCTCGTGTCCTGGCTTCTCAGCAGGCAGCTGTGGCTACCAGGTCTTTCCCAGTGCTGGCACAGCAGTGCTGGAGTCACTTCACTGCTTGCTGCTGGATGGAGCGTGGTAAAATCGTTCGTGAGGGATCAATAAAAGGGAACGGCGTGGGGCTGGGCTGGGTGGTCTCCATCTCTCTCTCGGCACTTCCTTTTGCATGATGTAACATTTTTCCCTTTGTTTTGGCCTTATGGTCTCCTGAAGGGAATGAGTAATGCTACTGCTTGTCATTCTGCTCATTGACATGAGCATAAGGCTAGGAGGTTTTGTAAGCAGGCCTAGCATTTTTCATTTGCAAAGACGACACCATGCAAGGAGTCTGCGCAGCAGAGGAAAAAGGTTAACCAAGGGACTCAATGTACGGACTCCTCTTCCGTTCTTGTGCAGATCCTTGCTAGATTAATTTTTTGAGGGGGCTGAGGATGAAACTTGGAGCTTTCTGTGCTCAGGCACCAGTTCAAATCCAGCTTGGGCTATTCATGTTGAAAGCCACCTGTTAGCAGTTTGGAGGCCTCCTTGGCCCACCAGCAGTGCTGGCAGACTTCCCCTGGCCACACAGCCCAAAGTGGCGTGGATGAAGCCTGGCTGCAGCCAGTGCGGCCGTGTGGGTGGCTCGTTTTCCTTCCTCTGGGGCAGGCAGGGGCAGCGTGGCTGTGTGGGGCTGCGGTCTGGGGCTGTGCTGTCCCCCCTGGGCCTGCTCTGGAAGCAGTGAGTTTGGGGCACTTTTCCTGTTTCCAGGATTGCAGGTTGGAGCCTCTTCCCCTGGTAGATGTGGGCTGAGCAGCTGGGTTTATGGGGAAGGTTTGGACGCCTAGTTTCCCCAAGAGCCAGAGCCCCAAATTAGGGTGGTGACGAGGCTTTGAGAGGAGCAGCGGTGCAGAATGCTGCTCCACCCTCCCTCCAACTCAGGGTGACCTGCCTTCCTCCTAACCTTCATCGTAGTCCCTTCTGCCCCAGGAGCTGTGCTGTGGATGACAAGGACTGCCTGTCTGCTACTGGATGTGGGAGGACCTTTGAGCCTTTACAGCACAGATGATGTGAAGAGCAGTGCACGCAAAGCTGCGTCTGTTGTGTTAGGTTCATAGGATTAGGTCCAAAGTAAATTTCCTCTTTGCCTGTTCTGTTGCTTGCCTGCTTTCTCCCCCAGATCAACTCCCATGTTAAAACTAATGTTCCCACTCTTTGTGTCTTCAAAGCTGACTCTTAGATTCTTGGGTTTGGCTCCTGTGCCTCTTTTTCAGCTGTTTTCCCAGGGCTGGGAACCAAGGTCCCTTTGGTTGGGGTAAAGTCCTACAGAAATGTGGTTTGCATTTGCTCTTCCTGAGCTCGTGTTTATGAGAGCTTGTGAAAACCCTAGTGCTTGGTCACATTGCCTGCTCTGGGCAGGGTGAACGCCTCTCATCATGTGAGCATGTTGCTTTTAGCTGGATAACTTGGCGCTTCACATTGCACCCATCCCCAGGGAGGTGGTCGATTTGCAGACCTCTGGGCTCGACCTGTTGTAAGCAACACAGAGAATTTTGAATGGGCATGTGGGTTAACACAAAACTTCCTAGGAGAAAATAGGGCCTGCGTAACCTGGATTCGCTTCTCTTTTCTGAATAGGCTGGGATGGAGAAGTCACTCCCTCTGTGTTTCTGTTCTCTGCCTGCAAAGTAGGGTTACGAGTACTTCCCTCTCCCCTGCAAGTGTTAGGAGGAGCTAATGAGAGCGGAACTCTTGGGGCATGCAGTAATAGGAGCCAAATGAAAAGGGTTTTTCTTTCTTTAACAGAAGTTTTAAAACCGTGGTGGACGCTCTACATATTTATCAGTGGTTCTTCCCTTTGTGACACAGTATGATATCTTTATAGCTTTGTTGATGTCTAAATATGGATTTTGATGTCATGTTGGTAACTGTTCCCTGCCAGCCACACAGAGCAATGATGTGGATGAACAAAGTGTATGTTGCTCTTACATTAACTCACAAGTTTGCCTATGGTAAGTACAGTAAATCCTTGCAGCTCAAAAGCCTCCGCACAGCAGGGCAGTCAGTGATGAACAGGCTCTCGTCCAACAACGTGACAAGTCATGTGCTGATAACAACCCCGTAATGACCTAAAGGAAAATCCAATTTGCTTCTAATAATGATACCCGACCCTTACCAAATACATCCTACACGGTTCAAAATTAACTGGATCAGTAGCTGCTCAGCACCCCAAAAACCAGATGCAAGCACACACCTATAAAACTGATCCTGTGCAAGTTACCCCCAGCTCAGAGAAGACTTCTTGTGTTAAAAGTTTCCTTTTGCATAGACCAGAAGAGCTAAAATACATGTTTATTGGTTTTAATACAGAATGTATTTTAGAGAAATGAACCCTGCTGGAGGAGCTGTGTTTAAGCAACACCTTGTAAATGGCATGTCACTGTCATGTCATGTTGCAGGGCCTGTCGGGTGCCTCTGAGAGCTATTTGTGGGGATGGGTCACAGCAGGCTGGGTTACTGGAGCTGCTCAGCTGGGAGAAGACAGCAGCCTCTGCCTCTTGGCTGGCCACCTTCAATTTAGCTTGAGGCTCGCCTTGGCGCCTGGCCAAGCTCTGGCTTCTTTCTGCACTTAAGCCTTTGCAGGCAGCCTGTGATGGGCCAGCTGCTGCCACATTTCTCTCTGTTTCACATTCATTGCCTCCCCTCTTATTGTAGTCCTGAAGTATGTTTATCCTTGGCCCAGCTCTGTGCAGAAAGGGAGCATCCAACATGCCTGTTTTACCTGAGGGGGGATGTTCTGCTTCCGAAGCTCAGCAGGGGCTAAGTATCTAAGTATTCAGTTTACCTTTCCCAGCAGGTTTTACAGTCCCTGCTATGTCTGACCAGCTGGGTTCACTGATGTACGAGCCCAAGGAACATGGGTCTGCTCCGAAGGAAAGGTTTGAACAAGAAAGCTGCTTGGGACATAAAGCAGGGTCTGATTTCTAACTTCTTGTTCATCTTAGTGGTCTAATTACTAAACTGCCCTTTTTTCCTGCCTTCAGCACAGCCCTCTCCTCTTGCTCACAACGGATCTTGCTTTTTTTCCTAAACAAAATGCATTCTGGCCTATTCAAGCTGTTTTGCTCTTGTGTTTGTGCAAACTCTCATGCTCCCACTCCAGGGGCTTGAGCATTTTGAGGTGTATGTGAGTGTGACATGGGTTGCAGGCAGGGCTCCCTCCCATCCCCATGCAGCTTCCAATTTATCCGATTTGTGTGTGTGTGTATAAACAACCCTTAATAATATAACCTGAGACAACTGACCAACAGACACTTGTGTTGGCTCATTCAAAGGGAGGAAAAAAAAAAGATTGATGTTGCAGTGCACGGTGGTGTCAAGCTGTTTTCAAGTATTGCTTTACTTTGCCTTTCATTCAGCCAGTGGACAGTAAACTAACTTCAAATAATTGTGGTAATCCAGAACATTAAGAACTCTTCCTTTTGCTTTTATATTTTGATGTCTTCAGAATTTCTTGTCTCATTTGCAGAGCAAGTGAATTCTCACTTTGGTTTGCTTCCCTGGAAAGAGTGATTGTGCCGTATGTGACCTGTTGCAGAGGTATTTAGCAGACTAGCAGAGCTCTGTTTGCACTAGTGACATGTGCATGTCAGACCTCTTGCAGACTCAAGTCACTGTCAGGCAAGTAGAAGCAACTGAGAAGGATTTGCTTCAAAAGCATGCTGATCCTCCAAGCCAGATTGCTTATGCAGAGACTTCCAGAAAAGCACAGGCTGCCTTCTAGGACATGTAACAAGAGGTGCAGGCAGGATTGGACTTTGGAGGTTTTCCTGACAGCTTCATCCCTGCCTTCAGTTGTGCAGATTCGTAGGTGTGGATTTCTCCTGGAAGTAATGCTCTTCTGTCCCAGTGGTCTGTGAGTTCCTCTTCGGCTAGGCTGAGCAGACTTGATTTCACAATGTCTTGTTGGATCAAAATCATTTTTGTGCTTTGCTAGTGATTGACTAATTGTCCTTTGGTTGTTTGACCAGCCGTTACCCATTAGTGAAATGAGTGAGTAGTTCTTTGAGCTGTTAACTTTTTACCCAGAACAAAAATAAAGGTTTATGGATGGGTTTACTTGTAGCTGTTATTTTGTTGCTAGCTTTTCCTAAAAATGCTATGAAGCGAACTGGGAGGTACTTCTCTAGGCATAAATATGTTCAGAATAGTCAGAGCTACAGACATGTTCAATATGAGAAAGAGGTAAGGATCTTGTGCTGAACAGGAACCTTCTTTGTGTAGTGTATGTTTAAAACGCCGCTGTGCTGCATTATTTAATCAGGACTTCCACACTGTAATTAATAAGCACTCCTTATGATTGCTTCCTGACTTACTCGGGAACCTGTTGGTTTAGCCTGACTTTGACTTGACATGTAATCATGAATTGATGTCTGTAAATTGCTTTGATTTTTTTTTTTTTTTTTTAAATTATCTTTCCATAAAGTCTGGGAAAGGAGGCATAGTGATAAGCTTATAGTTTATCCTGCTATAGTGACGTAGCTCAACAAGATGCAAGCTATTTACTTGAGGAGTGTAGTATCTGTAAGTCTGCAGTGGTCCCAGTGCAGCAAGAGGCTAGTCATATTTAAGGAGCAAGGACAACATGGCCTGTATATTCTTTGGCTGTCAAAGCAATAACAGTACATTACGAGCTGCAACTTCACTTTAAGGTTAAGGGCTAGACCTTGCAAATCCCTGTCCTAAAAATAATGGAAAACAGCATTGTAGAATCCAGCATCTGGAAGCTAGGTATTTCCAAATGGAGGAAGAGCTGCAGCTTTTCTGTGGTGATAGTAATTGGACATCTGAGCACTGAGGATCTCGTGGGCCCTGCATCACTTGGAATCTTACAGGTGGGATTGAATGTCTTTTAAAAAGCTCTGCCCTGTGTCAGCCATAAGAACCAGCTCATGGTTGGGCTTTTGCTACAAAAATGAGTGGAGGAGGTGAGTATCCCACTGGCTGTCAGATGCATGTCCATAAAGGGCCTTTTTGTCCAAGGGGAAAGTATGGTCACTGGCAGCAGAGGGTAGGCTGAGATCTTAGCCTCTTTCTTTTAAGGGTCTTTTCAGATCCACACTGAAAATCCCTTCATTTTGACAAATGTGGGGAGACGTGGTAAAAGTGGAGATTAGCATCTTCTCATTGTTGTGTCTAGCACGTAGGAACAAGGCTGTGGCTAAAGTGCAGCATCATCAATGAGTCAGTGGGCCAGGCCCAGGTGAGTCCACCCCCATCCTGAGCTTACCTTTCAATTCTCCAATGTTAGTTGTGCTTTCTGAACCCTCAGGTTTACCTGCTCACCCACCCTGCTTACAGGTATTTTTGTAGTTCCTGATGGTATATTAGATCCTGCGAGGGATGGTCCAAAATTGTTGTGGGTGTTAATGGAATATTTGCAGCCAAGCTTGTACAGTAGACCTACAAGAAAGGATAGAGAAATGTCTTGTGACTATTCAGTGCACAGACCAGTGTTTTCTTGAGAGCCCTGAGTTCATTCTAGGCTTGTTGAAGTTGTTCATGCACTGGTCTCTAGTGAATTATGTTGTGGGCCTGGGAATAGTGTCAACCTCAGAAAGAGGAACTGGGGATTTGGAACCAAGCTTTGCAGGTTGTGGAGCTGCTTAGTGCATTAGACAGTCCTTTGGGGAGCTTTCTTCTAGTTATTGTGGGTGATGGTAGCAACAGACCTTAAGGGCAGAAGATTTAGGGTGGCTGTGAAGACTCGGGGTAGTCCCCCCTCCCCTGGAGCAGATTTTCCTGCGCAGATGTAGCTGTCACTTGCCTAGTAGAGATTTCTTCAGCCTTGCAGTCCTGAGTGCTGGGGAACAAACCAGCTTGGTGGAGAGCCAGCAAGCTGCCTCCACACCTGCAGTTCTGCATGCAGAAAGTTTTATGTTTCCAGCACTTTGTTAGGGTCAGGAGCAGCCCTTGGCTCCATGTGTCTTGCTGGAGCAAAAGATTTCCCTGCTAGATGGCTTCCCACTGAACCTGCTGCACTGTCAGACTGATACTTAGCCCTTTATATGGTCCCTAAAGAGACCAGGCCTTGCTGAGGCCCTGCTCCTGCTCTCACATCTATGTGGGCAGAGTCCCAGAAGTTTTACTGCTTCCCTGTAGAAGCAGGGCCAGGTCTTCTCTTCTTAGTAACCTCTTAGCTTCCAATCTGATCATCCACGCCCAGCATCTCTGGAGCTGTGTGCACACACCCCTCTGTAGATCTAGGGACAGCCAAAAAGCTTGGGAGATTCTCTGAGAAAATGGCCAAGTAGGGCGGGGTACTCATTTTAAACTGATTGTAAATTGAAAATTATTTCTCTACATAGTGGAAAGTACAGCTATAAACTTCTGCCAGCATTAATCATAGACGCGTTTTAAGGAAAGTTGTTATCTCTTTGTCTGTGCTATGTTAGCAGCTGGAAGTCCCCAGCTCTGGTTCTGCTAGGAGCTATCCAGACACAGAGGAGAAGATGGCTCTTGTTCTATAGAGCTAATAAAGTATAAAAGCAGACGTTAGACAACGGGGAACTGAGGTTCTGTGTAACAAACCAAAGGCGACTCCTCAAAGAGGGGTGAGAAAGCACAAGCGTGGAGGAGAGGTTCGTTGGGACTGGCCTACACTTCTGTCACGTAATAAATAGTTGTACGTGTCAATACTACAGCTGCTTTCCTGAAGTCAGACTCCACAGGGATAATTGCACACGCCCAGCACTTTAACATTTGACTGTGAGTGGATGGGACCATCGTGTGACAGTTGCACGTGATGGTTGCATGGAGATGAAGAGTGCATCTTTCTTTTCAATCTCCAAGTAGACCATGCATGTGCACAGACAGTGCGCTCCACTTAAACCAACATAATCCCCCAGGGTGTCTGGGCAGGGTGATAATGTAAAAGGAATGCAGGGAGTGTAATCAAAAGAGAGAATAAGCATCCTTGGTAAAACTCCTGCTCTGGTCCCCAGTGTGTAGTCACATACCCTCTCCTCTATGCGTGGTCTCACTTCCCTCCCTCCCTGGGAAGGGCAGGCCCTTCTCGCTGCCCGTACTTGTCATGCCAGTCACACACATGCTGGTGCACAGGCTAACACCCTCAACAATAAATCTAAAAGATTAATTACGGGGGAAAAAAAAAAAAAAAAAAAACACAAGCCCACTTGCAGCATTTGAAATGCGTCTCAACTGTGCCCTGCTTGGGTTATTCACAGGGAAAAGAAATAACCTCCTGAATCAAGCAATTGAGAATGCAAATATCCCAGCCTAGCTCAAAAGAGGAATCTAGCTCTATACTGTCAAAGGCGATTAGCATCCAGTTATAGGGGTACTGCCCTGAGCCCAGAGAGAAAATTTCAGGACAACTGGGCTTAACATTCTGGGATGAACTTTCTGAGTTTTGCACAGAAAGAAATTATAATAATTTTGCTCTCTGTATCATGACAGCCCATAAGATATGTTTTCTTGTTCTCTTCCTGGTGACTGCCCTTTCTCTGGAGAGATCTTTCAGCCTTTTGTTTCCTGTCGCTGACCAGCTGTTTTTTGTGAGTTGAGTTTTTTGTTGTAAAATTGCAGCTTTCTACAGCCAGTGGAACAAAGATTTTCTTTTTTCTCTTGTGAGCAGGGAGGGAAAGTACGTTGGAGTAGTTTCTCATGGGAGTGGGACTTCTGCCTGCAATAAGGATTTTCCACTTTGCTTTGCCTTTTTACCCTTTTCTCTGAAAACAGCGTAGATGTTTCTTCCAGAAAGACTAGGAATTATATCCTGATCCCTTTCAGTACGTATCCCAGCAGTAGGGTGGGAAATGCAGCATTTGGGAGTTGATTGGAGATATTCAGAGGAAAAAGGCAAAACAAATCCCAATCTGCTCCTTGTTGTTATGTCCCAGTGAATCTAAAACTCTCTATAACATTACTCTTTGTCTGTTGCAGATGTCAGAGGGAAAAATGAAGCAAATGCTTTCCTGTTAAGAGGTGTTCATCAGTTATGACCCATGAGCAGGAGCATTAGTGTGGCTGGAAACCACGATCATAGTAACACATAGGCTGCATGCCTGAAGAGCTGGTGTGCATCATTGTTTCTCAACTATTTTTCAGACAGGCATCACCGTCTCTTCTTTTACTCCTTTCCCATCCGCTCTGTTTCCCAAATGGGTGGCCTGCAGCAATGTCCAGGAGACATGAGCTGTTTTGACATGTGCTGGCTCTGGACAGGATGGGTGGGCCTGTCATGAGTACAGATCTCTGGATATCTCATGTGAGGTGTGGCCAGGACCTTGGGTTCCTAACCCACCCTGACAGATAAGGTGTTTGGGTGGGTTTGTTGCAACTGCCCAAGTTAAGCATCTTCCCTTAGGATTAAGGCTGTAGCACCAGGGCTGTCACTGCCATTAAATCAGAGCCGTGTCCTTTTAGTGTGGTGACCGCAGCTGTGGATCCCTTAACATAGAAATACATGGGGTGTTTGTCGTTGTCTTCTCTTGTCCTGTTCGTTCAGTGCTGCAAAAAGTCAATTCAGTGAATGTTTACTTACTCTTCTGTGCTTGGGAGAGCTGTCTGTTGGAGGAGGGACGCAAGATATAGGCATCAAGTAATCGTTTCATGTAAAAATTGTATTTTTGAAGTCGTAAATATATGCAATCTTCATTGTAGACCTCTTCAGCTGATGGTGGCATAACAATGATTTCTGGAACTTAAAATGGATATAGCTGTGGTTTGGGGGCAAGATGGGGGGACTGTGTATCAAGTTAATAAGCTACATATATTGCGAAGTTTTTCCTCACGTTGGGACTTTTCTCCCCAATTTGTCTTCAAGTCAGTGCATGAGATGAGGGAATAATACATCAGCAACACATCTTGGTGAAATGCCGCATTTCCCAGCAGCCTCTGCACATCAGAGACAGAGTCTTTCTAAGTTAAGGCAGGTGAAAAGGGGAGGGTAGTGATTTCAGGGATGTCTTAGCAGCATTCGTGGCACATTAGAGTTACTATTTTCAACCTGGAGCTTTTTCTTTTTTCTTTTCTTTTTTNTCTGTGATAAATGTTTGGATTGCTCTTTTGCTTGTGGAGTTGTTTCAATTTAATTGCACTATATATGGTGGTTGCCTTCCTCCTATTGATAATGAAAGGGTAACTTAGCCTGTATGCCTCATATATACAGAAAAGTGGAATTTCCACAAAGCTCTTCCATTTCTCCCAACACTGAGCCAAATCTCCAACATCTTCAGCCTGTGCTGGAAATGTTCTATGGCAAGTTCCCTACCCCAGTGAAGCTTGCTTTTTTGAGTAACTTACAGACATTGGAAGCTATAAGAAATCTCAGCATTTCATGTTAGAGATAATGAGTTTATCATCGAGTCTGTCTCCTTTCCATTTCATTTTTGTTCTTATTAAACATGTTTTTCTTGTTTCTTCCCAAGAATGCCAGGACTGGTGGGCAGCAGGTTGTAGACAAAACACTTCTACGCTGCCTGCAAGCTGTACAGCATGTTCTGCTGTGAAAAGCCTTCAGATTATGACAGACATCGGAGAACTAACAGAAAAGCTCCAGGGGTCTTGGCCTTTTCTAATCAAGGTAATACCAGGATTCATAAGGCTAGATTAGTCCAAACTCTTGAATAGCACCAGCCAAAGAACCCTGCCCTGTATTTTCAACCACAAACTCAAATTGCTCATAGAGGTGGAACATATGTCTAAGAATACATTTAGCCCCATTTTAAAGATGTCAGGGGGTGAAGAGCTCTCTGCATCCTTAGCAAGTTGTTCCTCTGACTGATTATCATTGTGGCTGGAAGCTTAGCAATCTAGATGGCTGTCACTCTTGGATGTTTTTCAGTGGGATGAAAATGGGAGAGGGGAGAAACCCCAGCTGCACAGCTTTTATTTTTGTTCTGTGTTGTTTAAGACAGGGCAGCATCTCTCCTATGAAGAACTGAAACACTTTCAGTCCCAGGATCCAGAACTGGCAGAGGTTATAATGGAAGAAAATTCAGCTGAATTGTGGAGCTGCCTCCCAAGACAGAGCTTCCCATTTTTCTTTCCGTGGTGAGTCAAAGACAAAGCATGTGATGGATGTATACATCCCTTCTGCAGGGGTACCCAGGCTTTGTCTCTGTGCATTAGCAGGAGCTTGCAAGTTGCACTTTAACTGGAGGGAAGGGGAAAAGCCTGGGTTACAGGTTTCTGTCCGCCTGCTGACACTGTCTTGATCCAAGCAGAATACTTGTGCACTAAAAATGGAATGTTATGTGCTGGGACTTCATGTATTGCTCCCCTTTCAAGACAAAAATACCCCAGTGACTGCTCAGTCCTGTTCTTTAGGCCATGTATTAATCATCTGGGCTGCGGTCTGACCACCTATGGCAACTGGTTTACATTTCTAATAACCTCTGGAAAATCCTCCACCCTTAGTATCAATTGAGAAGAGGTACCATGACTTTTGCAAAACATTGAGAAGTAGCAGAACACTAAGGGATCCTGCAATCTAATGCAGGAAAAACAGCCTGTCCTAATCCTGGCCCTCTGTTAACTGTGCTAAAGCTTTTAGAGTGGCTACAAGATATTTGAACAGTTCAGAACTCTCTAAGGTTGCAGAGCAACCCAGCATGTTAGCAAAGTCTTTTCATGTGGATAAGGGGAAAAAGTAACATGGAAGGTGCCACATGGTGTGGAGCAGATTCCCTGGCACATTTGTATGAGCAAAGGAACAATGTCCTGCTTGGTTTGTGCAGCCAGACTTGGAGAAGGGCATGATGGATGTTGCATTTTTGGAATGCTTAGGTGGGATCTTCCCATTGCACTTCTCAACCACAGCACTGGTGGTCAGACGATCAGGGTATAGAAGTATTAATCATGTCAAGCCACTTGGCAGAACTGTGAACAAAACAGGCCCCCCCTGCCTTTTCCAGCTACGTTCCCTGGCCTAGAGAATAGACTTGGACACACCCCCTCCACCATCACCCCCACTGTCTTGCCATGTGGTCTCAGTTATGGTTGCATAAAACGCCACCTCTCTGCATTTCTTGTAATTATCGGATCTGATTGACAACTTGGATCATTCTGAGGGAAGAGGGGAGGGAAATTGTTTAGGTATCCATGATAATGTGTTTGTTCCCTGTTTATATGGTCCTGCTGCAGGTACTAAAAGGAACACATGAAGGAGCACAGGTTTATAAGCTGAGAAGTCAAATTTTGCTCCTAGGAGTGATGTTTGTGCTCTGTTAGCTTCTCTAGTCTCTGCCTTGGTCTCCTTTTCCAAAAAGGGCTAGTCTATCAGCATTCTTGTTTATCAAGCATGAATGTTTGTGAACAATTTTGATCTTGGAAGTAGACTTTTAAATAAAAGCATTATCATAATGTTATCTTTCTTAATATGGGTTGTTTTGTTCTTGTTGTTGGATTTTTTATTTTTTAGGAACAAGTCTGTGAATAGAACTCAGATTCTGCAGGAATTTTTCCCTACTTCCTCTTTGCTGTCTTTCCCCAAGACAGTGTCCCTAGAGAGTTGCTTCCTCATCCGCCATCCAGATTTGGGGAATAAGGTGAGAAATTCATCCCTGTGACATTATGTCCCTGTCTGTGAGTTGTCATCCAGAAGCTCCAGGCCTCTGGGGGTTTTGCAGGACATTTTCGGCTGATACAGAATTGTATCAGTTCTTTCCATCCCTGTGTAATGTGGCATCTCAGAGTTGCTGTACCACCCAGAAGGAAGGAGGAAATGCGTTGTGTTTAGTTTTGTGCTGCTGGTACACTGCATCCATCTCCCTTGGCAGTTAGAAATGCCCATGGGGTATCCCAGCTCCACTCACACTTACATCCTGGCCTTGCTCTGTAGCTAGGTGAAGGGATGGACTCTGTGTGTACAATTGGGCACAATTCCCTTGAGAGGTGCTTTTCTGGAAGTGGTTCCTGGCAGTAAGTTCCACCCATTCTGGGGTACCTGCCATGGAGACACATCACTGAAATGGGGGCTTCTAGCCTGATCTCCTCCTTTTGTTTTAACACGAGTTTTATGGATGTGGAGGGCCTGCATTGCCTTGGAGAATTTTGCCATGATCTACTGGTAGCTGGGGGGAGCAACAAACCTGTGATTTGTGCTGTCTCACATTGTTGCAAGGCAGTGACTTGCTCTCATTTGATTAGACAGACCCAAGAAAAGGGTCTGGCAAGGCTTCTGAAATATTCTGCTCTCATCCTAGAGTTACAGCTTGCACAGCCTCTTTGCTGTTGGAAGTGGACAGCTCACCCTGACTGTTGTACCTCTGGACAAGTGCAGAGGACACTGTAAGATGTTCAAGGTGGAGCTGGAAGCTGGAGATTTGGGTGAGTACCTGTGCTGTAGTATGCAGGGTCTGGGAGATCTGTTGGAGCCAGGAGACTGCTTCCAGCTGGGTCTTTCAGAGCTGACACCTGAGAAGGTGGTGTGTGCCATTACCACCTCTGAACTCGTGTGTGTCTTCAGTGTTTGTAGCAAGATAGAAAAGTGATTATTCTGAACTGGGAACTCATGGCCTGGAACACAAACAACTGGATACCATGAGATGCTCAGTGTAAAGATGCCTAAAACTGAGCAGTTGGGGCTACACAAGACACATTACTCTGCTGGGTGTTACAAACCCAGCGTGTCGCTGAGGGCAGGCTCTTCCCAAAGAGCTTCTGCATACCCCCACCACTTCATGGGCAATGTGAGCAGTCATTAGGCATGGATTCATCTAATGCGGCTTCTTCATTGCATCTCCCAAAGGTTATGCCAGCGCGGATTACTGGAAGATGAGCTTCGTGGCCAAAGGGACAGAGCCGGCGGTTGTTTGTTATGGAGCTGCTAGCTAAGGACAGGGGGTGGAAAACAGAGCTACTTCCAGGACAAGAAGACTTTCAGCTTTGAAGCCAAGGCAACATCTTGAAAGCAATAGAGCTGGGGCAACTGTGGCAGGCAGCTTTGCCACCCTGCATGTTTACAGTGTTTAAAAATGACAGTTTTCCTGACCCTTGAGGTAATTCCTTTCCTCAGATGTATTTTGAGAGAAGCTCAAGCTATTTATGAACTTTCCTGTCCCCTCAGGTGAGCCTTGGGCTGGCAGAAAAGGGTTTTTCTGGGAGCGACAGAGGGGTTTCTCAGGATGAGATTCACCTTGTGTCCTTTGTGGATTACAGCACTTCTGAAACTTCGTAGGGGGAGGTTGGGAATGGAGGGTGTGCGTGACATTTCTGTATACATTCCTCCTGGGGAGGAGGCTTGAAGCCTGTTTTGGCAGGCCAGCTCTATAAAGGGAATGAATTGATGTGTCCCACCTCCACTCCATCTCTCCATCACATACGTAGTTGTCTGCCTCAATAGTGCACCCCGCAAAGCCAACCTCAGCTCCGTGCTTCAGGGCCGACGTGAGCCTTGCAGCCTAGTGGCAGAGAGCCTCACCGACTGCATCATTCTTGTACCAAATGAATCTATTCAGGCCTCTTTGTGTCTTGTTATCACTCTTCTACTGTTCTCTATCAGCAGGTTGTATTTGAGTCAAATAGTAACTGTGTTTTTTTCCCCACTTCCTTTCCTACAAAAATACTGATGCAAGTTTTTATGGTCATGGTGCCAAGAGTGCAGTAGTTCTGGGTGGAGATGGGGCTGGGTGCAGAGAAGCTCTCTACAAGTTCATCTTCTGATTGTGCACCTAAGACACTGGGGTTGCATGACTGTCTTCATATGTTCCTTGCTTTGAGAAGTACTGCCTGTGTTCCCAGCCCAGGGTACCTGCAGGACCACCAGAAAATTTCCTTGTCCTTGGCTTTTTTGCATCAACTTCTTCCAGACCTGACACTCTGTATTCAGAATGAATGTTGTTTTTTCCTGAGTCCCTTCCAAGCTGCTTTATCCAATGCCCTATGAGAGGCACGGTTTCAGTGTTTGCAGGCTGCGGATGCTGCGGTCCCTTCCAAGCTTGATCCTTTGGGTCTGTTCCTGCTGTTGAAGATCGTTTACATATGTGTCAGGCTGAACTCATAGGCCAGGGCTGGGGTTCAGGGCATACTCTCACACTTGTTAATATGGAATCGGGAGGGGTTTTGTTTGAAAGCAAGTTAACTCTGTTTTCAGGAGCAAGAACCTTTTTCTCTGTAAATATTTTAGGTACGCTTAAAATGACAGATTGGAAAAATGTCTACCCAGCCCTTGTTTTTGAGCAAGACCAGGCGAATGGGAGCAAACGTCTTACTAATCATATTAAGGACTGACAAAAGCTGCCAAGTGGGATGACCATGTCTGGCTCCTGCACAAGGATAAGGCAGAGGACAGTTCCTGCTCCAAAGAATTTAGCCTGAGAGAGTTTAGTCTGCATTGCAAACATTTCTATGCATAACCCTTGTTTTTCTCCTGTAAGCTAATGAGAACAACTGCAGCACTGTGTCAGTCTGTGTGTTTGGCCCTTGACGCTGAACCAACATACATCAGATATTGTAGAACCAAAGGGGGAGAGACTGACTCGGAACAGAAAAAGACTAATTTAATTTGTAGCAAAATATTAAAGGGAATTGGATTAATAAGACTTACGTTAGTATTGTTAATGCTTGGGGTGTGTTTTAGACTTGTGACACTACATGCAATCTTGTACATGCCAAGACACACACACCAACCTTCCTCCCTCTTCTTAAAGCCTGGGTCTTAGTTAATGGAAATTTAGGAGTTCAGTGATGGCAGAATCATCAGAGGGCCCACATTAGTGACTGTTGCTATTTATGCTTTGGCAGCTTCTTGAGTCAAATTCAAAGACTGACAAGGTTACTTCACCTCTTACTGTTTTTGTAGCTGATCCATTTCTGTAACGCATTTGTTTAGAGCTGCATATGGAAAGAACCTGCTTGGACACATTGCTGAGATTGCAGGTGGTTTGGTGATGCTGTTACTTCTAAGTGTCCTTGAATGAAACTTGTAAAAGAGCTGCAGAGACAATTCTTGAGTGTCTGTGAAATGCCTGCATTTTGTGAGTCTCACTTAAGCCATTGTGGCTGTCTGACTCCTTTGGGAAAAAGCAGAGAAAATGGATCTATTTATGGCTGCTGTTCAGACTGGGGGGAAGGGGGGACTCTAGAGCAAGTTTGTGCCTACTTAACAAAAGTGCTCTCACATATTGCTTCTCCCTTCCTCAAAGTGTTACAGCTGGCTGGATAGAAGATGGTGAATCTGGACTGTTTGCAGATCAGCTTTCCAAGTGCACTTTATGGTCTTTGCATAAGTCTCCAGATCTGTGTCTAGGTGATACATTGCATATGTCCCAACCATGCTCCCTTTGGAGTTTACATCATTTGTTTTTAAACTTCCAGTATATTTTCTCTTCCTCTTCCAAAGGCTGTAAGGAATTAGCCGCTAAACTGAAACAGGAGGACAATTCTTTGCTGATAAAGAACTGATTTTGGCTATAGCTGCTGTTGAGTGTGGAGCCTCCATCTGTAGTGCAGCTTCTCGACTAGCTCCTGTCATCAGCTGCCAGAGGAGTAGCGCTAATGCCTTCTGCATTGTGACACGGGCAAGCAACCGAGTACGGACAAATCAGAGGTGAGGCCAAAGTGGCAAAACTAAGATAGCCAAAAAGAGGTTTTGACACCTTGGCCAAGTGGCTGCAAGTGAGCCCTGGACATCTTCCTCATCTGGGGCTCCGGCTTCTCACAACCTTACCAAAGGCTGTGGCCTCCCTAGAGAGCTAGGCAGCTCCTAGTGAGCTGCTTAGTCTTGAGTAGAACTGGAGAGATTGAGGCTATTTTCCCGGCTATCAAGGCATTGTGGCAACAAACGTGATTGGATGAGTCACAGAGGGTGTGTGTCCCATTGTGGTCTCCCTTGCCTCTAGCTTCGCTTTTGCACTTGTCCGTATCCAAGTGTTTGTGCTGTTTTGCATAATACCCCTCTCCCCACCCTGGACAGCTCAGAGGTGTGCCCAGTAAACGTGTGCATCCCCATTTTTAAAATCTATTTATGTGCTTTAGAGCTCTTTGCCTGTGAGCTGTGAGAGGGACGTCTGCTCACCTGACGTCCCACAGGCTGCAAAGCTGTTCTGAAATCACACCAGCGAGGCACTGAAACCGGTGCTACCTGAGAACTGAGTGGGCAGAGATGTGGAGGGGTCATGCCTCTGCTTGTCAATCTAGAGAGATGGGCTGCCATCCATGAACTGGACCTTGTGAGGATTGTGTTTTAAAGCTGCTTTCCAAAAGCAGGGGTCATTGACTGTTGCTCTAAGTCAGTCCTGAAGTCAGGGTAACTGAAAAGAGGAGAAAGGAGTATTATTTTCTTCAGTACCAGGAAATCAGCATCCCCTGCAGGGGCCAAGCTGCCACTTCCTGTTGATTCTTTTCTGTCTGTTTGTTTGTCTTTATTCCTCTCCCCACTGGCATTGCACACACAAATTCCCTTGAGGCAGCTCTGCAGATCCCAGCCTCAAACTCCCTTTGCAATGCCCTGGAGAGCTTTCTAGGGTCAGGTTTCCTGTGCGTCCTGGGTGGTTAGCTTCTCCCGCTAGTCCTTTTGCTGTAAAGGTCTGACAGGGAAGCTGGTTTTACTGCAAGGAACAGGGATGGATCAAAGCACCTCCCTTCTCTCCTGCCTTGGCCTCCCTTACTTTCCAGCAGCAAGCCTTGTACGCCTTTCTCAGCAATCCTGCTCGCAGCGTGGGAACTCCCCAAGTGAGATGAGGTGGAGAGCAGGAGAGCATGTTCCTAGAGATGCAAATGCCAGCATCTCAGCAAGGTGATGCTCCTGCTCACACTAGTAATGCTGTTCTCAGGAGTGAAGTCTGCAGGATTTGCCCAGTCCTTGGCTCAGTGGTCCAGGCTTGCTAGCTCCCACTTGGTTCCCTTGGGGGCCACAGATCTGAGCGCTTTCTGGGGCCAGGCCATTTTGGTGGGCCTTGTGGTGGGTGTGCAGAGAGCTCTTACTTCCTGGAAACCCAACTTTCTCCTTTTCATAAATTTTATATGTAGAGCTATGTGTTCTCCTTTTCAGGAAACTACTTCTCATAAAGGATAGATTTAATGTCCTGCGGAGTTAAACAAGGGAGATGCTGGTCTTCCTCTTTCCTTCAGAAATTCAAACAAATGACAAGTGATTTATTTTTAGCATTATCTCTTTGTCTACGGGGAGGGGAGGCATGTTATAAAGGCTCAGGGGTGCTGGGAAGTAAAGCTATATATGCATAAAGACTGTTTCAATGCTGAACACTATAAATTCAATGGTGGATTAAAAAAAAGAATGTAAATATGCAATTAATGCAGAATTTTATGGATGGTCATAATTTAATATATTGCAAACTTTGTAAATACTTGGAAAAAGCCTGTAAAGTGTGTAAATAAATGAGATTTGTATGTAGAGAAGAACAAAAAAAAGTTTTTACTTTTTGCAATTAAATGCAAGTGTTAATGCACCTTTCCCCTTTTCTGATTTTTGTCATGTTGCATGTCAGCCATTGATGGGTTATTTAACCCCTTTTTAGGGCACTTTGTGGAAATGTCATTTTAAGTGAAAAGTTGGAATACTTTTGTTTGGAAAATCTCAAAAGAAATGCTTTTAAAAAACATTTTGCCAGTTTTAACGTGGTTCCCTAAGCAAAGGTGATGCAACAGCTCTCTCTCCCACCTTTCTTCCAACTAACAACCTATGTCATTCCTTCACAATTTAGCTTATTTCAGCCAAACATTGACAGGGGTAGAAGATGATAATCTCCAGAGCTGATAAAACCAGGCAAGTAGAGGAGAGAAAGATCCCACTAATACCAGGATTATGTGCAGGCTTTGTTAGACACCCAAGAAGCCACGCTGAAGACCCTTGAGACATGTATCAGTAGAAAATCAGGCTTCATTTCTTCTGCAGTGCAGACTTGAGCCTTCTTGGAGCCCACCAGTGTTGAGCTGAACCCTTTACACCCCATCAGGTGTCGGCACGTAGCCCCTGTCTTGCGCTGAGGCTGTTGGCTCCCAGGGGGTGCAGTGGACTGGCTGTTCCTCGAATGAGCAGCAGGAAAGCTGCATTCCTCATGCGCTTACCTAATTGCCGGCTGGACATGAGCTTGTCAGCTCCAGGGTGGGGCTTGGACCTTGTGCTGTTAACCTCCACGCTTCAGACGCTGGCTCCAGAAAGAGCCGTCAGTGCAGGTTGGGAAGTTGGGAAACTGTCCTGCACCTCCTTTGCCAGCAGCCGCGCCTGACCTTGCCGAATGCGTTGGCTGTTACGCGTCTCCCCATGAGCCGTGTGCCCTGGCTGTGACTCTTCAAGGCCTGTTTTCTCTTCTCTGAGAGCGTTGTGTGTCCCATTTTTTTTTAATCCTTGTTGCTATTCTATCTTCTGTAAGGCCTAGTCAGGATGCTGTAGTGCCAGGGGCTACTTGCAGCTTGGCCCTTCATCTCTGCATCACTTTGAAGACACCAGCAAGTTCACTGAGGTCTTCTCAGCACTGCCTTGTTCCTCATAAGCAAGGCTACAGTGAGCTCACTGGTAGGAGAGGGGATCCAGTGTTGTTACTTTCTAGTTGTTTCTCCAGGTCTCCGGAGATGCAGCAGCAGAGCTGTTGAGATGTCTTGTGATGGAGACAGGTTTGCCTTGACCCAGACTCCAGGCCTGTAGTTTACCTTAGCAATAAATGTGAACCCTTGGTTTGAACAGATGAGTTGAAGCCTCAGACTCTGCTTGCAGAAATTGTTGGGCTACTGAGAGCATGGTAGACCCTGGACCTAATGAAGGAGAAGGTAATACGCAGAGGTAAGAGATCTGGGGGGCAGTAGGAGAGCGATTGTGGCAAGAGAGGTGATCAGAGTGGTGCAAAGCAGGGCCTGGGGAGCTGGGAGGGGAGGGGGAGAGGCAGAGCGGACCGTGTGTGATTAATGTAGCTCTGCTAGCCAGAGGTGCTCACTTGCTGATCGTTTGTAATAGCCTGTGATCCCCAAAGGCAGCTCCTGCACCAGAGCCAGTATGGTTTCACAATTGTAGATGGGGAGGAAGAGGGAGCAGGCGGGTGGGAGGGTCCACCCAGACAGTCCACAGCCAGACAGTCTCCAAGGCAGGCAGTGTGGCCTGTGGTTTGAGACACCCGATCTTGAGCCCTCCAGGTGTCTGGCTGGGGATGGAGCACAGTCTGTCCCTGCAGAGCTAATGGTCTGGTATTCCAGCCAGACCTGAATGCGGCTATACGCCGTTAACTCCCCTTTGGGGGGCAATTTCAGCTCCATATCCTGTTCTTCCTCCTTCCCTTATTCTCCTGATGGCATGGGGAATGGTCTTCAACCCTCTGCTACCCCCTGCCTTCCTAGGGGGCTGGGGGAGCCGGAAGGCTGTTCCCTAGCTGCCTGCTGCTTTCCCCTGACGTGATCAGTGCAGAGACATAGGGACTGGACAAGGTGGGGTCTGACTTCCAGCTGCAGGGTTATGATGCTGCAAACTGTTCTCAGCAGTCACATCTCATTGCCTTCATTTCTAGAAGTGGCTGTGTCCCGGTGACAGGGGAAGACCCTTGTGTAAAACAGAGCTTTGCATTTATTTGTCAGTCGCTTGGGGATTATTTTTATTATTCCAGTTTAGTAGAAAAGGTGGAAAAGGGACCTCATAACTGATGGTTAAGGCGATGTCTGAGATCTGGAGCAGCAGAGGCTTGGGTGAAAATGCCAATGCGGAGAATTACAATTCATGCCCAGGGTCTGTCTCAGGGAGTGGACCCTGCGAGCTTGTTGGCACTAGATGTACTGCAGCTTCTCCATCAAGTCTGATATGTGAGATGGGTGTGTTCCATGTGGCTCTGAAACTCTCCTCTAATAAAGAAATACATTTCCTCCCAAGTCTTCAAGCTGTTGGGTGTTCCTTGCTTTTGGGAGGTGCTTTAAATCTGACTGCCAGAGCCGTGGGCTGCTAAGAGCAGAAGCTGGCTGCACAATGCTGAGCTCAGGTCTTCCTCCTGTTTTCCTGTTGCTTACAGCACTGGAGCTGAGCTGGTCCCTGACTGATGAAGAAAAGAGGATAATCTTGGATGGGCACAATAAATACCGTTCCCAGGTCTCTCCTCCTGCTATGGATATGCTGAAGATGGTAAGTGGCTTTTATTGCAGGGGAATTTCAGAGGGTGTTTGTGTAGTGCAAACCTTGATCTTAATGCTATCAGGGATTTGGGAGGCAGAACAATTATTGTGTAGGGCTGCAACTTGGTATCAATGGAGGGGTTCCCTAAATTGCCACTAAAGAGGTGAGTTTCCTTTCACTTATAGAGTTGACTTTGATCATTTTTGGAAGTTCCTGAGTGTGATCTGAGTCCCCTGATGCTCTGTGAGAGCAATGCAGCTTTCACTCACATGAGTGCCAGCTGGAGCTCCTTGTGATGGGTAGGAAAGGCAGGTGCTTGCACTGTGACGTTGTGATGAGCAGGGCCCTGCAGCTGGAGGGGGAATCCTACTCCACCAGCTGTATGAAGCATCACCTGGTGCACTTTATTTGCCTTTACAGATGATTGGGCTTTTATCTATGAGAGGGAATGTCAAATTCAAGCATGACCACCAGGTCAGTTTGGGCTTTCCCTCCTGCTCCTAATCCTCACCATGACTTGTGCACGATAACTTGGAGGTGAGGGATCTCCCATTTTTCTGGGAGAAACTGAGTCAGGTGCCCACCATCACTTGTGGCTGCAAGCAGGAGCAACAATGACCTCTGGAGCTGGTGCTGCTTTTTGTCTTATTTGGCCCCTTTATCCTGCACCCTGTTATTTTCCTTGCTGTTTGTAACACACACAGAGGAGCAGGAGGGCTGTTCATCACAGATAGTTGGAGTGTTTTGCTCTTTTAGTCACAGTGTAGTTGGAGGTGACCTTCTTGTCTGGCCCCGAAGTTGCACCACCTGAATTAAATGTTTATGGGCTGGTAAGTGGGAGCTTGCTGAGCAAATGAAACAAGCAATGTTCAAGCATAAGGGGGGATCTAGCAAGTGACTTTGGATTCGGAGGGAACAGTGCAAAGACCCTAAGCACCATGATTCCCATGGACACACACCAAAGCAAGGCACAGAAAAGTCAGGGAATATGGGTTTTGGAGCCCAACTCTTAGGGAAAGCGTGAGGGAAACAATCTCTCATGTCTAAAATGTGGGTCAAGGTCCTTAAGTTGGTGTCAATTCTGATCTGGTGAGCGTTGCTGCTGGCTGTAGGAGTGATGGCAGATCACATGCTTTGAGATGCTCCCCTCTGCAGGGCTACATTCTCTCTTAGTTTAATATGATCTGCTTAAACACAGAACCTACTGATGCTGCAGAGCAGAAGGCTTTCTTTGAAGCACAACAAATATTTAGTGTAGAGCAGCCCTAACAATTTCTTACTAGAGGTTTTACACGTAAGTGCCATTCTCGCCTTCTTCCCTGGGACACTTGCTTGTGCTGCCTTCGTCTCTGAGATCAGCTGCTGCTGTGGCACCATGCCTGGCTGAGGTCACCCTGTGCTTCTGTTTGGGACATGGGTCTTGTTGCTGTGGAAATAGCTAGGGGATGGGGGGGATTCACAGCCTAAAGGCGCTTTTATTTTTTTTTTAAATGAGGCAATTCCTGTAGGTGTGAGCCTGCTGTTTATGGAGCCCAGCTCTGTGCCAGAGGCACTTGGGTGTGCATTCCCCCAGCAGGGTTTCCAGCCATCCCTCTCAGCCTGGGATGGGGTCATGATGGGAGGTCAGCTGGCTCTCTGTGCCCCTACCCAGATATTTTGGTGCTTCCTTCACCCACATTGCTACTGGTCAGGGGCCTGTCCATGTCCCCTTGACACCCCAATGGCAAAGTGCCCTGTAACAGGGCTGTGCTCTGTCCCCCTTTGGATCCAGCCCTGGCTGCAGCCAGGAAGGTCGCCCTTAGGACCTGTTGTTTGCTGGGCTGCCTTCCAGCCTGCTGCAGAAGCAAAGCTGCTGTCTCCATCAAATGGTGCTAGGACAGTCCAAGCAGCTGTGGCATAGGGTTCCCTGTACATCTCCCTGCAAGGAAACCTCTCCTCCTCCTGTATAGCAGCATGGCCACAGGGGCCTGGAGGCTCAGCTGGCGGTGGGGCCACTGCTGGTCCCTGTGCTGGAAAGGGGCTCTTGGTAAGCAGCCGCTGTGTCTTGGGTCCAGGCAGACAGATGAAGTCTTCCAGGAGCACGTGCTCCCAGGCTCTGTGCAGCTGCCAGAGGAGATGTGTCCTGCTCTCCTCCCATCCTCACCCTGGTCAGAAGGATATTCCCTGCCCTCTTCCTGTGTGACCCAGGGTGAATGTCCTCCCCTTCTCCATCAGACTTCATGGCTTCTCCACGCTGAGTTGACGATGCTCCATGCTGATGTTACAGGTGCTCCAGGCAAGGTTGTGAAAGTCATGCAGCTTCATTGACCTACCTGTTTGATCCATAAGCTGAGGTTTGGTTTGTGCTGGGATGGACTGAGGGGCTCCCTTCTCCTGAGGATTTCTCAGAGTGCACTCAGGGACACCCATGTATTGAGTAGAAATTTGAATTTTACTCATGAATGGGGGAATTGTGACCAGGGAGCCCAGGGACACATGTCCTTGTACATGTCAGAGAGCCCAGTGTCCCTCTCTGTATGCTGACACTGAACTCCTTTCAGAGTTGGGACACAGAGCTGGAGGCCTTTGCCCAAGCCTATGCAGAGAAGTGCATCTGGGACCACAACAAGGAGAGGGGCCGACGGGGAGAAAACCTCTTTGCTATGGCTCCAACACTGGATCTGGAATTTGCTGTGGAGGACTGGAACGGGGAGGAGAAATACTACAACCTGACAACTTCCACATGTGTCCCCGGGCAGATGTGTGGCCACTACACCCAGGTACCGGCCTGCTGGGGCAGAGGGAGAGGGTTGTTGGGAAAGGAGCCGTACCAGAGCCCTGGGTCCCCCCAGAGTCTTTGCAAAGAGATGGGGAACCTGTGCTGGACACCAGGTAGGAATCACTAATACAGGGGGACCTGGGCATGGTGCCAGCTATGACCAGCCTTTTGGATAAGACCTCTTTTAAAAAAGCTCTGTAGCTCTTTTTGGCTACTCAGCAGAGCCGGGTGCCAGCTTGTCTTAGGCAGAGATGAGGTCTGAGTGTGTCTTTGCAACTTGGGTGGGTGGGAGTGGAGAGGAGCATAGATGGTGGTGGTAAATATCAGGATGGATCTATGGAGGGTCCCAGGACCAAAACAGAGGTGGTGATGCTCTACCTGGGTGGACTATGGGGTAGAAAAGCTGTGGCACTTGGGTATGTGGGCTGCAGCCCTAGGTTGGGAAGGTGGTCCAAGATGCAAATAGTGGGATTCTGAATGCGAAGGCAACATGAGGACGTGGGATCTGGGGCACACACTGAGAGACAAGGAGGACATTGGTGTGATGACAGAGCAGCCTTCAAGGCGAGGGGATGGGTTGCCAGCAGGGCATCTGCCTTCATCCAATCACCTCACCTTCAGCTCTGGTCTTTGTCTTAGGTGGTCTGGGCAAGCACGGATCGTATTGGCTGTGGGGCGAAGTTCTGTGAGAAGATCGATGGAATCGAAACAGAGGACATGTACCTGCTTGTTTGCAACTATTATCCTCCGTAAGTCCCATGCCTCACATGACTTGATTCATCTTGATGGGGCTTCTGCAATGGAAATGCCCTTCCTTCAGTCCCTGTAACACAGCAGGAAAAGCCTTTGGCCTTGCTCAGAAATAAAGGCAAAGCGATTTCAAGAAAGGCCTTTGTTATCTAGGGTTGGTCACAAAGGAAGAAAGGGTTGTCTGGTGATCCTTGCCCATGATTGTGATTCCTGAGGTCTGGTTCAGTTCCTGGCACAGACCAGGGAGGAAGCTCCCCCAGAATGCTGCCCAAGGCTGATTGATGCCGCAGTAGCTGAGGGTACAAACATCACCTACCTGCTCTGTGCCTTGTCCTTCCCCAGTAGCAGCAGTGATAGCCTGGGGAGGGGTAGGGAAGCATGTTTTCTACCATCAAGATGGGTTAGACATGAGAGGAGAGGTGGGTGCCTGCTTGTGAAGCCCTGGGACTAGCCTTGGGGACCGCTCACTTGGAGAT
This sequence comes from Anseranas semipalmata, assembly GCA_013399115.1. Lineage (NCBI taxonomy): Eukaryota > Metazoa > Chordata > Aves > Anseriformes > Anseranatidae > Anseranas > Anseranas semipalmata. Next base: position 375,528 of record VXAA01003132.1, read on the forward strand.
GGAGAACAACAGCAGAGGTCTGCTGTCACCTTCTTAGGGGTGTTTAGCAGAAGGGAGACAAAAATCATGTGTCCAAATGCCCATTGACTGCTCTTTTCTAGGCGGTAGTGAAGAACCTGGTCCACAGAACTGTCTCCCCTGGTTTTAGCCATCTTGGGTCAGGCTACCGAGTAAACGGCATTGATAGTGTGTGGCAGGAGACCAAGACCTGTTTTTTACATTAATTCTGAGTTTTGTCTCAGCTAAGATATTCCAGTTGAATCAGACTCCCCTCTTTGGGGTTGGCGTTTCCCCTCTCTCCTTACACTTTCTTTTTCTTGGTGTCTTCTGCTTCCAGGGGCAACATGAAAGGCCGAAAGCCATACAAAGAAGGACCCTCTTGTTCACAGTGTCCCAAGGGCAGAGTGTGCGTCAAGTCCTTGTGTGGTAAGTGAACCAAAGCAGTGTATGTGCCTTGACAGGCTATTGGGACTGAGACACCTGGTTTGGGGTCCAAGCTCTGAACCTGGATCAGCAGCTCCAGGCCTGAACCATGTGATACCACATGGGGTGGCAGCCCCTGAGATAGGTCAGCTATCACAAGATGAGGAGGATTGGACAAGGACTTCATAATCCCCTTAGCCAGCAGTTGTTGCCCCATGAGGATGCCTCATTCCCAAGGGGCAGCAGTTTGTGTGAGGGAGATGAGATGTCTCCAGGCTGGGAACCCCAGAGTGAGAGATGGCCCAGAGTGACCTAAGCAGCAGCCAGCCCCTGGCTGCTCCCTCTTCCCATCGTTGATTTTCGATCAGTGCAGTACATCATTTGAGGTCAGTTGACCCCAGTGCTAACTCATGACACTTTTCATCTCTTGCCAGAACCCACTGTAGAAGAGACAACTCCAGCCTCTTTGACAACAAAGGCAAGCCCATCCACCACAGCTACACCAGAACTCACTACGCCGGCACCCACCACAGACACAGCCAAGCCGGAACCCACTACGCCAGCACCCACCACAGACACAGCCAAGCTGGAACCCACAACCATGCCCCCAGCCGCAGTCACAACCACGCCCCCAAACGCAACACCACTATCCACCACATCCATGGCAAAAACAAAACCTACTGTGCCAGAACCCACCACAGCTACAGCCAAGCCAAAGCCCATCACGCTAACGACCACTATGCCAAAACCTACCACAACCACTATGGCCAAGCCAGCACCCACCATGCTAAAACCAATCACTACAGCCAAAACA
>VXAA01003132.1:377122-403667 GCA_013399115.1 Anseranas semipalmata
CACCCGCCACACCAAAACCCACCACCACTACGGCCAAAACAGCACCCGCCATGCCAAAATCCACCACCACCACCACAACGGCCAAGCCAGCACCCGCCACGCCAAAACCCACCACCGCTACAGCGAAGCCAGCACCCACCACGCCAAGACCCACCACCACTACGGCCAAGCCAGCACCCACCATGCCAAAACCCACCAACACCACCACTACGGCCAAAACAGCACCCACCACGTCAAAACCCACCACCACCACCACTGCAGCCAAGCCAGCACCCACCACACCAAAACCCACCACCGCTACAGCCAAGCCAGGAGCCACCACGCCAAAACCCACCACAACCCCCACTACAGCCAAGCCAGCAGCCTCCACAACTATGTCCAAGCCAGAACCTTCTACAGCCAAGCCAACAACCACCACACCAATGTTTACCACCATTATGGCCAAGACAACACCCACTGCTACAACATCAACAAAGCCAAAATTCATTACCACAACAGCAAAGAAACAAACAAAACCTACCACAACCACAAATCCAGAACGTACTGAAACAGAAAGACCCAGTCCAACTGAGGCAACTGGGCTAATGCTTTCCTTTAAGCCCACGTTAGATCTGGATTATAAAATATTTCCAGATGTAGAGTTAGATGCTGGAGAGACGGTTGGCCCCTTAACTACAGAGGATCCGGCCATATTAGAAAGTATGGGCACAGCCTTCAGCCCCAAATCAGTCCCAGAAACAAATAAAGGTGTGAAAGAGGATGGCAGAGAGAAATCAATCTTCTTTTCCAGTCCACCTCCATCCCTCAGCCAAATTATTCCAGAGATCAAATTAGGTTTCAATAAAGCTGAGCTCATAACCTCCTCAAAGTCAGTAGTCTTCAGCCCTGAAGAACCCACCTTCTTGCGTTTAACATCATCTTCCAAAGAAAAGGGGCAGAGCCCTGCTTTCCAGTCCTCCCTCACAGGTAAGGTAATTGTGAAGTCTGTCCTGGCATGGACATGCAGATGTTGAGTGATCCCCAAGCAGCATGGAACACGCTTGGGAGGAATCAGTATCAGACTGGTCCTCTGGATCCTCATCTCATATGTGGCACCAACCCTTTTCCTCACTCTAACACTGAAAGGGGCTGTTCAGATGTGTGGTTCGTGAAGCATGGTTTTGTTTACAGCCTTCTCCTCACTAACACCCACCAGCTCTGTTGTGCCTTTGCTGGATCTGTGCACTGCTACCCCTTGCACCTCACGGTGTCTTGGTGCACATCACTGAAGGACGGGCATGAATGGGAGTTTCTCTTTTGCTCAGATCTTTCCCACTAACTCCAGGTTTTCTTCCCTTCTGCCAGCAGATGCCCTGGACATTGAAGAATTGGAGACAAATTCAGACCAGAAAAGCATGGATCAGCCCACGGCTGGAGCCCCCAGTACATGCTGGGGCCTTTCACTCTTTCTCCTGCCCAGTGTCATCCTGGTGGGCCTTCTGCTTTGAACCGTCTTTCCCAGCTGTCCCTGCACCAGTCAGCAAGGCTTTCTTCAGCATTGGTTGTCCCACAACCCTGGTAGGCCTGGGAGACACCACGGACACTTCAGGCTGACACACTCCTTACGCTGGCTAACCCACTCCAGCTCTGATGTGCCAAGGGCAACTGACAGTCCCATGGGCACTCAGTCCCCTTCCTGAGGGGAGGCCCAAGGGCAGGAGGGTGTCTGCCATAATGCTGATGAACATGGACACCAATGCTTCTCCTTTCTTCCCAGCCAGCCTGGGCTTCTGGTCTGTTTCCAAACAGGAAATGGTAAGGTCTCTCATCCTCCTGTGCGGCTGGCAGGTTCTGCTGCACTGTGTCCCTAGAGAAGGCAGAATGCCTTGGAAACCCGAATGGCAATGAGACATGGTTGTTGGTTTTGGGGTTTGTTTGTAGACAACTCATGGTTGATGGGTTTGGTGTCTGTCTGCCAGAATGAGTTGTTAACAAAAATGCTCTTTTCCCCTCCTGATGTGTCTGTTTGTCTCAATTTTGGAGAAGTGTCACCTCTTCCTTCCTTGTCCAAAAGAGTGGCATTTTTTTTATTCTACAGAAGAGGATTTCCTTCCTGCTTCTGGTATAGCTATGGCCAGTATCTAAATGTACTCCTTGCTCCTTCTCACACCTCTGCAACCTTTGCCTTCTTCCTCACTTCTGCTGTCTGCTGCATGTACCCATTCCACAGTTACTCCATTGGCATGGCTTTATTTTACGCGTGTGCCTGCACATGTGTGTCCGCACAGGAGAAAAACCTTCAGCGCTAGAGAGGAGTTACTGGCTCCTTCATACAGCTTTCTTCTGCATGGCTTCCTTCTTTGCATAACTTAAGTGTATGATGTATTTGAAGTTAGATACAGATCCCAGCTAACATATATTTTGTGGGTGGTGGAAGCTGGTCCAGAAGAAAAAATAATCAGGTGTGCTGGTACAATTTCGGCTTGAGAGAGACAAGTGAATGATGTTAGAGGTTACCAGTGATTCTAGGACTTGTTGCAGGATGGTGTTCATTCTCTGGATCACTGTGCGTTTTATTCCTCCGTGTTTCTGCTCTGTTCACCTGAAGATTCCCAGTAAGGTGTGTTAAATATGTGACAAGTTTTGCAGACCAGCAGAAGGAACTAGAAGATCTAGTCCCTTCTCTGTTTGTTGCATCCTTTGGTTTCTTAAATAGATGAGGTGGAGAATGACCTTAAGTCCAATATTGGTGTCTTCCCCCAGGATGCTGTATCCTGTGCATCCCCAGAGCACGCACTGAATAAATCCCGTTCTGAAAGTCTGTTGTGGAGCATGCAGTGTATTTCTGGGGTATCCGAGGCCAGCTTATATCTGAAAAACAATCTTGGTTGTGTGTTTAAGTAGAATTGCTAAAAGACAGTGTGGCTGCTGTGGGGTGCTCAAGGTTTTCTTGGCTTTCCACAAACATCTGGGTGCTGGTTTCTGCAAGGTTGCAACTTTATGTATTTAAGCCTGTGTAAAAGCAGCAGAAGGAGGAGATTTAGCGTGATGTAGCGAATATTCCTCTAGCTCCCAGCTGAGTGCAGAGCAAAAGATGTGTTCCCCACCAGGATTTTTGGGCAAGGAAAGCAAGAAAAAAAAAAAAAAAAAGAAAGAAAGAAACTAGGGCTGGAGTGCTTCTGGTTCCCCGTTTAGAGAATGGCCCAACAGCCAGGCTCCTCAAACACGCACTTTTTCATCTTTGCAGCAATGAAAGAAATTAAATGCAAGTGTCCTCCCCTACTCCTTCCCCAGACCCTGCATTTCTGCAGCATTTTCACTGCAGAAAGTCACCCAGCCACAAGCAGCATGTGAAGAACAAACATTATGAGGAGTAAACCCACAGCACAGGAGCAATGCTGACATTGGACCTTGCTTTTGCCTTTTCCTCATCCTTGCACTCCTGCCTTGCCCGGCGAGGCTGCCCTGCGGCTCTGCGTTTCACCTCTCCTTGCAATCCTGCTGCAGGAGCCCAGCAGCACCAGCTCCCTTACAGGAAACCAGCTGCCTGTAGGGTGTTTTTAGGTCATGGTCACCGCTAGCCCTGCTGAACGGTGACCAGCAGATGGCGGTGGGAGAGTCACCGCGGAGAACTGGGCAGCTCTGACCTCACTGCGCAACCGTCCAGAGAGTCTAGTGCTCTATTTAATCGCAAGCATCAGATGTAGTTAAGAATCAGACTAAAAATAGCCTCCTGTCCAGGTGCCGTGGCTGCCGCATGGTCTCGTTGCAGGCTGAGCTCCTGCAAGCTGCGGTGGAGCTGCTTCTGGGGGGAAAAATAATCCATCCTGGGGCTAGTGACAGATGATAAGAACTACAGCCAAAGAGGCTACTGTTTGCCTGTTGTAAGGGGCTGCAGCCTTACGAAGGGTAAGGCAGGGACAGAGCTGGGAGAGCATTTCATGACTGCAACTGTTTTTCTGTTTGGGTGAAGGAGAGTGTAGCATTAATTCCCAGCAAATAATTAAAAGAGCAGAAAAGCATTTCTCCTCCCAGTGAAATCAGGGCATTAGCTCAACACCTGAGCTTTTTGCAAAGCTGGGTACCTCACCCTCCCCCTGCTTTGAGATCCATTATGGAACTGGGAGTAACGGTGCTGCTGGTAACAGTGTTAGCATGAGCCCATGCAAATATTCTAGAATGTAAGTATTTATCATGGTTTTGAGGCTACTGATGTTTGTAAACTGTTGAGTTTTGTTTTCCTTAAGGTTTTGACTTTGGCAGTCATGCAGTTGTGCTATTTATAGAGGTCCATGTAACAGAAAATTCAAAACCAGAAGTCAAATTCCCTTTCTTCTTACCCACGTGCCCCGGAACAGTAGGGCTGAGCCCTGCCAGCATGATGTGGAGTGGTTTGATTTAATCCCAAAATAGGGGGATTAAGGGAAGGTGGGAAGGTGACTGTATGGCAAAGGTGAGTCAGGCGTATGGTGGGGTACTCAGGGAAAGATGTAAAACATTCGAGGGAGACTTTTGCAGCATTTCCACCCCATTTCTAGAGTTGGCCTGAAGGATGCTCTGGCATTGAGGTGAATTGGCAGGAGACTGCGGGGTGGGGGTGAGGGGTGTCAAGTGACCAGCAGAGATGCTGCTGGTGCCTGGCAGCCCCACAGCTGTGTGTGGCAGAAGTGGGAGGTTTGCATATGGCTATCCCTTTGATGGTGAAGAGGACCATGCTGGAAGGGACTGTGCTGTGTGTCCTTGCTGTCTGGCCTCCCCATACAAATTCTTGGGGACAGTGTAGAGCATTTTGGGGTGGCAGATGGCATTTGCCATGGCACTTCCCAATGGAGCCTGCTGAGGGTGGCCAGGCCCTGCTTATGGACAACCCACCATTGTCCCTCCACAATACCTCTCAAGAATGCCCCATGGCACTGGGTGGGATGGTTTTGGTGTTTTTCTGGCCCATGGGCTGCATGGCAGCAGGCTATGAGGTGGCAGGAAGCAGATCCCTGTGCCATGGGGGCCCATCACCATGGCAACACAGCATCACCTTTTTCCATCCCACAGGCCCTGAGCTCATTGACATGGTACCTCAGCATGCTTTGAGGCATTTAACCATCAGCTGTGGACAGATTGGTTAAAATCAGAGGATTTATGATGTTTACAAGGCCTGGCTGCTGCATGAACCCCACCTGCACATTTCCCCAAAGCCCCAGGACCTATGTCCCCAGTGGGGAGGTGGACATGCCTGCTGCAGGCTGGGGGAGAGAAGGTCACTTGGATTCAGCTCCTGAAGCTCCCCTGAAGATGGTGAGTCAGAAGGGTGGGGGCCAGCATATGTGCCATCCTGGGGGATTTACAGTACAGGCCATGAATGGCCACTGCCCTGCCAGGGCAGTGGGAACCTCAGTTTATGGAGAATTTATATGTCTGGAAATCTGTATCAGAGTTACAAATGTACTTATAACAATGACTGCCCCAGGCAGAGAGGACACCAACCTGCAGCCCCTGAGCTTCACGGTGGGATTCAGTGCAAGAGTACCTGCTGACAGGTCTCAGCTGCCTGGACAACCCCATCTGCCCCACACCTTTGTCATGTCCTGGCTGTGGTTTCCCCTTCGTGCTCAGGGGTTTGGTCACATAGGAGAATTTGTTTGGTAACACACAGTCAGGAGCACTGGCCAGCCCTGGTCCCAGTTCATCAGCTGTGCTCATTTCAAGGAAGTAAAAGACACTGTTTAAAAACAACAATCACACACACACACGCACGCACGCACGCACACACACACACAAACATACAAGCAAAAAAACAGTCAAAACAAGTTTATTCTCACAAGAGAGTATCTCTAGTAATATTTTATTCATGACTTCCAGCTCATACAGTTTTGCTGCTTAAGATTCTCCGCATTAACATCAGTGCAATGGATGGGGACTGAACTGATTTCATTTGGGACACACAGGATTAATTCTTCTTTAGGGGATACCTCTTAAATATAAAGTTGATGTGCTGTTCTGTTCTATTTTGGTACCTTCTGAGTAATCCTGGGGGTAGGAACCCTGCCCCTCAGCAAGCAGCTAGAGGATAATAATGTGTAGAAGAGGAGCAAGCTGTAGTTTTGTGCAGCAGGTCCCCAGGACTGCTGAAAAGCTAGTTTTATGGAGAGAGGGATGCATTCCTCTGTTGCTAGACACTGTGGCATTCCCACACACCAGCTGTTGCCCAGCCTGAGGAAGTCACATCCCAGGGTCACTGCAGCTACTCCACATCCCAAGAAGCAGAAGAGCCTTAAACAAGCTGCTTCACTTTTGGGAGTCCCATAGCCCAGGCAGCCAGGTCTGTTTCTTCTGTGTTTCGCTTCCAGGGTGAAATTTGAGGGCTCCAATTTCTTTTTGCAGCTCTCTTCCTCCCACTTCGTCTGAGAAGGTGTCCTCAGTTTGCCCTTGCTCCTGTGTGTCTCAGATCTCACATGTTTCCCTGACAGTGAGATGCCAGTGATAATGTCCTGAGACATACTTCAGTCTTGAAAAACTGGTGCAGCCCTGATTGTGTTAGAGTCCCACTCAAGATCTTGATCCTACTTACTTTGGAATATGGCAGAGGGATAGTCCCATGTGCTTCTTGGAAAGGGAAAAAGCTGTTCCCTGTCCCTTGTCAAGTGCCAGAGCTCTGAAGTGTGCTGTTTTCTCATATGTCTACTGTTGGATGTCAGTGCTTCCTACCTGGGAGAACCCAGAAGGGTTAGGACTTGCTGCCTTTGGCTCATATCCATTCCTAACCTGTCTCCCATCTAGGACAGGGTGTTAGTCTGAATTGCTGGCTTGTTCTGTGTAAATACACGAGCCCTAATCTCCTCGCCAGGATTTGCATATAAGCGAGTTGTGTTGATATAGATTATCAAATCAGAAAGAACTACCCTCTAACTCTATACTGCGGGAGAGCTGGAAACCTCTCCAAAACCAGAATGCACTTACTGAGCAGGGGCCAACTAGCCAAAATCTATTGGCTTGCAGGGCTTTAATTCCACAGGCTAAGCTTGCTCTTGGATCTAGTTCTTAATCCAAACTTCAGAACTGGGGTTAACAAACTTAAATCACAAGCTCAGATCTATCCTCTTTGTACCAAAAAATACACTTCCCTCCAGATTCGAGGACAGACCAGAAAGAACACAAAACCTTCATAACTTGAGCCCACCCCCTGCAAAAAAAAAAAAGGGGAGGGGAGGGGGAGATAGAACTGAACACCAGGAGCTAAGGCAGCAGCTCATTTCATGGTTTCTCTTGCACCCCTTAAACAGAGGGACACATTTTCTGTACGTAGATGGCTCCCTGTTCATATGACTGAAGCATGGAGCAGTCCCTGGAATAATGCAATCCTGGATGCTGTAAGAGAAGACCCACTGAGTTGTTCAACAATGCCATGCTCTCATTTTGGATCCTCAACAGAGAGAAACGATGGACCTCTGTGGCTGAGACAGTCCTCTGGTGATTTTGCTGCTCTTTAAGGAAGGCAATAGACTGTATAGTTATCACCTGAAATGGGATAAAATCCCTCCCACCAAACTATACAACCTACTACCTCACCTCCACAGAGCACTATAGAGGTCTTGTGTGATTCACGGCCACACCACTGGCTTTGTGTAAGAACAGGATTATTTGCACCACCTGTCTCCATGCTTGGTGTTGAAATAGATGATGAGAACTGAAGACCTGACTGTCTCCTTAGGAAAGACAGTAGATTGTATAGTTAGCTCAAAGGGAGGATAGGACTCCACAACTATTCAATCTACTACCTCAGCCTCAAGGACAGCTTGGGACCATGGTAGTCTAAGGCAACGAGATGATTCTTATCCAGGAATCGGCTGCTCTATGGCTCCTGTGAAGAGAAATGCATGAAAATTCATCAGCCTTTAAGATGTTAGGGGAAATGAGTCTCATACCCAACCTTGTCCTGTAGCTCTCTTTCCTCCTTTAAACCTCCAGTCCACTTGGACTAAAATTTATCTTTGGTAATCACATTAGCTGCAAACTTTATGCACCCAAGGCCTTATGGAAGCAGCAGCCCTGCCCTTTGAACCCACGGCCATGCACACAGCCAGCACAGCCCTCCTGGAACTGTAGTAATGCCAAATAATACATAAGCAGGCTGACCTCACCTCTTGAACACACAGCATATCTAGAACAAACCTGCCAGACCACATAAGATAATCCATCAAATTAGCTGCTATGCACTCCAGGAAACTGGGCAGATTAGAAATAACTGAGTACAAGGAAGCTTTTAGGCTGCAAATGTAATGGTATTGAGTACATCAAGGCAGATCTCACTTCCTAAACAAATGAGTGCAACATGCAGGCTTGGTGTCCCTTTAATGCAATAGCACAGCCAGGCAATATTAGCATGGATCTGAGAAAGACTGGCTTTTCCCCAAGCCTTTGGCTCACCTTCTGAGACTTTTTCATTCTCTGTACACCTAAATACAGATGCAAGGTATTAAGTTGGCAGTTTAAAAGAATTGTGTGAGGTTCTCTTGCAATGAGAAAGAGTTCCCCTTGAAGATTAAAGAAAGATATAATGAAAAGTAAGCCACCAGGAGCACATAAAAGGGGTTGCACGTGCAGCACAGCAGAGACCCAAAGAAGGACTTCCCATGGAAATTCAGCACCTTGAAGCAAGACGGGTCCCCAGCCTCTCTGAACATCTGCTAACTGCTGTGGCAGGAGATGCAGGGGCTAAGGCAGAAGTCCTCAACGGGACACAGGCTGTCTAACTCTTTGTGCTTCCACAGCTAACAGGTGATAGCCCAAATAAGTGAGATTCTGAAAGGTCTGGCCAGCTATTTTAGCTGGGATTCTTAAGGTCAGAGTTTATGATGAGCAGGTACAAGGGTATCTCAGCAGCAAGGCTTGTAAAGTGCCCCTGTTCCTTTGCAGAGCTGTCCAGAAGTCCTTCTCACTGGCAGTCAACACAATCCAGCTAATTCTCTTAATTTCCTTTGACAGACACAGTCTTGGGATGACCTACTGTGCCAGGCCATCTGGCCCAGGCCTCTGCTAGTGTGATAAGGCATAAACAATGTCAGAAAACCAGTGTTGCAGGACTGATTCGTATAACATTTAAGCACCCAGCCCATCCACAGTGCCAAGTACCTTGAATCCCAAACAGCCTTCCGGTGGGAAATATTATTCTTCCTGTTCTACTGGCATAGAAAGCGATGCACTGAGTTAAATATCCCTCTTTACTGCACGCAACACCAGCCAGAGCTTCACAGCGGTTACAATCAGGAACAGAGGTATTAGTTTAGATTAAAGTCAGAAGTTTAGGAGTTGGACTCAATGATCCTTGTGGGTTCCTTCCAACTTGAGATTTTCTATTCTAAAGTGTTTCAGCTACCCAGAGATTAAGCTAGTGCCACAGACAGCAACCAGAGGGATTGCAGTGGCAAGAAAGCCAGAGGTCGCTGCAGTCAAGTACTGAGGAGTTGGGTGGCCCAGATGATCACAGCAGGTGATGCCCGTTGCAGAGGATGCTCACCTTCTCCCAAGAGGCCCTTCACAAGTGAATTGGAGGAACAATTGTGTCCTGATTCCCAGTCTGGTGGTTTGTGTTATTTTAAACATATAAACACAATGTATAGGCCATGCATTTAAAAGGTCACTTTTGATACCATTGCAGAGAATAGGAGTTTGGGCCAATATCAAACCCAATGGGTTTCCCAGTGGATGGGAAATTACATTAAATAAGTCCTAGTTTACATCGATCTAATTATACATGGGGAGGAAAATAAATCCCTTCTGACTTCTACAAGTAATCTTGAAAACAGGAGATTTAATTATGATAATTGTCTTAATAAGTACAGGTTTTCGGAATACCGAGCTGCTGACACTGCAATGCTGATCTTGCCAGAACCCATGAAGAAAGCAGTCAAACAAGAAGATTTAGGAATACTATGTTTGATAAGGATCAGGATGACTATCCTAGCCTTTGTGTCACTGTCACACTTGATTGTGCTAGCTGCTATACAAATTGTAAGGATAGCTAGCCCCTCTCCTGGATGGCTTCTGGTTTAAATCAGCAAGACAAAAGATGGGGAAAGAAGAAGCAAAGAGGTGACCAAATTTGCGAAAGACCACACAGCAAGTCCATAGTAAAGCTGACACTGGAACCACCTTTGGCAAGTCCTGCTCTAGTCTCTGGTCACATTGTCACAGTGATGGCTTGCCTGGGCTGGCCCAACCAGGATAGGACAGTTAGATATCCACCTCTGCCAACTGTCTGTCACAGAGATGGAAAAAGTGATGTGCCATTCTAATATTTGCAGGAGAATCACAGATCCAGGGAGAGAGAATATCACACACATATTGCATAAAAATATGCTCAATAAAATAGAAATAAGAGCTCACAAGCTTCGTGAAACTCCAGCAGGGTTTTAAAGAGGCATATGAATATAAGCATATGCATATATCCATGCAGCCATAAGATTTGTGCAAACTCTCTATCTGCTGAGATTCTCAGCAAAAATCCCAGGGCAGTCACCAAAGTGAACTGCGTTCCAGCTCTGCTCTGGGTTCCAGACATGAAGCCTTCCCTTCTAGCACATTGCTGCTAAGGCATTAGATTTACAAGTGCCTAAATGTGATGCAGCTATGCAAAATTCTGCATAAATTAGCCAAAAGGGTCTGTAGGAGTCAGGAGCCCATACCCCAAAGCCACTCACTGCCTTCTAAGTTATTTAAGCCCAGAGGTTTTGACAATTTTTAGATACTTCACTGTGAAGAGCTGGACCACTTTGAAAAATACCATTTTCTGTGCGCAGAGTTTAAGGGAGTGGTACTGCCATTTTCCCCTTCCAGATCCATATGAGTACTTAAAAACTAAACAATTGATTTTTATTTTATTTTATTTATTTTTGCAAAAGCTCAGTCACTCTGTGAGAAAGACTGGAAGAAGATCCCCATGCTCAGAGTGTGCCACTGCATAGTCCTGCTGTCTAGATGTCTTTGGAGGGGTGAAGGAAATTGCCAGGTAAAGGATTAATACATTTCTTCACAGCTAGATCCTTCATGCTGGCAGAAAATTGGCATCTCCAGTCCAGCTTTCATACTCATTTTTTGGAGGGAGAGGTGATATACAACACTGCTCATCAGTTACCAGGGCTCATGATGACCAGCTGATCAGACCCCCCAGGAGAAAACTCATGCTGATGCCCCCCAACTTTTGATGCATCTGCAGCCAAAAGATGCCTGAGCAGGGCCAAGTCTGTCTTTAAAATACTGATGGCACAGAGAGGGACGGAGCCTGCCTCAGAGCCTCAGAAAGTAGCTGGAAAAGCTCCGAAGCTTTGAGGTTCTGATCTGGCTTATTAAGGAGAACTGAATGAAATGGAGGAGGGGGGAGGAAACCATTAAACAACAGAGTTGCTCCTTTAAAAGCAGACACTGCTTTCAGCCTTTGTATAGTTGCAGTCCTGTGTCGGTGCCAAAATGTGCCGGGGACAGGCAGGACTTCCCAATGGGAAATCAGGGCCCTGCATCTCTGAAAGCCTTTTCAGCTTCTTGGAGCCACAGCTGAACTGGGGTAGAACCAGCCCCGATGAACACAAAACCTGCATGAAGCCAGCTGCCTGCACTGACACAAAATGGCTGACTGTCAGCCATTTTGTTTTGTTAGCTTTGCCTGTGGGGAAGCCTGTAGTAACTTCACATTGTTGCCTTGCCGCCTTGCTGGAGCGGGAAAATGAAAAGCAAATGGACAAAAAGAAAAAAAAAAAAGAGGTCGGGAAACTTTTCACTAGCTCCCTAATGTTGCCGGGATGCAGCAATGCTGTGTGCCTGCACCAGTTCTTTTGCTCTGTTCCCTTTCTGAGTTCGCTTCCTTTAGTCACGGTACTGCTGCAAAAGTATTTGGATTTGCTCCGGGCTGGATGGAAACGCTGCCCCGGAGCATGCACCCACACTGCCAGCAGCAAGGAATCTCCTCACAGACAAAGCAGCAGTGGCCCCCCCCAAAATCTCTTGAAGCACCCAGTACCACCAGAAGGCAAAAAATACACTTGCCAAACTAGCCATACTGACAAGTTTATTTTAACTTATCACAAACCAGGTGGACCTGTCAGAAAAGCAAGACAATCCAGCTTCCCAGACACCTGACCCTGGAGTTGATCGTAAAACACCATGCTGCAGAAGAGTTAATCAAAGGTGCTGTAAATAGGCAAAGTGGAAAGTTAATCAAAGGTGCAGTAAAAAGGCAAAGTGAAAAAGCGAAATGGAAGTAAAAATATTTAAAGTTCTTTCTTACAACAGCCCCATGTTTCAGTAATGCTTTTCCTCCACGCTCTTTTAATGACGTAGACAGAATTTCATATCAGTGTCGCAGCATTTGTTTGTAAAGGACTATTAAACAGTTAACAGCTATTTTAATAAATACCTACTCATGTACTAGTGCTTGTCTCAAGTCCTATCAGATGCTTGTAAACCTCTGGAGCATCATTAATGAATCTGGTATTGTTATCTACAATATATGCATCTGTAACATGTTTGTTATACTATTTATCTTTTATTAACCCTTCATAAATCCACTGTTAAAGGTGGCCATAAAAGGTAATGCTTTTTCTAAACATTCATGTATTTTCCTTGCCAATTAGCATATAGTTTATACTTTCCCGAAGGGAAAAAAAAAATCCACAATTTTTTTGTCATAAAATTAAAAACAAGTGCTATAGATATTTCATAGAGTAATTTCTTCAAAATACTAAAAATCAAGAGATATAAGAGAAACAAATGTTTACTTTTTAACTGCTCTATATTCAAGTCTATCGGATAACACAAAAATCTAAAGATCCTTTCCTGTAATATTCTATAAAACTCTTCCGTCAATACTGGTTTCCTTCACGATGTACAGTGCAAAAACTGCTCACAAAAGGTGCACAGGTAATGTCCACCCCTAACATATATTTGGACCAAAATATTTAATTTGCTACACAAACCACCTGCCCAGTGCCCACACATGCAGCACCAGCTCCAAGACCACTGTTTCCAGCGCAATTGCCTACACTGTCCTTTTGTAAGAAAGCCAAGCAGATATGGAGGCAAATACCTTTCTATGTAAGAACAGCGATTCCCCTGTTTCTGCTCTCCTTCCCAGCTACTCTCTGCTTCTCTCCAGATGTCTGGGCAGTCCCTTCAGGAAAGGTGAGATGATCACCCCAACACTGACACCTTATCAAAGCCCAGTCCCCCCATGGCACTGGACAGAAAGCTGTTTCTCCAAATGTCTGGGAATGAAGAGTCGTGACTACTAACTGAAAAGACATCCCAGCTACTGAGGGAAATGCAGAATCATGTAAAAAAAAAAAAAAAAGCTTTTATTTGGCGCATGTTCTGGTATTTTTGCCATGCTTCTGCGCAACATTGTATGGTAATGCCACCAAGTTCCCTTAAACTTTCAAGGCATGTTACTTTTCATGGTGTCTCTCATGTGTATCACACCTTAATGTGTGCAGGATATATACACTTGTGCAGTAAACAGCTTGTTATCATAGCACTGCACCACCCAGGCAAGAAAAGCAAGTGCTTAAAAAGCCAGGAGCATCTATTTCTTTTAATATTTAAATTAAGGTTTTTATTCCCAAGATGAAAACTTTTAAAGCAATAAACAAAACAAAAAGCCCTAAAAAAATTCCCATTAGCTAAATTCAGGCACTGCCAGATCAGTGGATAGGTCAAATATTATATTCACCAAAAACGAGAGGACACACAACAGGTTAAAATGCTACCGTCCGGCAATGACCGGCTCTAATCATACCAAGCCGATGTGTAAAACCATCCGCCCGTCCAAAAACAAATTAGACAACAGTGCTCGCTGGTACTTTATAAATATACAAGAAAGGAGGGCTGTTTTATTGAATATAGTGAACAAACCTTTCCATCCGGCTATACCGTGCAGCCCCACGACTCTGCATGCACCGAGTAGCCTTACTCTGCTAATACAAAAGCTCAGTTGGGCAATTCCAGGCATTTTCAGTGCTCAACATATGCCAAAACTACCCACTCTCTGTCTCTGACTTTGGTCTCATTCCAGAAGGTCCTTTTTTTCCCCGCCACAGCCGGTGCCACGTCGAGACGGGAGAGTTGGGCTCTAACATGGCCGCAGCCTCCAAAAAAGAGCCAAGTCCCAGCGTCCTTGCTTCCCCCTTCCAGGCAGAAAACAAAATGGCCCTGCAGCAGCCATTTTGTTTGCTGGGGATGGGAGGGAGAAGGGAAGGGAGGGGAGACAGAGGCTGGGAAGGATGGGGAGGGGAGAGGGAGGGAAAAGGGAGGGTGTGGATTCAACAGGAACTGCAACGCTTGGCAGAGATGCCTGGTTGCGTCCTGCCTGCCTCCTGCTGTGGGCTGAGCGGCCCTGTCCAGCCCTGCAGCCGAATCGACGTGGCGGGACAGACGTGGGTCAGCACTTGCAGGTCCCCCGAGCCTGTTGAGCTCAAACTGGCTGTCCTGAAAGGATTTACATGACCTTCCTAGGGCCTGGTGGGCATCTCCATTCCAGCCGGCTGCAGTACCACCATTGCCAGCACCATGGGGTTTGTTGTCTGCAAAAGCTCCCCAAGGGAACGGGGCAGGAGAACGGAAACCAAGCCGATAATGTCAAACTCCTGAACTTCCCTGGACAGGAAATGGTGTAAATAATACCCACAGGAGGGTGTGGGGAGGGGGAGAGGAACCCAGGACAGGCAATGAGGCCTCTGGGACAGTGCTTTGGCTGCAAAAGGGGCATGTGGCTCTAAACTGGATCCTGATGGCACCCGTGGTGAGGAGGCCCAGGGAGAAGCAATTTGAGAAATGTTTCTTAACTGAGCTCTGGTCCCCCCTCCCTGCCACAAACCCTTGCTCCTCATTCATCAGCAGCGCACAGCAAATGCTGCAGGCCTGTCCTGCCACAGCCCCACACTTAGCTGCCACTCAGCCATGGCATCTTCAACTGATACAAAGCCTTCAGAAGTAAGGGGAACAGTGGGGACACCAAGCCAGAGGAGTGAACACCAACTGTGTCAGCCTCACAGGGCTCCATGCAGCTCTGCAGAAAGCCCTTAAGCAGATTCAGAGCTGTTGTTGTAGGCTTTTGCTGGCTGCCATGCTCTCCAGAAGGAGCCTGGGCTGATGCAGGGATAGTTAGAGATGAAGGATGAAGCATCTGCTCTGGATAGAGGCTGGAGACACTTTGGCTAGAAAGCTTTCCCATCCCCCAAAGTCAAATTCCTGGTTGAGGGTGCATGGCCAGGATGAGCCTACATCAGAAAGGGAGCCACATAAGTCTGTGCATGGTCCGGGCCACTCCAGAGCCAGGTTGACCTGGAATGACGTCCCTCTGCTCTCAAGCACGCCAGGGGAAAGTGCAAGCAGCTGCCCGGTATCTCCTCAGGGTGCAAGTCTGTACCCTCGGAGTATGCCAGGAGGAAGGAGAGGCTTGAGGAACTAGAGGAGCATGGAGTCGAACACTCTTGGCATGGGACCCTGCTCTCCCTGAAGCACAGAGCTGAGCTCCTTGTTAGTGGTCTCAATGAAGAAGCAAACAAGCTGCAGGGATGAAACCCATCCTCCACCACACAGGTTAAGTCCCTTCAAGACCTGACTAAAACCAGCCCAAAGTAGGTGGTTAGAGCAGGGCACAACCTCATGTGAGAGCACCTGACCCTTAGAAGCACACGAAGCAAACACAAAGCCCTGGGCAAGACAAATCTGTGAGAATCATGACTGTTCCCAGGATTTAGGATGGATGAGAGATCCCAGATACAAGCCCTATCCCTTTGGATAAAGAAAACTGTAAATGCCAAAACATGGCACAGTTTTGAAGCTGTTACAGATCTTGTGCAAAAATCCTATGAGGAAGGGTGTTAATTGAACAAGGCACTTTGTGGAATACTCATGTATCTCACTCGTGGGATAAATTCAAGACTGGAGGCTAGACTTGGAAAGCTTTATCTAGTCAGTGGAGAGGGCAATTTCTCTGAAGATTAATTTGGAGCAGAATTGTAATGACAACATCTTAAATTGCCCTGTGAAGAAACGTAGAATCTTAAGATTTTTAATAACCACTGCTCCTCACAATCTGATCTTCACCAACTTTCTGCAGATTATCCTAAGATCTCCAGGTGAAAATTGTTATGGATAATATTGCTTTGAAAACTGCTGTGTTTGATTGTCTTTATTAAAATGTTCCTGAAGATGAGCATCACCTGTAACAAACCGTCAGTACCTGCCTGTCCTAACTTCTCATGCAGGCTTGGTGGGCAGCTGCAAGATCTCTTTCGAAGGCAGTCTTGTGCTATTTGTATTAACCTTGTAGCTTGGGAATTTTGAAGATATTTGAGATATCCAAGCCATGTTTATTTCAGTAGGATTTGGGACAGCAAGGCTCACTTGAAAACTCTAGCCTTTGCACTGAAAGAATATTGCATTTCTTGTGCAATACTTTTTCAGGAAAACCAAAGGGCTTTAGATGCTTATAGCAGTAGACCAGGAGATGGCCACATACAGCATGTCAATGTGAAGCTAGGAATGAGAAACTATTTCAGCTGCTTTGACACCAATAATCTCTGGAGAGATAGTGGATTATAGACATGCCATGGGGCTGGGATTATTGAAGACATTTATAGCCCCCACAAAACCACACAAAATCCCTCAGCACTAGTTGCTTATTCAATATAACTTAGTCAAACGGGTACGTGTATACAAGGGGTGAGAGATCGGAATAAGAATTTAAGAGTAAACGAGGGTGTTTGGAGGCTTATTAGCATAGAAAGAGAGGAAGGTAATCTGATGATGTAAGCAAGGGAAGGAGATCATGAATGCATGGGTTTTGTGGATGTGAGCTACTGAGAAAGCTGGGGTGTTGGTTTCTATCGGGAGAGGGGGCTGTGAATGCCATTAAAATGCTGGAACATCACAAAGGCGAAGGGAGAAGTTGGTGAGTGGGGGAATGTTCTTGTGGCCTCCAGCCTGCAGTCTCTGGGCTGCTTGTAGGCTTTGCTGGTGGTAGATTGAGATGTGGTCCTGAAAGGAATCTCTTCTATAGCATAGGCCACTGGCTGTCAGTGCTTTCTGCTTTCAGATACTTCTGCTGTGGCCTCAACAGAGCTCTCATTGAAGATATGCCCTTGACATTGCTGTTCAATCTTTCAGTGTTGTGAAGGGTTTACTACCCGGGCAAAGGCTGGTCGAAAACCAGGAGCACAGCACTGGTATGGCACATGGGACCATTCTCAGGCCCCAGGAGACTCTCTTCCTCAGGAAAATAACCACTAAATATAGGAGTTGATGCTCATTCTTCAGTGCATGTCTACTTGCTGCCAAGGATGGTCATTGGATGGTAAACAGAGCAAAGAATGCTGTCTATCTTTGGATCAGAGCTGTGCAGGGAGAAAAAAACTGCCAATTTCTGTTTGTGACTGAGGCTTTTGACACAGGGTCTGTGATGCTGCCATGGGTCTTGCCATCCAAAGAACTCTATCCTTGTGCTTTAGCTCTGTTTTTTTCCTACCGTGTTGTAAAGCTGTGGAAATCAGCTGCTCATCATCATGTGTTTGAGTCTTTGGACTTCCTCAGCATCAGAGCTTTCCCTCTGGCTGTTTACTGGAGTCTCTTCAGGTCTTATCCTTCTGGTTTACTCACATCCCTATGAGCCTGTACAAACACAGCCCCACTATCATATTTCACATGCTCTCTCCTTCCTACACTGGCCATTTGGCTTCTGGTTCATGAAGTTTAGAGTGGATGAAAATGTGAGTGAGAAGCAAAGGGATTTTAATCATTTGATGATGAGAAGAACTTTCCTTGTGAATGGGGAGAAATGGCGTTAGCTTTTTTCCTTAGTTGGTGCAAGAATGTGGGTGAACCAAACTGCCTTCTCTGTGTATATGTGGGTGGATTCTTTTCTTCTCCAGGTTTGTTCAGTGGCACCTTTCCCCACCAGGCCTGAACATTCTCTTGGAGTCTTTAGGACTTCTCCACGTCTGTCTCAGAGGACTACATACATAAGGCAGCAGCAGCAATAGAATCATTTGGGAAGGAAAAAAACAGAGTTTACACAGCTGCATTGATGAGCTCCTGCATCTAGCCTTAGTGAGTCACTTTGCCTTTGTTTCCTCCTTTGGGAGATAGTCCCTACCTGGGATGGTGAGAAGGTTAATTAGTTAATGTACTAATTAACTGAATGTGTTTTGAACAATGGAATTGCTTGAGGTAGTAGATCTCATGAAGGTCTAAGTCTAAGACTGGCTTTAACATGGATGGGCTCCCAGTTCTTATCATCCAGGATATCTTAGTGCTCAGACAGAGAAAAGAACCAATCTGCATTACTCATACTATTGCCGCAACACATCTGAAGCACAAATGGCCAGAGTCCATCCTAGATCTTCCCTGCCTTTTACTCCCACCAAAACTGAAGATGCAGTTGACTTTCTTCTCACCAACACAGCTCTGGGGTTCCAGTCCAAGGAAGCAGAGAAATCCAAAATAGCGTTTTTGACAACATTGCCAGTCTTTCTGGTACGTGCCCAGCAGTCTGTTTGTGACCCGTATCCACCTCGCTCTGGAGAACTGCACACAGCCAAGGTGGTTTCTCCTTTCTTCCTTTCTTCTAGATGGTGGTAGGGAGCACTCTGCTAAGGTGAGAGGCGACTTCATTTTCCACATCACCGGGACTCATCCCAAACTGTATTTGAAGCTGCTGCTGCAAGTAATCCCACAAGCCAAACCATTTTAGATGTTGGCCAGTCCCGAGCTCATTGAAAGACCGATTTATGCATCTTCAAGCACCTTCTGTGTCTATTGAGGCAACCGATCGGTGAAGTCAAATCCCACAGTGGAGGCTGTAACCTAGTTCTGAAAGGTCCTAACAAAGATGTAAGCATTGGTGCTGATGAAGGTTGTTTGCCTTCCTCAGGCATGAATACAGCAATCCATTTAGACCCTGCACTTCATCAGGATGCCAAAAGTTACCCCTTATGAGTGAGACTCTCTTCAGGCTATCCTGTGTGGGCTGGATGGAAAAGAAATTGACAGTTTTGGTTGCTCAAGGAACTGAGGTCAGGTTTGATTTTCAAATGTGAGATTAAATTCTCCTTCCACATCAGTCCTGCAAGCTATAAAACTCTGCAGGTTTAGCTGTGTTTCTCTCCAGCTGGCAAAGAGAACACAAGGCACTGTCACAGCATTGAGGGCTGAGTTTTCAGAGTCGGATT
The DNA here is from genome assembly GCA_013399115.1 of Anseranas semipalmata. Lineage (NCBI taxonomy): Eukaryota > Metazoa > Chordata > Aves > Anseriformes > Anseranatidae > Anseranas > Anseranas semipalmata. Next base: position 396,316 of record VXAA01003132.1, read on the forward strand.
TTCAGAAGTGAACAGTCACTGAAAGCTGACCCCCTAAAATAAGCAAGATTAGCAAATGTTCCCACCTCCAGCAGTTCTGATGATGACACCAACAGACAGATTTTCATTGCCCATTTGACAGAGCCCTTCTGGAACCGTGGACATATTTTCTATAGAGTTCTTTATAAAACTCCCCTTTTCCAACATAGAAACTATACAGATTCCTAATTGCAGCCAAGTTTGACTACAGATGCCATAACATGGATCCATCTCTCTGTCCTCTTTGTTGATGCAAAAATGCCTTGGAGAAATAATATCAATACGTGTTTGCTAATTGATGGTGTTGTGTTGGCTTTGACCCATCAGTTAATTGGCCATCTTCAATTGTCATTTCCTAAAAGCAGTATTTTTCTGGTTGTTTATCTTCCCTGACCTTGTTTTCACTCAGCCACCACCCAAAACCCCTCTCTGTCCAGGGAGTAGGATTTATCACTTCTGTTTGAGTAGCAGCAGAACACAGAACAATGTAGGGCCTATGCAAATAAGTGTTGCTGTTTTCTTTTGCTTTTCCTTTATTCCTTAGTGGTAAGTCAGTGCATTGGAAAACAAACAAAAATTAGAAGATTTAGGACCCAAACGGCAATCCAGAGAAATATAATAGAAGATGAAGATAGGTTGCATTTAGAAGTTAAGCAACAAGTGCCCCTTGAAAGCATATGAAATGTTTAATCTGTGATGCATACCTCAAATTGTTTCTGGCTGGTAAAGATGTTTTGGCTCTCTGCACAAATGTCAGAAGCTTAGGTGCTTGGATCACTTAATACACAGGAGAGATCTGAGCTGATTGTTTAAGCTGCTTTAGGTAGCGATCATCTTTATTTTCTGTGTGTGGACAGCACTTAGTACGGTGGATCCCTCAAGACACTCATGACAAAATGTGACACAGGCAAGAGCTAATATAACTGCAAGTTCACACAGTTTGAGTATACAGGGCACCAGGACCACAAATTGTAACTGTTAGATTTTGTCTTGTCTCCGTCACTTGAAGCTTGACCCTTCAGAAGAGTCTAAAGAACCATGCAAGCTTGAGCCACTGCATTACAAAAAAGGATTGATCCACACGCTAGCTCCTCCTTTGACTTCATTTCAGTCCAAGCTGACACTCTGTCCTGGCGTTTGCAAACCAATGCTGGGCTGTCACATGCTTTTTGCATAGTTGGGCAAGATTGCTGAGAAAATGACTCCTCAGGATGTGGTGTCAGCACCTATCAACTTCAACCACCATTCCTACAGAACAGGACTGAAAGCCCTGTCCCTTCCATGACCACATGAGGACAACATAACCTGTATGCAGGATGCCATGTGATGAACACAACTTTATAAGCCCGATGTGGCAACTGAACATAATCCACCATTACCTGCTTACAGTAATGTTAAGCTCAGGGGAGTAGGCAGTGTCTGGAAAGCTGAGCTTATCAGCACATAACAAAGATCACTCCAGAAAATGTAAAGCCCTTTGGAGATGACACCCACCTACCATGCCCCTGGAGAGCCTTTTCCTGGGCTTGGTCCTCCTGTTTGCAGTGATCATGGCTGGTTTGTTGGCCACAGCTCTCCCTGGGCTCCTGCTGAGCCCAGAGGGAGCAAGCACAGTTGTACCATCCATGGCTCAGAGCCTTGTCCTTGGGCAAGAACAGGCTCCTGCCTGGAGCAGCTGTGTCAGACACAGGTAGCAGTGCCTGGGAGGCGTCTGCCTGCAGTGGGGTGTGCGCTGCTGATGCACAGGGATGAACAGATGAGTTGATTACACAGGGAGAAACAGACACTAATCATATCCAGATTCACCAGCTGCAGGATTTCCTCCTGTGCCCTGAAGGACAGGAAGCCCTCACCTGCTTCTTTATGCTATCTCTGTTCATTAGCCCCTTCCTCTGCCCTGGGAACCATATCTCAGCTAATACCCTGGGCCCAGACTGCAAAGCTGACATCCAGATGGGAACACCCACAGTGTTCCTGTGGCTGGATCAAGCCCCAGGCCAGAGGCCTATCCTGGCTGTCAGCTCCGGCATAGCCAGGCTCACGTTTCCCGACTTGGGGAGCTCGTTTCAGGACTCTTCCTTCACTGCTTCTCAGCAAGTTGTGCAACAAAGACTGCATTGGGGATCAATACATCACATGCCACCATGTCCTCCACTGAGATGCAGCCACTTCTGAGGTCATGTCTGGTGTGTGTTTGGCACATTCTCACACATCTAGTGAAGCCATGGAATAAAGGAGTTTTAGCGGACTTTAAACATCAGAGGTAATCCCCCAGCAGGCTGTCTGGTGACTCGCCAGACTGAACTGGGGGATGATGTTGGAGAACTTAATTACAGTTTTGTTTCTAGGAGATTGAAGCATCTTGAGTTATCAGGTTTCAAAGCCTGCTTAGCCTAGCAGTGCCAGTTTGAAGAAAGTAGTTAAAAACCTCCTTGACCCCTTTATCTGTGTCCCTCTGTGTCCATCCCAGCCTCTTCAGCCACACTGATGTGCTCCCACAACAGCATGGCTACAGGGATGGCCCCAGGTGTCCTTCCCGTGGGACTGGTCAGCTCCCAGGGTCTCAGCTGAATCCTTCTCCCACAAACAGAAGCCCTGGGAGCAGAGGCACAGAAATTCAAGCTGTTGATGTTGGTGTCAGCACCTGCCCTTTTTTTGGTGTCTCCACATGAGTGCAGCCTGTTTGAAAAATGTTACAACCCAAGCTGTTGCTCCAAGTGGGACTTTGGGGACCCTCTCTCCTTGCATGCTGTGTGTGCCTCCATTTCTAGCCCTCAGACGTGTTGTCAAGTTCAGTGCAAGCAAATCAGCCAGCTCCCAAGCCATCCCAGCTCTGTGCGCCGGGATGCCATGCAGTGCCCCTGCAACCTCTGCTCTGCTCGGCAGAGCTGGCGCGCAGTGCTGAGCAAGCCAAGACTGAAGGAAAGGATAACCACTCCCTGCATTCTTGCTGTAATTCCCAGAATCTCCTTGCCCAGCCAAAGCTGCTTCAGGTCCCCACGCCTGGCACTAAAACATCAGCACAGGCCATCCTGCTAGTTCAAATCACACCCCAGGGATGCTGGCTGAGCAGTCGAACAAGTTGAATGTGGCCACAGCTGCTCCACAGACCCCTCCAGCCAGGAGGAGGAGGAGGAAGGATGAAGCACAACACTTGTCATGGTCTTGCAGGTGAGGAGAAATCTCCTGCCCTGTCTCCCAAGGGCAGGAGCTGCCCTGCAGGGCATGGACATCTCCCTTGGGCTGGTCCTCTGTCCCTCAGCCCAGCAGCATGGTGACACCGATGTGCTGGCAGCATCCACAGGACACAACAGCATGGTTGGGCATGACCGTGGGAGGTGCTTGTGAAGCTGCCACCCTGCAACCTGGGCACAGACCTCCCCAAACCACGGCGTATTACATACAGGATGACTTTTCATTGTCATCATCACAATAATGTAATACCTACCTCTTAGCCCTCACAGACCTCACTTTATGCAGCATGCTGGGCATACTCTTTGCTGGGCTGACTTATATTTTCATAGAATCATAGAATCATAGAATCATAGAATAGCCTGGGTATAAAAGGACCTTAAAGATCATCTAGTTTCAACCCCCCTGCTCTGGGCAGGGTTACCAACCACTAGAGCAGGCTGCCCAGAGCCACATCCAGCCTGGACTAACTCATGAGTGACCTTAGCATGCCAAACCCAGCATGCACAGCCCTGCATATCTCACTGGCTTTCCAACTGCAGATCCAGACAGCACAACTCAGTGTGCATGAGCAACCCTACAAAAACAAACCAGCTGCCTCACTTTGTCCTCCCCGACCTCACCTTCCACAGCAGCCAAGTAACATCAAAGATAAACAGTAGCCATGAGCAACACCACCATAACAACAAAGGACTATAGAAAAAGTGGAGGGAAAATAGGGAATGTAAGAGGTTTCAGGGAGTAAAAACTGCAGCAGGGAAGATAAATGACACCGATTGTTCTAAGGACTAGATGTGAGGTGGTATGGGGGTGAATCAGTACTGGGTACCTCTGGGTACTCCATGTTCCCCATGGTGCATGAAGCATCTCTCCTTTGGATGTGTTTCTACCAGGATCCCATTAAGCTTGTGCCCCCCAGATCCACTGGAACAAGCTGGCAATTAGGGGAAAGGCTGAGGATGAAGTCCAGAAAGGCCAAATTCAGTATCCCTGCTTTTTATACCCTCTTTCCTCACCAGAACTGGTCACTGGAGGGGTGAAGCTGTTTGCATGGATGGTGCAACCTGGGGGACAATGGTCCCCACAGGGCCAGCCTGTGCACACACAGCACAGCACTGTCTGCAACTGCAAATCAGGCAATTTTCACCAGTGCAAGTTTTGCTCCAAGTTAGGAAAAAATAAAAGAAGAACAAGAAGAAGAAGAAGAAAAGGAAAACACAATCCAAACTCTGCTTTGACCAAACCTGGCCCTTTTAAGGAAAGGAAATTTCCCAGAGCTACCCTCAACAAACCTGGAGGCCCGATCCTGCTCTCAGGAACGTCAGCACAAATCCAGAGCATATCTGCTGGCTGCTGGTGTGTGTGTGTGTGTGTGTGTGTGTGTGTGCTATAGCAGCCGAACGAGGCTCGAGCCTTGCAGAAAAGCTCCTGGTCTCCCCTGAGATGGCACAGAGTTCACACCAGAGCAGCCAGAGAGCAATCTCCAGATTCAAAGGCAATAAGTGGCAGAAAGATCCACCTCCCAGTTTCAAGAATTTGTCCTTTTTGCTGAGCCATGTTCTGGAAGCTCGAGCCCTATTGTGCTGCGAGCTGTGTGGAATAGAACAGCTGCATCCCTTGGCTGGATGGCTCTTACAAAGGTGCCAGATGTTTTGCTTAGGACACGTCAGACGTGTCCTGCTTGAGTTCAGACTTTCTCTGCTCTAGGGCTGCCCACTGCAGAGCCCACTGGAGTCATGCCATCAGCTTTAGTGTGTTTTTTTTTTTTTTTTATGGTAGCAGCCCTCCGCCAGCATCTCCCAGGGAAGCAATAGAGATTGTGGGCAAATTGGGAAAGCTCTGTTTCCAACCCAGCCCTTATTTATGTAAATAAGCTGCAAGGAGAAAGCTGGACTGATGAGCAAAAAAGTGTTCCTGTCTCATTAGCATTAAAGGTCTGGATGTAAACTGGTGTGTAAGTGAGCTCCACAGCAGCGGGCATCCTGAAACATTCTGGGGCCAGATCCCAAGAATGACTGACTGCCCCCAGCTCCCGCTAATGGCAACGTGGGCATTTCAGCTCCCAGACCAACTGTTGTGCATCATGACAGCCACAGACCCATGGGAAGTGGCCTCACAAATGGGAACTGCAGGCAAGGGCCCCAGCACTGGGCTGCAACTCGCAGAGGTGTTGTGGGGCTGCACTCACTCCAAGAGGTGTTCAGTAGCTTCTTTCAAAACCCCTGTCAGCATCTTCCTACATCTGCTCTGGCCCATTGCAAGCACAGCTTTGCCTTAGAGCCCCCCTACAGCCGTGCCAAATGGCAAGCGAGTGGGAAGGTTCAGAGCTGAACCCAAACATCCCAGCATCCAAACCCCAGTGCACAAGGCCACAGAGATCATTGCCAGGCCCATAAGACACCCAACACCTGGGGAAGCATCTCTAGGAGACGAATGGTGAGGCAACCTTACAGATGTCCCCTGGAACATGGCCGAAACAGAGGCTCATGGAGGCAAAGCTGAGCTGGGGTGTTTGGGTGCTTTGCAACCAGTTCAAAGGCTTTGCTGTAGGGCCATGCGTAACTCGCTGAAAGAGAGGTTTTTTTTTTTTTTTTGGAGAAAGGAGGAGGAGGGGGAAGCCAGGAGTGAGGAAAGAGGAGGAAAAATTTGGTGAAGGAGGAGGGGTGGTTTTCATGGCTCCCAAGCACCTGTGTAGTGTGTGGCAGCTGGGAAGGAGGCAGTGGAACCCTGCCCTGCAAACAAGCTGCTTTTGTTGCATCCCAAATGGGCCTAAATTAAGTTTGACAGAAAGAGGGCAGATTCACATGCACTATGGACAAGCCCCAAGCTCAGGAAGACCTGGAAAGCTTTGGCACAGTGGTGCAGAACCTTTCTGGGCAGCCGAGGAGAGGTGCAAAACTCCATGAGACTGCAGGCAGCTGAGCAAAGCACTCTCTCCAACCGCCCCATGCCTCTGCCAAGCAGCTCCCTCCCAGGAGTGCCCAGCTGAAGCCATCTCCAAAGCCTGATGGCCATCATCACTGCATGACAAACAGCCTCCCTGCTTCTCCAGTGGGGCGCTTCTTTGGCTGTCTTCGCCCACTGGGGCCAGTGGAGCCTCGCGCTCCACTCCTGGGTATGCCCCAGCCCTGCACCCCAACCAGCACACCGTGCCAGCAGGAAAAACAAGCCAGCTTCTAAATGGTTAACACTGACAAACCCAGACTGCAGGGGTTCCCTCATTCCCAGATCACTCCTGGTTTAATTCACCATGCACAAGAAGAAAAAAAATTATCCTCTCTTCCACCCCGGCGGGGGCACCCACCTGGCTCTCCTTCCTGTGCCCGTAGCCTGCCTGGCGCAGCCAGCACAAACTGCCCATGCACAGGCTCCCACCATACTCGCTGCGGCTGCCATGTTGAATTGCAAATCCGACATGATTTGACATATCTTTTCCCCCCTCAGTGGTGTGGAAGCACAAAGCACCCACATGACGAATTCCCAGCCCTGAGTGGCTCTTGGGGACGCCAGTGTCCTGGGCAGTGGGGTGAGGGCGGGAGGAAAAACCACCTCGAGTCCTGCTCCGAACGCTGCCCGTAGGTGTACGCATGTCTGCTATACGTCCCTCTCTATAGACCGATTTAAGAGTCAGATGTTTTAGCACCAAGGGCTGGAGGACTTGAAGGAAAAGGGTTTCGGGGAGAAGGCAGGTTAACAGCAACAACAAAGCAACTGAGCAACTGGAGGAACGAAACGGTATTTCAAATCAAAGGCAAAAAAACCCCAACCAACCAACCAACCAAAAAAAAAAACAAATCAAGAGTGAGGTTCGATTTCGTACCAAGGCAGCAAGAGAGACGCACCGTGGAAGAGAGTGGTTTTGTTGTGGAGTGGTTGCTGGATTTAGCTCCGCTTATCCGGACAATCATCGGGGAAGGATCCTTTTCCGAGAAAGGCCAGTTTGAGTGAGACAGCTTTTTTTTTCCCTTCTCTCGCTCGCTCTCTCCCCTTTCCTTCTCCTCTCAGCTCAACGCCAAGAAATGGGCGGTGCCTGGATGCCAGGCTCCATCCGAATGAGACACCGAAGGCCAGGCTGGCACAAAGGCAAGCTGGCAGGAATTCCTGCACTTGGCGCCGCAAACCCGCTCGCCCGCCACTCCGAA
>VXAA01003132.1:405023-420912 GCA_013399115.1 Anseranas semipalmata
CCCTTTAAGGATGACCTGGGCAACACCGAGAACAAACAACTTCCTGCTCCGGCTCCCTATAACGCCTGCTTCCACGCGGTGCGGCGAGACGGGGGGAGCTGGGAGGAGGTTTGGGGGTTTGTCGTCATTGAATCGTGCTTTTTTTTTTTGACCGTGTATTTTTTTGCCCAGCAGCATGGACCCAATGCGAGGGGAAGGGGGGGGAAGAAATCGAATGGCAAGAGAATAGCTTCAAGTCGGCAGGACAATGCATGGGAAACGGGGAGATTAGTGTAGCTCTCGAAATCCATCTCGCCCGCCCCGTTTCTGAACCATTCACCCCCGTGCCTCGTCTTTTTAATACTCCCAGCTCCTGAATTATTCCAGTCCATGAGCGGGAGGGAGCACACAGTCCAGAGTCCCTCGGAGCTGCCAAGATCATTGCAACAGGAAAGAAAGCAAGCATGAGAGGGAGAGCAAGGCAGAGTCCTCACAATCGAGCAGCAAGAAGAGCAAGGAGAAATTAACATCCAATTAGTGCCGTGTTTAACGAGGGAGACAGAGGCGGCTGTTGTTTTATTGCCCTGTTCTTTTCAGGCACGTCTGACAGGCAGCAGGGAAGGCACCCCTGCTCGAAGTGACGTCATCATTTTTTTTTTTTTTCCTTTTCCCCCCATCTTTCCTCTTCCAAGTTTCACGGTGAGGTCTTGGCAACTTGGCCAGGGCAATTCGGGACTTTCTCGTGTTAGAGCTGATGGCTCCCCCCTCTGCCTCTGGCCTCCCTCCCCCCTCCCCAGCACCGGCCCTGGAGAACAAACATGCCAACCCAGCCCGAAGTCTTTGTTGTTCCAAAAAAAAGAAAAAAAATAAACATTCAGATAAACCCAGAGGGAGCCCGGAGGAGGTTTCTCCGCATGCACGGCTGAGTGTGTGCGTATGTCCGTCTCGCTGGCGTTCCTCTTCCGAGACAGCTCGCTCAGCTTGTAAAACTTTGAGGCATGTGACGCTGCTCCCAGCCTCCTTTGGCAGCGTGACAAGAACCTCGCTGCTGGATCGGAGAGCGCAGGCAGCTTTTAAGGAAGAAACTCAATTTACCAAGATTAGAGAATTAGGATGTTTTAATCAAAGGACTGCGAGGGGCTGCCAGCGGGCGGCTGGGAGGGACGGCGCCCAGGCGAGTGGCTGCATGGACAGCGGTGCCATCACCCCATCGTGGGGCCACGATGGGGGGAGAGGAGCTGAATCAAAAGCAGGAGAGACTTTATTTAACGATCTCGGCTTGCCAAGTGTCCCTCCTCCTCCCAGGGCGGGGGGCTGCAACACCATATGAGCAGGGTGGAAGGAAGGCACGCTGGGCCTGGGGAAGCCACAGAAAAAGGCGTCTTGTCTGCCCAGGCAAGCCTCTGCCACTGCCCCCAGCCCCAGGCCTCTTCCCCAGAGGCCTAGGTTCTCCTCACAGGGGATGAAACGTGGCCGTAGGACCCTGCATAAAGGAGGGAATGGGGTGGTTTGGCTGGGGGAATCTGCAGATTTTCCCCCAAAAGGCTTTGCACAAAGCAAGGGGGAGTGTGGAAGGCAGCTCCGCACCTGCCCGGGACAGCCAAGCTTCCACACGCTGCTCCTCTTCTCTTCAAAGCTTCTAGCCATGGATGTAGACACCATAGCCAGCCTGGCGGGCCAGGCCACAGCTCTGGAGTTCTGCTCTCCTACCTAACACTCCAGCTATGCCGCTTGTGGTCTTTTCTCCTCACTGCCTGTTTGATTGCCCTTGTTACAACCCCTGCCTGCTCCACCTCTCACTCTGAACCCCGAGCAGGACCTGGTTCTGTGTTCTCTGTAACCTCCCACCTTAGGTGAAGGCCCTGCCGGTGCTACTCTGCTCCTCCCCGTCCCCATGCCACCAGAGCTGGGCTAAGACAGGGGACAAGTTGGAGGCCACAATGCCACTAGCACCTGGGTCAGGTCCAAGTCCCCACCCTAAGCCTTTCCCAGTAGGACTGAGCAGCACCAGCTGGCTCTGCTGGGGTTATTATTATTTTTTAATAATTATTTGCCTACATGGAGCTCCTTGCCACAGGAGAGCAGCACAGACAGCCTTATCAAGTGCAGCTGCACTGCAGGGGTGCTTCCTCGTGTAGGGCCACAGGATGGGGCCTCTCTGCTACTGCCGGCAGCGGGCTGGCAGGGGCCGGCAGCCCCTTTACTTCCTGCAAGCCTGACACAGGGTTGATGGGCACCTTAGGTCATTTAGAGAGGTGTGCTCGGCTGCTGCCTTCCTGGCTCCACAGCAGGAAGAGCAACATGGCGTGGTGGGAGCTTTGTCTTAACTGAAGGGTCTTTAGCAGGAGAGCTCTGGAGGGGGCAAAGGAAGGAAGGTAAATCATTGCAGTTGGTCTGAACTCAGCTGCACCATCCCCGGCTTCAGGAGCACCTCACTGCTCCCCAAAGCCTGCAAGACCCACACATTCAGGCCCCAAGGAGAGTTAGGACAGCCTTGACCTGAGTTTCCCTCTCCCAGCTGTGATCTCTGCCTCCCTTCTCCCCTTGGCAGCTGGGAGCAGATGAGGCCAAAGTCAATCTCCGCTTTCCACTGGGGGCTGATAAACTGCACAGGCACAGAGAGGCTGCAATCTCCACCCATCCCTTTTCTCTGCAAGAGAGTCAATATTTAAACACAGGTTTGTTTCCTGGCTAGACAGGGGAGTGCCAGGCCCAGGTGTGAGTGAGCACCTGGCTTCATCCTGGGCGCAGGACCCAAGCTTCTTTCCATGCCAGTTTATTTATTCTCCCGGCTGCGGTTTTCACCCCTGATCCCCTCTCCTGAAGGAGCGGGGCCACCGTCCCTGTCAGCTGTGCTACAGGGGCACCAGCTGCAGGGCTGGGCACCCCCCAGCAGGACAGCAGTTAAAGGTGGGTGTGGGTGCTCAGCCAGAGCTTTCTCCTTGCCTGCTCCTGGTGCAGGCACCGTCCCTGTAGTGGGACACATCAAATGAAACAAAGGACAAGAAAAACTAGGGTTAGAAACAGGAGGAGGTAAGGAAATATCTAATCATTGGATGAATGACAGCCCCCGCTCCAAGGTAAGCCTTAGGCTGTGCATTACCTCGCATATGCTACTATGGGCCTTGAAACCTGGTTTTCATTTAAATTGACCAAAAGCTGTATTTAAGAGTTGTGTTTCCAGCAAAGCTTGTGGGTCCCAGTGAGCTGAGCAGGAATAGCAGGCAGAATGCTGGCTCTAGTGCAGATTTAGGTGAATTGCTTAAACGAAATAGTACTTTTCAATGCAGTGACTGCAACCAGGCTTTGCAAAGGGTGTAGGAAGCTTTTACAGGAGGTTTTACAGGTATGTCATCGGCAGAAGGTAGCCTTAAGTTTGAGGATAAAGGCATGCGTTCCTGAACAGGCATTGTGTGATCTGGGAGATGCAGTGCCTGATGCTGGGATAGGCAAGAAACCAACTAATGCATTAAGACAAGAGGGTGAGGCCCCTGCAAGCCACACAGGGGAGGATGGAGTGGCTGAGCCCACCCAATGGGCTCAGACCAGGAACAAAGGGTTTCTGTCCCTTCCAGATATGCTCAGGGACAATTTTATCTCTAAACACCTGCTTTTTCAAGTTTGAAGTAGCCAAGACCACTGCTACCTCCACCCTTGCTCCAGGTGCACCCAGTGTGGTTTGCTCAGCCTAAAATTGCTGGCCTTCCACGGAGCTGAGAAAGACTGGGGCAATCTGAGTTAGCAACAGCTGTTCCAGCCCCTGATTGGGGGCGGGGGGGGGGCGGGGGGGGGGGGCCCATCTTAAGTGGAAACCTTTCCTGAGCGAGGGATCCTACTATACAAAAGAAATCAACACTACTAAAAAAAGAAACAACCAAGAAGAGATGTTTTATAGCTGTATTTTGGAGTATAGTTAAATCATCTTTGAAATAATCTCTGGTGTTAGGGGTTAGGGCCATGCATTGAGTGTTGTTACTCTAACACAAACTGTACGGGAGGAAGGGAGGACAGACAGGACTGACTTCACAACACCAAAGGGAGCTAAGTCTGGGGACTTGCAGGTCCCATGTGCACTGGTGCTGCCCCTTCCTCCTGCAGGCCCTAGCTTGGAGGTGTGGATCAAGCCCCTCTGAAGGAGGAAAATGCCTGTGCAATGGTAGGTTGGCATCCCTCAGGGACTGGGATGGGCTGCGACCCCCAGCTACTGCAGCAGCAGCACACGGGAGCCTGCTCAGGACCCCAGAACCTCTTCCCAGGGAGTGCAGTAACACAACAAACTCTGTGCAAAAGACTGCTTCGTGGGGGGTTGAAGTGGGGGGAAATCTGCCTGGCTGTGGTAGCAGCACAGACTGATTAAAGACAACAAAAAAAGTACAACAACAACAACAAACTCTGTCTGGGAGCTGAGGATGAATCCTGCGCTGCTGTCACAAGTGAGCTCTGCTATGCAAAGGCCAGCCATGTCCCTGTGTGTGTAAGGAACCCGTGACCCTGAATCCTTGCAAGCCTTTGGCCTGAGGTTTATTCCTTTGCTCCAATGATGGACCTGGTGCCTCTACTGCAAGGCAAACCCTTCTGCTTGTAGCAGCAGGCCAATGCTACACAGAAGCCCAGTGCCATAACATGGCACTCTGTCCATCAGAGAAGTGGTAATGCTTGGGTTTGGCAGGAGTCCTGCCAGCTGGGAGATGCCTGTGCAATGCAGCACAATCCAGTACAGAAACATGTTGTACCAGAACACGGGCTGATCCAAACAGGGACCAATCCCCCCCTGAGAAACATGCACACTGCCTGCCTGGGGTATACCCAGCAGCACTGTGGGGTGTATCCTAAATGTGCCCTCCCCACTGCAAAAAGCATTTTCCCAAAGCAGTCAGCATGTGCAGTGAACATCCCTCCCCCAGTGCCTTCTCCATGTTCAAGTCCTGACAGTGTCCTGGAGTCGTCGTACCTGTCTCTTAAAGACTGCATTGCTCTTTGTAGTGGGACTATTTCTCTCTTCTGTTTTATTTCCCTTTCAAATCCCAAGGGAGCTTGGGTGCTCCCTAGTTTTTAGATACCCTCCAAACCTTAAGTATGGGTCTCAGGGTTGACCTTGCCCAGCACAAACTACCTGCCACACCAATGCCTTCTCCAGAAGACATGAGATAAGAGGCTGGCTGTGCTGGTGTCACTTTCCCAGCAAGGCAGCCTTGGATTTCTTGCCGCTTCTCAGCTCAGGCAGAACTAAGCAGTCTTTTGTCCCTGCATCTCGGGGCTGGCTCATTTAGTGCCTGGGCATTTTCTGGTTTCTCAGACTTCTTCAGTGACTCCAGACCTGCAGTCCGGACTAAAGAAACAACACCCTTCTGCTGTCTCTGCTATGTGTCCTGGTAGCCATGCGGATGGGACTTTGATCCAGCTGGAGGCTGTAGCCAGATATCTGCAGGCCAACTTGTTGCAGGCCTTGCTGGAGAGGAGGTGTCTTGTTCTGGCACCACAGACTTTGGATCAAAAAGAACAAATATATATATATGGAAAAAAGCTTAGGTTTTTTTTTGAGGAATCCAAGTTCATCACCTCTCCCTGCAAGCTGGGGTCAGTCGATGGGGAAGCAGACCGCTTGCACGGGTGCTCTGCGGAAGAGCAGGCTGGAGCCACGGAACAACTGCCCCTGAGGAGGAGAGCACCAGGGTTAGGGCAACCACACTGCAGTGTCACCTCCCTGCTGCGTTAGCAGGGACCAAGTTGTGCCTGTTGCAGGGCTGCAAGCCCTGAGCACCCCAGGTTGCTACGGAGGAGAAAGCGGGGCTGCAGCCCCATGAGCACTGGGGTCAGGCGCATCCAGCAAGGATGACTGATGGAGAGGGGCAGAGCTGTGGGGCTTTACTGTGTGCAATGTATTTGCTAAAAGGTTGCAAGCTGCAAGCTCAGGTAACAGGGGCACGCCAAGTACTGCCATGCCTGGTACCAGTGCCATAACTGGAGGAATGGAAATTGTTACAGAACACATCAAGGATGCAGCACAGGTGCTCACTGGGCAGTGCCAGAGTGCCTTGGGAAGGAGCAGAGGGAGTCCAAAGCCCTGCGTGTGCCCCACTCCCTCACCTGGGCACTGAGATACCTCCAGCAGTGGATCCAGGACGTGAACGCGGGAGCATAGGGAGGGAGGCCGGCACGCAACCTAAATGGCAATGAGAAATAGCTGAGATGGTCTGTACAGATGTCACATTATTCAGACAGAGATAACACGAGCAGCGATAAGTGTGAGGACACAGAAACAGTGTCTGCACTGGACTGAAGGCCAAATGACCAGCTTGTTACTTATGCTGAAGCAGATTGTGTAATTTACTTACCCCTAGAGTGTACAAACAAGGAGCATTACCTGGATAAGTTAAGAGTGCAGGACTATATGCTGTATCTACCCCTTCAAGAAGGAGCAGATATCAAGACAGCATTATTCCAGTAGGTCAGATCGAGTCTCATTCCCATAAGCATATACATAGGAAGACACAAGCAGCAGTGGGATTGGGAAAGCAAGGTGGGTGAAAGAGGTATTGCTGTCTGGTCCTGTCCCTACCTGTGCCCGTCTTCCCTTGCTGCATTAAGAGCTTTGCTTTTCCTCATGCTGCTCCCTGGAGCCAGCACGGTCCCTTTGATCTCTTCTGCCTCTGGTCTAGTTCAGATCAGGCTGCACCACCACAACTCTCCCTATTCCTCTCCATTTGAGCTTTTATCCTGCTCTTGTCTGTGCCCTCTGATCTAAAATTATAAGTAACCTGGGACAGGAAACCATATAGTTCATGGTTCTGTATGAAAGTTTTATGATTGTTAGCAAAGGCTTCAGACAACAAGGGACTAGAAGAAAGGAAGGGAAAGTGTTAGATCTCAGTGTGTCAGACATACCCACAGTTGTTCACTGCCATGAGGTCTCCCACAAGAAGGAACGGGTATGTCAGCATGCTCATAGCAATCTGAAAGCACAGAAAATTGGTAGAATCTCTAACGTTCATGTCAGAAAGGGTAGTTCTAGCTTCTGTGTGTGTTAGCAAAGTTATCCTGATCTTTGGATACAACGTACAGACTTCAAATGCACCTGCCTTTGCCCTCAGACCATGAGCTCTCACCCCACAGACAGCAGGAAGCAGAGCAATGACATGGCAGTTGCCTACATACCCCCATCACGAATTTCGTGTAGCTCCGGATCACCGATGCCTGGCTGAACTGGAAAGAGAAACAAAAGGATTGTGGAGGAGGTGGATGACACCAGGCTGTTCCCGTCACTGTGACGTCCCTCTGAGCCTGAGACAATGGGCCTAAGGCATGGGAACAAGACAGAAAGCAATGGACTAACCACACCACATCCATGCTGAGACTCAGGGAAGACATTTGCTATCAAACCTGAACCCCAAACTGCAGCTGAAACAGTGCAGTGTCCTGATCAGACATGGCATACGTAGCACTTTTACAGGGCTTTATCCTAAACCCACTATTTATTTGTATTAAATTAGTCTCCCCTCCCCATTAACTCCTCACAACTCTAAGTGCTCAGTATGGACCCCCAAGCCCTCCACTGAGCACTTCCACTCACATTATCGTCCACCGCGTAGGTGTTGATGAAGTGAGCCAAGAGATTGCAGCACCAGAGGAAGATGACATCCCCCAGGATGTGAGGGACTAAACCACTGCAATGGCAAAAACATGGGCATGAGGTACAGAAGGGTCCAAGTGCTGCCTTTGGAGCCCTCCCTTCCTCTACCAGGATGTAGGAATCCCGCTCCCCAAAATGCATCTTTATTTAGGGAGAAGGGGAGACTTCAGGGAGGAGCTCTCCTGGCCTTCAGAAGTGGTTCTGTGTGTGCTGCCAGCTGCTCCAGCCAGGGGATGCTATGACTAGGAAGTTTTGGATCTGTTGTTGGGGTATGACTCAGCCAAGTCCCCTTGTTCTACACCAAATCCCTTCTCAGCCCAGCTCCTGCTCTGAAACCCAAGCAAGACACAGATGGAGCAGGTTTCTGTTAAGCTCATTTTGCAGATGATCTTCTGGATACAGAATTGGAAGTTCTTCTCTGTGGAATCCCTCTCCTTTTAGAAATTAAAATGAGGGAGGTCACTCCTACCAAGCCTGCTCTAGTGCAAAGTGGGATTAACTGAGGTCAGCACTCTGGTCCCTCTGATCTTCCTAGTCCCCAAGTCTAGGCTGGGTCCCTGCTGCTACCTGGGAGCACAGAGACATGGGTTGACTTGCTGCTTTGGCTTATCCCTCTCATCAACACCCAGTACCGAGATCCCAGCAGCATGAGCACCCCCAGCTTCTGTCACTAAAATACTAATGAAGCGTTTCAGAGCATTTATCCAGTTTGTCAGAGCCTTGGCAGCATCTGCTGTGCCAGCTCAGTCACCAAACCTCAGGCCCCCTGCTTTGGCTTTGCAGTTGTTACACTGCAAAAGGATCCAGGTGTGTTTTAAAGCTGTGTTTCACCAGATGTATTCAGACAGTTCTTCTCAAAATAAGTCTATTAGGGGCTTAGAGTGTTTGCTGGGCTGGAAAGAGCCACCTCCAAGCACATTAGTCCAAGTCACTGCTTTCTGCCCAAACACACTGCCTCTTTGGGGCAGGGGATCGGTTTTGTTTCCTGCTCTGATTGCTGCAGCAGCAGAACAGCAACTGGGACAGCATGCGCTGAACCAACCCGCTTGGTTTTATAGTTTTTGGAGACAACCTGTGCATTGTTAAGGCCCCAGCAGCTCTGGAGATGCAGACAAGTCTTGGGGCCAGGCACAGCAGAAGTGTTCAACAGAAGATCTGCTGATTTAAAAGACATGATACATGAGAGCAACAGACAGGACAAAGAAATCAAACCTGTCTGATCCCAGGGATGGTCTGCTTTGCATTCAGCCTTTGCAACAACAAAAATGAAAGAAAACATCCTTTATCTAACTCAAAGTAAAGTCTGAGGCAGATTCCTGAGCTACCACTGATACAATACGGGCTTAAGCAACTCCAGAAACAGAGGGCAAGTCCACGATTGGGCCATGCCAGGCTTGTAAGTAAAGCTTCACCCATCTTTTGATACAGAATCAGACCATTTATTCCATTTGCAATAAGGATCATACCTCTCGCTATTCTCAGTCATCCAAGTAATGATGGATGTTGGGCCTGCGCTTAAGGGATGGCTGGAGACCAGGGGTCTCAGAGCTGCAGAAGGGGACCAAGAGAAAATTAATTTGCGCTACAGCTCTCATGCCTGGTGAGATGTCCAAGGTGATTTGGATGAGGAAGAAACTCTTAGAAGAGAGTAAGTCATTAAAAAGCTCAGAGCAGAAGGCCAATGAAGAAGCCTGTGTGATGTACAGCGATGTGACCCATCTGCTTCATGCAACCCAGCAGGAGAAACCTCAGAGTGGGGATGGGCGGGACCAAGAGCTGACCACATGGAGCAATTTCAGTGCTCATTCCAGAGCCCAGAGAACATCGTTCTGGTCTGCTGGCTGCAGGAGACTGCTGCAGATATCAGGGGAAACAAGGTAAGTCCACTCACCGAAATGTCTTTTTCCCCAAGCTGGGGACGCACCCAGAATGAGCATGTGCCATTGTTATGGCTGTGTAGAGGTTGTCAGGCCATGAGAAATAAGTGCTCCTCCATGATTTTAAGGGAATGGATGTGTTTGGATTGCATTAGGTGTGCTGAGAGCAGAACAGCAACAGTTTGGTCCTACAGATGTAGTTTGTGTTCCCCTCACTGCAGTGTGATTTCCTAGCTGAGTTGTAGAGCACGTATAACTTCAGAGCCCTCCTGAGACATTCTGCGTTATGTTAAAGCCTTTCCTGTGAACAATTAAGTTTAATTAGGCTACCAAGTGTTTATTTTATGTGGAGGAAGGGAACGCAGACGGCTATTCTCTAGGGACGTGGAGGAGAGGGGAGTGCAGCAAGAGCACACAGAACATCCTGGAGGAAGCTGTATTTAATGGAGATCTGGGGTTGCAGATCCTGCAGAAGAGCCGTAGGCCACAAAAGTAAGATGCAGTGTCACTTGATTGACAGGGTCTCTGCAGACCTCCAGCCCTTTCCCCTTGGGGAAGAACAGAGTGAGACCCCCTGCGATTGCTCACCTCTCCCTGATGCATTCATGTTTCATTTCAAAGTTCAGATTTTGCGATTCCAGAGCCAAACATTTCAGGCCTGAAAGCCCTTCCTGAAGTTTTGGAGCGGTCTTTACTATTATTGACATAATAAAGCAAGTTACCTCCCCACTGGGAGCAGAGGCAGCAGGTAGTTGTTTCATATAGATGTGAGAAAAAGTCAGGAAGAGTTAATTAAGGGTTTAAGCAAAAAGGTGTCTGCTAGACTTCTGCTTTAGTGATGCTGTCAATTCACCATGCTTTGTAAGTGGGGTCTGAGTTCCTTCGGGAAAGCTCGTCCAGGCAGCAATGCTGCTGTACTGTGTAGTGTCCTGCTCCTGCTGTACAGACAAACCTGCTGCCAGCATGAACCACCTGCTCATTACAAGCCATGGTGCTCTGCAGAGGAATGTGCTTCTTATCCAGGCCCTGACTTTTATTTCAACAAGAGGCCTTATTGTTGCACTTGATCTTGGTGCCTGTTGCACAAACAAATGCTTTAAATGCTCCTTTGCTCAAACACAAAGAAGCACAAGTGAAAAAGAAAGGTAAGAAAAAATACAGTTTTCCCTGGGCTCTGAAAGTTTGATTGAAGATAAGATCTGGGGCAAACAATGGTCAAACTGGAGCTCTGTCAAAGGCACAGATTTAATCTGTGCTCATGGGAGTGATGAAAGAGTCCTGTGGTCAGACAGGGTTTCAGGTAGGAGGGAGCTCAGCACAACTACTTTTAGTGAGGTTGGAATCATACCCAGGAGAACCACTGGCATCTTCAAACTACAGGAGAAGGTTTTTAAACAACAACTCACGTACACGAAGAATCCCAGAATCCCTTCTTCCTTAAATATCCTGCCGATGGCACTGAACACACCGCTGCCAAGGAAGGAAAAGAGCAATAAGCACGCAGAGGTTGCTCCATCTCTGTCCCACATGGCTCACATGGCCATAGCAGTGTCCCCCCCAAGTCACCCTGCCACCAGTACAGCAGGCAGCACCATTCTGCTCAACTCGTGAAGATGGGTAGTGTCTGCAATACCTCCAGCACTCAACTTGCTGACATCTCTGTTTAAATGCTGAAGCTAGAAGAGCTCTGCTTGGCTTTGCGTGAGTGGGTAAGTGTGCCACAACCACGGCATGTAATGTGCTTTGATTAGGCTGGTTCTCCTGTTGTGCCTCTGGGAGCTGGTGACAGCTGTCATGGGTTAGCTGCAGTTGTGCCCAGTACACTTTCAGGTGGCTACATGTATGGTTCTGCCCTGCAGAGAGGCAGGTACTCCTGAAAAAGGCTTGGAAAAATCATGTGGACTACAGGAGGGCTGCAGCAATGCTTTGTATTACGCATTCCACCCTACTCTGTCTCTCTGATGGCTTCCCTTTCTATTAACATGTAAAGCAGAAAGGCAGGAAATTCACCGAGTAATCAGCAAGGTGCATTGCAGACACTGGCACAAGGCTGAACTGAGAGGCATGCCAAGGGACAGAGTCCATCCGTCCCACATCCCTTCACCCCACACTCATCCACCCTCTAACCAGAGCTCAGATTCACTTTTCAGTCTCCCGAACCTCCTGGGTCACCATATCCCCCACTGTGTGGGAGCACTGGGCATGCCTGACTCCAGGACTTGTGCTTCTGTGTGCCCAAATTCTTCAGAGCTGCAGCCATTCACCTGTATTTGACCTCCCGGCCTATGAACTGGACCATGCAGCGCATGGAGATCACTAGGAGAAAAGAAACAAAGCTGACAAACAAATCAAGTTTGGGTTGCGATGGAGGTGAAGGAAAATGCAACCCGATCCTTCTGCCATCCCTCTTCTCCACTCAGATCAGCTCCTCTCAGTGGTCCTCATCACTGCAAGGCTCATTAGAAACCAGTGCTCTTCCCTAGTTTGTAAGTGGAGGGAGGGATTTCTGACCCCAACCCCAATGGGACCTCCAGGACAAGCTCTTAGATGAGTGGGAAGAGACACCTCACTGCTCATTTGCATTAGTCCCTGAAGGCCAATCTGAGTATCAGCCTTCTCAACAGACCACTTGGGACCCACATCTGTTCTGTGGTTTCATACAAAGACGCTTCTGATAGAGAAGCGCATCAAATAAACAGGATCATGGGGTTGATCCTCAGCCAGGGAAGGGTTCCTCAGTCTGGAGAGGACAACCAGGCAGAGAGACAGGACTCACCATGCAGCGGATGTGACACAACCCGGGACACACACTGCATCATCATCTCATGAGATGTCTGAGAAAGGAAGAAAATGCCACAACTGCATGAAAAGCTTCACCCGCACAGATCAGGCCCTTTCCCTCCGAGTAGGAAAACCACTTCAGGTCCCAGACCTGTTTTTAAATCTGTTTTTCATGGTAGACCTCTATTTCTATGAAATATTCCACATCTGGACACAGTGGCTACTAAATACCACAGCCTTTTTACCCAGAGTTTCCCTCCATGTAATTTCACCCACAAGCCACAGTTTAAGCTTCCCTTGCTCTTCGGGCACATCCCCAATGTGATCTCCGTGATCGCTCATTAGCATGCAATGTCCATTTCTCACCTCTTTCACCACTTTCCTAAGGGAAGTCTTCATATCATCCTTGTTAGAAACATGCTCCATGTCCTCCAGTGGAAAGGCCTGAGCAGGGAGAGAATAAACATATGGCCAAAACTGATGGAGGTGCTGACCTGCAAGCCCTTGATTTCTGAGGACTGGAGGGAAACCAAGAGCGGTTGAGCTCTAAACTACAGGAGAAAAAGAGGCAAGAAGGAAGACAGGATGGAAAGTAAAACAGAGGAAAACTACCCTGAGACTGCTTGCAAAAGATAAAAGGCAAGTGACTGTTGAAATTAAATTAAGATTCTTTAGAAAATAAATTTTGGATATGGGCACTGTTTTCCTTCTATTCTGGAGGACTATTTAGAGCCATCAGGTGATGGAGAGGAACAGACACTTTAATCCTCTACGTGCAGTCATGGCTCGGTGCAAGCACATGCAAGCTCTGTGGCTCTGCTGCAGTAGCATCAGCCGTCTCAGCAAGCTGATTTATGGAGAGAGAAGCTGACCTTTACCTTCTTCACGCTCCCCCTGGTGATGGTCGATAAAGTGCTTGAGATGAGGCGAGGAGTAAGACCGCGGAAGAGGCCTCTTTTCCCATCCACTTTCACAATGTGTCTGGCTGGGTAAGAAAACACGAGGCTGCCATCAGTTGGGAAGCAGCCGACCATTGGAGAGCACCCTGCCCAGCTCTGGCTTTCAGACAAAACCACACTGGAGCTCTGGAAGTCACAGCAACTGCTTTACAGTTCTGCTGCAAATGATTTATTATAAAAGCCCTAAATAAATTTCATATAGGTTGCAAAGAATCCTTAACTATTCTTTGTTGCATCTGTCTAAACTGGAAGGATAACTCCAGTATTTTTGGCTACTTCTCGTCCTTTGACTGTTTTGCTTACTTGAAAGGGCTACAAGGCAGTCCGGACTGAACTAAGGTAGGATGGAATAATCTCTTGTGTTGTGTGATGTAACCTTCTCCCTCTGCCCTGCAGGGTTGGAGTTAATATGGATCTTGCAAAGCCAAGTTTAGCTCCTGCCCTGCCACCTTCTCCTAGGCAGGTTTCCTCAGGTCTCCAGCCAAAAAAAGCCAAGGGAGCCAATCTGTCCCTGATGTAAAAGGGTAGAATATGACCCACTGCGAGCTTGCAGGTACTGACTGTTCCTGCTCCCCATCTTCTGCTGTCCTAAGCGAAGACAGAAGGCACTGCCCATCTGCCTCACCCAACACTGTAAATCCATTTGGAAAATGCATCTTCTTCTAAAGCGTAGCACTGGAGCGTTTCTAGCTCTGGGTGTCCCAGGACAGGCTTACAGTGCTTTCGTACTGTTCCTGCGCTTGGCCCCCTGCCTTCAGGTACTGCTGTCTGATTTTCAGATTGGCCCCCATTTGACTCTCAGGGCTCACCTTCCCCAAAGCACTGCACACCTTCTGTGAAAGTAGCCCCCAATGTCAGGCAGTATTCACCTGCCTCTCCCATGTTGCACCCGCAACGAGAGAAATATATTACCTTCCCTTTTCATGGTATTTCTGTCCCGTTAGGGCTCCATCTACAATACAAATGAGCAGGGCAGAAGGCCAAGTTATTGGAGGGCTGTTTTGTAGCAAAGAAACACACTGCACTCTCTGCAATACATGCAAAACCCTCCACCAACAAACCTACACCACATAAACACCCACTGCACCCTCAGCTATGGAGCAAAGCCAGTGCAACATGCCACAGGAAGGGGATGCAGCACTAATGTCTGGGCCACCACCTCCTTGTCCCTGCCTTGTAACAACAGGTACATAAATCTCATGGCTTTGCAATTGGTGGTAGCACATAATGTCTTGCTGCAGCCTTGGGATGAGCCCAGGGGTGCTGCTGGGGGGGGTGGGAGAGCTGCCGGAGGCTGGGTCCAGCACCATATTCAGTCGGCATGGGCTGGCCAGCAGGAACACTCACCATAGGTGAAGAAGCCAGGCAGGTACAGTACTTTCCTTCCCAGTACATTTCTTCCAATGGTTGGAGGTAGTGGCTCATGCCCAACCTGCAGGAGAAACCCTGTGAGCAGGTCCTCAAAGCGGTTCTGGCATTCCCAAACCCGACAGACCATGTGGCCTTGATCCTATCTTCCTGAGCTGCTGAAGGGCTACATCCCCCTCAGTCACTCTATGATAGATGGGGGTCCTGTGACATGAGCAGTCCCCTTCCCATTACATAGGGTCCCTGAAGTGCAGGGGGCCCTCAGATGTCTCATTTTATAGGGGTCCCTATTACAGAGGGGTTCTCAGGATACTGTGGGTCCTCATCCCCCCCATTATATAGGGATTTCCTATCCCTTATTATATAGGAGTCCCCACTGTATGGGTATCCTCATCTGTCCCATTTTATAGGGGTCCCCACCCCCTGTCATATAAAGAGGTCTCAATTCCTGTGTTATAAAGGAGTTCCCACTGCATATGGGGGTCTTTGTCCCTCCACTATATATGACTTCCTATTCCCTGTTATATAGAGGGTCCCTGATACTTAAAGTATCCTCATCCTCCTACTATATAGGGCTCCCCATTTTATAGGTACACTCATCCTCCCAGTTATATGTGGGTCCCCCACTCCGATATAGGGATCCTCATTATAGAGGGTGCCACTCCCTGTTACACAGGGGGACCCTGTGCAATGGGGACCTCTCATCACCCCGTTATAGAGGTGCTGCCTTCCCCCATTACACAGGTATCCCCACTGCACAGGGTGCCCCCTTCCCCTTGGTCAAATAGGGGTCCCCCTCCCCTGTTATACAGAGGTCCCATTATACCCCTGTTGCATCAGGGGGTTGCCCTTGGATGGGGGTACTCATTGCCTCATTACATAGGGAACCCCTTCCTCATAACAGAGAGCCTACCTTTACACAGGCTGTCACCCCCATTACACACAGGGGACCCCACTCCTCCTTACATCACGGTCCCCATTGCACAGGGGTCTCTGCTGGAGTACGACAGTGCAGCCCCTCCTGATACGGGGTGTCCTCATCCCCCAGCACACCGTGGTCCCCATTGCAGGGGTCCTTCCCGCCCCATTACACGTGGGTCCCAGTTACGGAGGGGTGCCGGTACACAGGGTGCCCCAGCACCCCCCTCACGCAGGTCCCCCTCGGACCCCACTACGCGGGCGTTCGCCCCCCACCCGCCCCGCAGCCGCCCCCACACCTGGACGAGCAGCTTGACGTAGAGCAGCGGATGGCTGGCGGCGGCGAGCCCGGCGCCCAGCGCCACGAACAGGCCCTC
>VXAA01003132.1:421113-432796 GCA_013399115.1 Anseranas semipalmata
CTGGCACTGGCGTGGGGAAGCCGTGACAGGCTGGCACGCGCAGATACGGGCACGGGGAGGCCATGCCAGGGCCTGGCGGGGGCAGCTGTGGCAGGCCAAGGGCACGGTGCCCCCGCTCCAGCCGTCGGCCCCAGCACGCTGTCCTCCCGCAGGCTCGTGTCCTCTCACAGCAGGGCAGCCCGTGGGACTGCAGCGTCAGGAAGCCTCTCCTCCATTTTCTCCCTCCTCCACAGCACGTCCCGTACAGCCCAGGCACAGTCCATCCTAGGGCCGGGGCCCCGCGGGGGTGTGTGCCCTTGGAGCGGGGGCTACCCCAGCACAACCCCGCTGCTGCTGACTCCCCGCGGCCCGGCCGGCTTGTGGCATTGCAGTGGCCCCGCTGCTGCTCTGCACTTGGTGCTGCAGCCAGGTTGGGGCACGCGGCGAGGTGTCCCCAGGCTGAACAAATTCCCAGCATTGTCTGAGAGCTTCTCCTTGCAACCTGCTGTGCTTCCTCTTTCCTTTTCCTTTTGAGGCCACCCCAGATACAAGCTCTTCTACCACAGGCAGGACAGCAGATATTCCATGCTGTGGGTCCCAGGGACACCTTGAAGCAGACAGAGGGAGAGGAAGGCTCAGGGCTGTGGCAGGGAGCTGCAGGCACCAGCACCCTGCCCTGCAGAGCCCTTACACCCAGGATCCGCTCCTGGCTGATACAACCCATGCCATGGAGGGGGAGGCAGGCGATCACCGGAACGTGTTGAACCTGGTGGCTGTGTTTGAAGACCATGGGTAAGAAGGGAACATCGTGGGCACTGCAGGTGCGTTAGGGCTCCACGTGGTGCGGGTTTTGGAAAGAAGACCCATGGTGGAGGTGGTTTAGAAGCTGTGGAGAAGGTGATTGGGTTATTCACTTTTCTTTAGCACTCAGATCTGCCCCAGTGTTTTCCACCTGCCGCAGGTCATGGAGAGAAGTCTGAAAACCTCAGCTGGGATGTGACTGGCTTTGCTGGAAGTTTCTGTGCCAGGCTCAGGTTTAGGCTGTGGCATGCTCTATGCTCAGCACCTCTGCATTCACCCTGCCTGCTGAATGTTCTTTTTCTGCTGCCTCTGGGGAGGAGGATTTGGGTTTGCGAACATGCAGACAGTTCTCGCCCGGAGGCGAGCGTAGCCTGGGGCTGTAGGTGAGCACGCTTCCCGCAGCAGCTCCACCAGCACACCTCCAGCCTCTTCTGTGGCCCCTCCGATCAGAGCAGCCCCATCAGCTCTGGGTCAGGAGGTGGACAGCTGGGCTCTTCACAGCCCTTGGGAACTGGCTGCTTGAGTGTCTGGGAGGACCTGAGCCTCAGGCACCAGCCTCAGACATCCAGTTGTTTGCAGTGGTGTGACTCCTAGGAAGTGGAACAGAAAGCATCTTGCAAAGAGGGAGAATGAGTTCCTTTTGAGCTGTGTGGCAACTCTGTAAAACAGCATCTTTGCTCAAAGCATAAGCTGGGACCCGCAGACAGTGGGTGACAAACAGCATAAGCCAGAGTCAGGGCTGGGGATCTACCTTGCCCCAGTGAGGTGATTCTGAGGCTTGGGATGGGTCATGTTTGTGGTCAGTGCCTCAGTTTCCCTATCTGGGTCTTGCCTTTTCTTGTATCCATGGGGTGCTCTCAGTGAGCCTTGGTTTTGCAGCACTTCCTAAAGATGGTCAGACATGAGATTTCCTTCTGCTCCAGGTGCTTCGCCTGCATTGCGTGCTTTGCTTGGGCTTTGTGCTCTGGATGGCTCTAGAGTAGCGTGGTTGTTCCCATGGTCCCACAGTCAAAATTTGTCTTGTGATGCTGGAACCACTTGTGATCTTTGATCTATCCCCATTTTGCTGCTGCAGTGCATTTGTTGTTTATCATGAAGCATAAGTTTGAGTTAGGGGAAATAAAAGTAACTTTTATGGCTTTTGGAGGAAGCTGTAAAACCTGGAAAGAAGTTTTCTGGAACAGAAAACAGCTTAGCCCAAGTCAGCACTAGTCATACTGCAAATAGAAAGAAGGAAGTTCCCTGTCAGATTTCAGCAGTGGGTTTAGGCTGGCACAGGTCTGGGAGGCACTGGGAGGGATGGATAAAACATATCTGTCGCATGAAGGACTATGCCTGACCCCAGGGACATGTGTGCATGGCTGCGGATGCACTCATGAGCTCACAGACACATGCTTGTCCATGTGGAGACAGACCTGTCCTCCTCTTTGGATGAGTGTCTGCCACTTGAGTCACTTCCTGTCTGCATCTTCATGGTTTTATGTCCAGTTTTATCCTGCTTTTCCCCTCCTCCTCATCCCATTCCTGTCTGCAGGCCACCACTGGATGTCTTACCAGTTTCTGCCTAGAGGAATTTACTAAACAACCAGCTCTCAGGCGACAGACAGCTCACTGCTGTCATCTTCAATGTGCTGCTCTGGACCTGTCTTCCTTGTCTTTGCCAGAAAAGAGAAGAGAGAAAACCACTAAAAGATCACCCTTCTGCAAAACCACAAACCCTCCTCTGGGCTGAGACCTCTTGGCTATTTGGCCTTTAAAGCCTTGTGCCCAGGGCAGCTGGTTTCCTGCTTCGGCTCTGCGGCAGCAGCAGACAGAAAGCCAGAGCTGTGCCAGTGCTGCAAAGGACAGGGCTGCACTTCGGGCACTCAACAGCTGTGGACAAGCGAAGATCCAGATGTGCCATTTGCCAAAGCTAAATGGTGTGGGCTTGAAGCGAAGGAGGATCCTGCTGGGGATGGGGATGAGGCCCCTGCATGTATAAACAGTACAGTCAGGCTTTGTCTGACATGGATCCAAAGTGATGGTGTGGGCCCAGAGGTGGAAGTCTTCATGTCTTCATGTGGGCTTTGGTCTGTCCCTGGGGAGGAAGGATGAAAGGATGAGGTTTGGGATGATCAGGGATTGGTGTTGCCTTGAATGGTGTTGAGTTGGTGAGAGGCATTGAGAGGATGGCAGGTTTCCCAAGTCAGGGCCTAGCACAATTGGTAAAATGAGTTTTAAACTAGAAATCCAGACTGGAAGTGGCTTGAAGAGCACCATGCCAAGCCAAGTGTACGGAGACATGGGGAACAGGTTGGCAGAGACACATCTCTGAGAAGAAACACTGAAGTGGGAGGGGAAAACTTCAGGGTGGTTTGTTGCATCCCAGAGCTTTGTCTGGAAACATTCAGCAAAACACAGTGACGTGTTCGCATGTTATTGCAAGGAGACAGCAGGAGAGGGGAGGACAAGAGCCTGGGCCAGGACAGGAAACCCAGCAAAGCCTCAGATTTCAGATTGCTCCCATCTAGTGGTGCCTGGGAGAAAGAGATGGGCTGTGCCAAGGAGACATGTGGCTTGTGCACATCTGGGAGGCTGAGATGGCTCATGGTGCCTGTGGGTGGGATAAATGGCAGAGCACAAGCTGTGCTCTTGTAGAGCAGGATGGGGACTAACCACACCAGCAGGAGGCACCAGGAGAGGAGAGGCTGGATCATGCCCCCCTCAGACCACCTGTGGGCTTTCAGATGCTGGTTTGTATCAGCAGGGTTGTGATGGAGCAGGGTATTATCAGCACTGGGGTGTTGCCATTTCCTACCACCTTGCTTGAGGATGGTGGCCTGATCCTGGACCAGCACAGGGCAGTGCTGTGGCGAGGGCAGCCCACGGGCTGGCAGCCAGGAGGGCCACGCCATGCTGGGGCAGCTGATCACGCTGATTCCCCCCTTGCAGGGCTGGCAAATTACCCTGGAGGGGCCAGCAGTCTCCATACAGCCAGGCTTGTCCTGCAACCAGCCAGCCTCAATGGCTTCCAGCATCCCCAGCCAGCCAGGGCCAGAACCTCTCCCAGATGGCTGCCAGGCACCAAGCAGAGCAAGAGAGCGAGGAGGAGGAGGAACAGCCTTCCTCATCAGCAGAGCAGGAAGAGCAGCAGGGTCAGCAGGGGCTCAGCTTCAAATGCCTCCGTTCTTTCCGACACAAGATCAGCGGGGACAACTGGAGGAGGCAGCAGGACTCAGGCCTCGAGGCTGGCAGCAAGGTGAGCTCCGGAGGCGGCTCCTGGCAGGCTGGCGGGTGCCCACACTCAGTCATGTGGGCTGGATCGGAGCTGAGGTCTCTGCTGAGCAAGTCACTGCCCCTGCAAGGGCTGGTGCAAGGAGTGACGGAGAAGTGGCCCTGTTCCTGGTGCTTTGGGCACAAATTCCCTGTGGTCAAATAGATCCAGGCAGAGCTTGTGTCTTCCAGCTCTGATATAACTACACCATGGGGGTCATATGCTCAGGTGGACCCCTCTGGGTTCATCCCACAGTGTCGCCTGTGCCAACTGCAGATGCATTTCTGCAGGACTGTTCATTCAGAGGCCTTGGTGGAACTGCAGACCATGGGGTTAACCCACCACACCCTGCCCAGCCGCTTGCGATCACTAGCCCTGTATTGCCCTAGGAGGAACAGGCACAGAGAAAGGAGTGACCCATGAGAATGTGAGCCAGGCTTCCCCACAGCCCCCAGACAGCTTTGTTTTCACCCTCAGTTTTGCTTCATGCTTTGTTGAGGTCTTTCCTTTGTCCTCACCCAGAGCAAGGTCCACTTTGAGCTGGACTGTGGGCTGTGAACACTAGGGAACAGAGCTGGATCCCCTCAGGCTGTCAAGGACAGATCACATCACTGCCCACAAGACTGAGCCCTTCTCCCCATGCAGGAACCAGAGGAAAAGAAAATCGCTCTGGAGCTGCTGGAGACAGAGCAGGCTTATGTCAACCGCCTCCACCTTCTCGACCAGGTGAGCTGGGGAGCAGAGAGGCCCACACAAGCCTGGGAGGTGATAGCCCTGCTGCCACCAGCCCCCACCAGCCCAGCTTTGGCAACCCATGCTGACAAACCAGGCAGGACCAAGTCATGGGCCACGCTCACCATTTGTCCCGTGCTCCTTGGCAGGGCTGGGACCCTGTGGCAGTGCCTGGGCTCAGTTCAGAGTATGGACAGGCCAGGGACTGTTTCCTGGAGGTTTTGGAGAGAATGAATCTGTATAGATGAGAGCCATGCTGGGCTGCTGGTCATCACAGCCAGAGAATCACAGAAACACAGAATGGTTTGAGTTGGAAGGGACCTTAAAGACCATCTAGTTCTAACTCACCTGCCATGGGCAGGGACACCTCCCGCTAGATCAGGTTGCCCAAAGCCCCATCCAGCCTGGCCTTGAACACTTCCAGGGATGGGGCATCCACAGCTTCTCTGGGCAACCTGTTCCAGTGCCTCAGCACCCTCATACTGAAGAATTTCTGCCTAATGTCTAATCTAAATCTACCCTCTTTTAGTTTAAAGCCATTACCCCTTGTCCTATCGCTACTCTCCCTGATAGAATCTCTCCCCAGCTTTCTTGTAGGCCCCCTTTAAGTACTGGAAGGCCGCTATAAGGTCTCCCTGGAGCCTTTTCTTCTCAGGCTGAACAACCCCAACTCTCTCTGTCTGTCTTCATAGCAGAAGTGCTCCAGCCCTCTGATCATCTTTGTGGCCCTCCTCTGGACCTGCTCTAACAGGTTCATGTCTTTCTTATGTTGGGGGCTCCAGACCTGCACGCAGCACTGCAGGTGGGGTCTCATGAGAGTGGAGCAGGGTGGGAGAATCACCTCCCTCGACCTGCTGGCCACGCTTCTTTTGATGCAGCCCAGGATATGGTTGGCTTTCTGGGCTGCAAGTGCACATTGCTGGCTCATGTTCAGTTTTTCGCCCACTGGTACCCCCAAGGCCTTCTCCACAGGGCTGCTCCCTTTCCACTTATTGCCCAGCCTGTATTCATGTTTGGGATTGCCCCGAGCCAGGTGCAGGACCTTGCACGTGGCCTTGTTGAACTTCATGAGGTTTGCACAGGCCCACCTCTCAAGCCTGTCCAGGACCCTCTAGATGGCAACCCTTCCCTCCAGTGTGTCGAACAGACCACGCAGCTTGGTGTCGTCGGCAAACTTGCTGAGGGTGCACTCAATCCCACTGTCCATGTTGCCAACAAAGATGTTAAATAGTGCCAGTCCCAATACCGACCCCTGAGAGACACCATTCGTCACTGGTCTCCACGTGGACATTGAGCTGTTGAGCGCAACACTTTGAGTGCGGCCATCCAGCCAATTCCTTATCCACCGAGTGGTCCATCCACCAAATCCATGTCTCTCCAATTTGGAGACAAGGATGTTGTGCGGGATAGTGTCAAATGCTTTGCATGAGTCCAGATACATGACGTCAGTTGCTCTTCCCTTATCCTCCAATGCTGTAAGCCCGTTGTAGAAGGCCACCAGATTTGTCAGGCATGATTTGCCCTTAGTGAAGCCATGTTGGCTGTCACCAATCACCTCTCTGTTCTCTGTGTGCCTTAGCATAGTTTCCAGGAGGATCTGCTCCATGATCTTGCCCGGCACAGAGGTGAGACTGACTAGCCTGTCTAGTCTGTTCCCCATGTCTTCCTTTTTTCCCTTTTCAAAAGTGGAGGCTGTGTTTCCCATTTTCCAGTCAATGGGAACTTCAGTGGACTGCCAAGCTTCTCAAATATGATGGATGGTGGCTTAGCAAGTTCATCCGCCAGTTCCCTCAGGACCTTCGGAGGCATCTCATCAGGTCCCATGGACTTGCGCACATGCAGGTTCCTTAGATGATCTCAAACCTGATCTTCTCCTACAGTTCTGGCCTTTGTCTTTCCTACACCGCACACCTCCAAGGAGCATCTTTGTCCCAGCAAAACCTTCCATCCCCCCTGCTTCTGTCTTGGAGCCTGGAATTTCCTTCCTGCCCAGAGTCAGGCCTTTTTGCTGAGTGACGTGCCAGTCTTAGAGAGGGGATGGGTTCCTCAAGCCCTTTCCTGACCCTCTTGTTCACCCTTTGTTTCTTCCAGATATTCTATACAGAACTGATGAAAGAAGCCAAAAATAGGAAGACAGTCCCAGAGGAGGTGGTAAAAATGATCTTCTCCAACATTTCCTCCATTTACCAGTTCCACTCCAAGTTCTTCCTGCCAGAGCTGCAGAAGCGCATGGAGGATTGGTGAGCTGTGGGAGGGGAGGGCACAGGATGCCTGGGTTGCTTTCCCAAAATAGGGGAGCAGTGGTGAATTTGGTCTCCCAACAAGACCAGAGAGCTCAAGCCTGTTTTGCTCCAGATGCCTTTGTGCTGGAGAGCACTTACTTAAAACAGTCCAGCCCAGATCAGGGTATTTCTGAAAAGGGGAGTGACATCTCAGGTGGCTTTCCCAGGAATGAATGCCTAGGCTGGCTGGGCATGTACCTGTTCTAGAGAGTGGGGAGTTGCATGGGGATGTAGCAGGCCTCAGCAGGAAACCTCTGTCCTCCACCATGTACAAACTGCCCCTTTGCTTTTTCCCTTGCTGTCCGTCCTCCCTGTGGGCTGAGGAGGCTGTGATTCCCTACTGCAGGAGCTCCCACCCACAGATCGGGGATGTGATCCAGAAGCTTGCACCGTTCCTGAAGATGTATGGTGAATATGTGAAGAACTTCAACAAGGCTGTGGAGCTCATCACTGTCTGGATGGAGAAATCACTGCCCTTCCAGGAGCTCATTGCTGACATCCAGGTGATAGGCCATGGCAGCGTGGGGGGACCACAGCAATGCTCCCCAAAATCTTCCTGCAGGGAGGAAGCAGGGGAGGGTAGGAACTGCCATGATCACTGTTTCTTTCTCTGTGTGCGGGCCAGAAGAGGAAGGTCTGTGCTAACCTAACACTGCAGCACCATATGCTGGAACCAGTGCAGAGAATCCCACGCTACGAACTCCTCCTGAAAGACTATGTCCACAAACTGCCACCTGAGTCCCCAGATCGGGATGATGCAGAGAGTAAGGGCTCCAGCTGGCTCTCCCTGCTGTAGTGAGCAGCAGGGTGGGTTTGTAGGGGAATTGACAGCCCCTGATGACATGGCATGGGCATCAGGCTGCCTGGGTTCTCTCACCAGCTGCCATTGGATAAACCCCTTCAGGATTTGTGGAGGTCAGTGGGGAAGGTGGGTGATGGTTCAGGACAAGGTGCCCTGCTCCCTGCGGAGTATTTTCCCACAGGGAGATCTGCAGTGACCAAGGGAGGTATCAGAACCCTGTGGATAACAGCAATTCCCAGTCCTGCTGGGATGGAGGGTAAATTAGCACCCTGTGTTTCCCCCCAGGACCTGTCTGTGCTGCGCAGTCTGGCTGGACCCAGCTGCCTGTGTGGTGCTCAGGGCCATTCAGGTGGTGTCCAGGGGAAGGCTGCAGCCACTGCACATGTGGCTCCTGGTGGGGACAGACGTGGGGGTTTTCTCCTACCACTCCACAGCAGGCGTTTAACCCTCCTCCCTTTCTCTTTTCCTTGCAGAGGCCTTGGAGATGATTTTCATGGTGGCCAAGCATTCCAACACAGCTATTGCCGAGATGGTGAGTGCCTGTCCCAGCTGGCAGTGTTTTGCAAGTCATGGCATGGTGATTTGCTAGTTCTCTGCCAGATTTCCTCATGGCCTCATTGCTGTGCAACTCAGAATGGAGCACAACCCTGCCCAGAATGGGGCAGGGTTCAGCAGGGGAGGTTAGACCCTGCTCTTGATGCCTGACCCCATCTTCCTGAGCCTGGGGAAGTCACACCTGCAGCCAGTGTTGTGACTGGCTGTTTCCAGGCTGGAGGCTGCTCTTGAAGGTCAGTGCGGGGTAAGTGAGATGTGCCACCTCTCCCAGTACTCAGCAGCTGGCCTAGGAGATGGGGCTGGAGGGGATCCAGGTGTGACAAAGTGGTGGCTGCTCAGCTCCCTGCTGAAACAGATCCCCCTGCTTCCCCCAGGAGCGGCTGCAGAACCTCTGGGAGGTCTATCGAAGGCTGGGCCTCGAGGATGACATTGTGGATCCTTCCAACGAGCTGATCAAGGAGGGGCCGATCCAAAAAATCTCAACCCGCAACAACAGCACGTCGGAGAAGTACCTGTTCCTGGTGGGAGCTGGGATGCTAAGGGGAAGGGGTAGGGAGCAGGTGGGATAGGGATGGGGAGAGGGGCAGACAGCTTGGCCAGGAATGTTGGTGGCCCATCTCTATATAGAAGGGATTATTTCAGAGCTGGGGGGTTTGAACCCCCGGTGCAGGGCACCCTGTGGTTGGGAAGCTCTCGATTCCCTGGAG
Source organism: Anseranas semipalmata (assembly GCA_013399115.1). Classification (NCBI taxonomy): domain Eukaryota; kingdom Metazoa; phylum Chordata; class Aves; order Anseriformes; family Anseranatidae; genus Anseranas; species Anseranas semipalmata. Next base: position 430,225 of record VXAA01003132.1, read on the forward strand.
GATGTCAGAATCATGGAGTGCTTTGCCTTTGCAGGGTGGGTGATGTCTGGGGCAGAAGTAGGCACTTTTTAGGCCAAATCCTTCCAAGGGACTAGTTCAGCTCCCAGGGGGAGCTAGCTTTTCCCTAGCTTTTCCTAGGGAAAGCCCCAGGTCTGAGCAGGCAGGTTGCTGGGCTCAGACCCACCCTCTCCTCTTTCCCCTTTCACAGTTCAACAACATGCTGCTGTACTGCGTGCCTAAGGTCATTCAGGTGGGCGCGGAATTCCAGGTCCGCCTCCGCATTGACATGGACAGCATGAAGGTCAGACAAGCCCATTGTCTTCATACTTTCCCCAGGGCCCTGGGGAACAGTTTCAGAGGCTCCCCCAAAATGCAGCCCTCTCTGGGGTGGAATGTGGCTGCCCCTTGTACCTTCTGGGAAGAGAGGAAGGAGCTGGAGCCATGGGTGGCTTTGTGGGTGAGGGGGATTGGTTGATGCAGTCTGATCCTGTGAGATTGCACTGCAATCTCATGCATGGATATAGCCGAAGGGCTTCTGCCCGAGGTAACTCCCTGTCCCCCACATCACAGAGGAAGGTCCCCATGTGCTGGATGTGGGTTCAACTGCTCCCCATCCTCTCTTCGGTCTCTCTCAGGTGCGGGAGCTGAATGACACACGGTTCCCTCACACCTTCCTGGTCTCAGGAAAGCAGCGGACGCTGGAGCTGCAGGCCAGGTAAGGGGAAGGGTGATGTCCCCATGTGTCCTCAGGGAGGAGGGATGCCAGCTCATCCATCTCCCTTTTTGCACCTAGGTCTGGGGAGGAGATGAATGCCTGGATCGAGGTACTGCTGAGTGCTGTGAGAGGTGGCACATCTCACACCAGCTGGATGCCTGGGTCCCAGAGGGGGCCGATCCCCTGCCTGTCCGTGTTCAGGTATCCTCCCTATCTATCCCTTCAGCCCTGCCTTCCCTTCTAGGCCTTCCAGGATGCCATTGACAGGAAGGAGAAGAGGAGTGAGAGCTTTAAGATGGCTGTTCGTGGGCTGGAGACAGGAACCCCCACACTGAAGGTAACCCTCCTGCACTTCCTATGCCCTGTCTGCCTCCAGCACCCACCTAAAATGGAGCTCAGGGAGATCCCACCTTGCTGTGCCTCAGTTTCCCTAGCTAAATATCCCTACAGAACTAGTGGGGGGAGGCTGGGCAGGGAAGGGTAAGAGCAGAAGGCCTGGAGAGGCTGAGAGGAGTGTTAGCAGGACCACCCTGACAATGGCTAGCCAGCCCCAGCAATGCCATCTCCCACCTCCAGACAGAAGAGCTGGGCTGCCGAGCCCCACAGTGGGTGCGGGACAACTTGGTGACCATGTGCATGCGCTGCAAGGAGCCCTTCAATGCCATCATGCGCCGGAGACACCACTGTAGAGCTTGTGGATATGTGAGTTGCCCTGTCCCCCAACTCCTCCCTCCCTTCTGGCCTGCTCAGATGGCAGCTGAGCCAGGAATGCAGCCTTCGTACACCTTGCACCCCTTTCCCAGGGCCTGGGGCTGCTCCTGGCCCTCAGCTCCTCATGAAATCATCCTGCCCCAGCCCCACCAGTGTCCGTGTCTTGTGGTTATAGGTAGTGTGCGCTCGCTGCTCAGAACACAAGGCCAAGCTGCAGTATGATGGGAATCGCCTGAACCGTGTATGCCAGGAGTGCTATGTCTTCCTGATGGGCCATGTAGTGCTGGAGGACTGGGATGGGAAGCACAAAGGCATCCTGGAGGTCAGTTGTGCCCCTCTCTGCCCATCCTCCCTGTGCCCTGCTCCTCCAAGCTCTGCTGCCATCCCCAGTCCTTTGATCATTGGCCTTTCTGCCTCCCCTCATCCTGGGTGTTTAAGGATTTGATTGATGGTTTTTTTTTTTTTTTTTGGCAGAAAGGAGCCGCAGAGATATCAGGCAGAAGTCTGCTGTGCAGTTCCCTGCAGCTGCTGGACAAGAACGGCAAGGAAGGCATGCGGGGCTGGTTTGTCATCCCGTGGCATGATCCCCTCGTGCTGTACATTTATGCAGCCCCCCAGGTAAGGCTGGGCTCAGCTCCATCTGTAAGGAACAGCCCAGTACTCCCATTCCCTGCCTCCCATTGCTGTCTCCTCTCTTGGCAGGATGTCCGAGCCCACACCTCCATTCCACTGCTGGGCTACCAGGTGAGGGACCTGCCGCAGGGTGACTCACGCCNCTCCCGCCACCTCTTCCAGCTGGCACAGTCCCAGCAGGTCTACACCTTCGTGGCCGACACAGAGAAGCTGAAGCAGCGCTGGATGAGGACCATGGCGCGCTGTGCTGCAGGGATCGTGCACCCAGAGGAGGGCGAGGATGCAGACTCCTGCAGTGAGGCAGAATGAAGCCAGGCCCACCTCCTGGGCTGTCTGGTGGGTCACACACGCACCTCATCACCTCCTGCTCATGGCCAGCCTTGGGCAGATCTCCCACCTCTCTGCGCTTTAGTTTTTCACTGCAAAAAGGGCAAGGTGGGGGCCTAATTGCCACCTCATGGACAAGCCAAATCCCCCTTCCCTTCCCTTCCCTTCCCTTCCCTTCCCTTCCCT
>VXAA01003133.1:0-72193 GCA_013399115.1 Anseranas semipalmata
AATTCTGTGATTCTGTGATACAGACACTCAGGTGGTCCAGAGACTAGTTGATGGCTTCAGCTGGAGATGGGGAATAAGAAGGAGCGCTGTCCATGGTGTATGCAATGGAGAAGACCTAATGATGTTCTCTCCAGCAAAGCCAAATGAGAGATGAATTGTTATCACTGACTAGTTTCAGAATTGAGGTACAGATGGAAAAGTATTTGCCATGAAAGTATTTCAAAACAACTGTAAATAAGAGACTGGCTGTTCACAGCACAATTTGCAGGTGTCCCCTCCATGGCTGCCTTGTACGTTTACCACTGGAGACCCCAGCTTCAGCCACATCCTACTCTGGCTCTCATAGCTCACAAATACACGGGCATTAATGACAGTTGATATCTGCAGGCAAAGGCTTCACATGGTGTTCCATCTCAGCCCTCTAGGAGAAATTTCAGCCTCTGATGCATGAGATTTGACACACCTGGTGCCTCAGCAGAAGGATGCGGCAAGCTGAGATGGTCGGGGATTGCAGCACTTGGCTGTAGCAGGGCTGGGTTGCACACTGATGCTGTTTTCATCTATATCAGCTTATGGGAAGCCTCTCAGACAAAAAAGAGTGATGTGCAACTGTTCCCAAAGATACTGAGCTACTTGAACCACCAAATAAATGCCTGCTGTGACTGTTCCTCGCCAACAGATCTGTCCCTTCTAAGCCTCTCTACTGGTTGAAGACTGGTGCTGTGCATAGGATTAGCTTCATAAAGTACATTGAAGCTCTAGCTGGTGTGGCATGAAAGATGCACGATACCCTCAGCATTAAGCCACTGCTCAGCACTCCATGCACATCTTCCAAGGACAAGGCAGAGTGTTGTCTACACCTTGCAAAGCTCAGTGCAGCACATGTGGCACAAAACCCACCTCTCCCTTTGTCCTACCATGCTCCAGGACCCTTGGTGAGTAGCAGGGCACATACCTGGCATCAAACCCTCCATCGCTGGGAGCGAGAAAGCCAGGAACCAGTCAGCAGTCTCCCATGGCTTGAGACGACACATCTCACAGTGTCACCAGTCAAACCGTCTCTTGCTGAGCCTCACTGACTTTAATGGTGCTACAGCAACAGATCGTTTGGACCCAAAATAACCTGCTTGGTTTCATTTCATTTAATAGCAGCCTGCAGTTCTGTAATGAATGTTTTATAAATTTAAGACACCCAAGGGCAAACATGAATGTTTAAATAAATAGAAAAATGTGAGTAGGAGAACACAGAAGGAATTTTACCCTTTTTGGAGGCAAAATCTAAATGTGAAATATTCTTTTAAAAGTGGAGGTATTCCCCAGAGGATTTCTTCTAAACATGACCTGCCATTCTTATCAGAGGATTAATTTTGAAGGAGTATACAACCCAAAATAACTGTGCAGCTGTTTTAATAATTCTTCATCCATTAATGTATACTGGTGCTCACTGGATTACAGGTAAAATGAATAGTTCCACTGGGTGGAAATGATATTTCAGTGTGAGCAGCAACATATGAAAATATTCTTTTTCTTTCTGAAATAAATTGAAGCATGATACCCAGAGATTATGAATGGTTTTATAAATGTAATTGCTCAGTATCTTTCAATCACAAGGAAAATGTAACCAGAAAAACATATTTACTAAAGTCTACATGGTCTCTGAAGAGAAACTGCATTGGTGAATGCAGTCACCCATACAAGACATTGGAGGGAGCAGAGGGCAGAAGCCACATGTTCCCCCAAAGATTTCTGGCTTCACACCACCAAAACTTCTCACTCTTCACTTCCATTACCACCTGGGAAAGGGTAAAACCTTGGCAGAACTCAGCCATTTTCTAGTGATGGTGGTAATGATGGTAACAGAAAACATAGCAGCAGTCACTGGAATTTGTTTCTAATGGAGCATTTGACATGCAAGACCAGGACTTTTTTAAAACTCTCTCTATTCTGCTGTGTCCGGTTGATTTGTATCAGCTTAAAATTTTAGTTCTTGAGGGCAACTGAAATCCAATTATCCCTGTGGCAGGGGGTTGTGATCTCCAAGCACTGCAAGGGTTTTTGTATGGCAGCCACACCAAAGGCTTAGGAAACGAACAGGCAGGGAACTGTAGGGCCAGGGCTTGGGAAATGGATTGGGCTGGTCTTTGTTCTGCTGCAGTGACTTCTGTTGTCAGCAGAGCCAAAAACAGCGAGGGAGGAGATGTGACCTTGTACCCATAGGAGACCTTCGTGGCAACCTTCTGACAGAGTCTTTGCCGACATTTCTCAGGGTCTGTGGCTTTCCAGACCCAACATACACGTTGGGTCCTGGAGTGAAAATGGCCTGGAGCTCTGCCCTTCCCAAGGATTTGCGATGCCCTTCCCAAGGATGTGCTGGATGCCATCAGTCAGTGAGTTCTATGCTTTGCTTAATTTCCTATACTTCATGGAAAACTACTGCAGAGAGACAGATGAAAACTAAATGGAGAGTATTAGATTTGAATTGCAGGGTCAGGATGGGATATGGTATATAACAGGCATGGTCCCTCTAGTCAGCATCCTACCACCAAGCCCCACAACAGATCAAGGAGGATCTTCAAGGTTAAGTCTCTAAAAGAGCTGCCTCTGAAAGAAAAGCCTCCTCCTGTGAGAGGGCAAACTTGACACAGATAAGTAAGTTCTGGGTGACCCACTTTGATCACCCTTCACTCTCTCATGGATCACTAGCAGCAGGAGCGTTGCACTGGCTGCCCAGAGGAAGAGCTGCATGAATCACTGTCATTTAATTCTCACGCACAGCACAAATTGGGATTCGTGGTACCAACAGGCCAGGCAACTCAGAGGACCAAGCCCAGTAGGGATTTGTCAGCCTAATGGCTCTCGCTCTGCAGACTGAACTCCTAACAGCTGACAACTGTCAGAAGGAATGACAGGGACAAGTGTGCTCCTCTGGGACGCTGCAGCACGAGGTGCACTGTAAGAGGCGTGCTGACAGCTATACGGGCAGAAAATAGCAAGTGAGCAGGCTTCCCTTCCTGTGCCTGGTCGGTGAGTGTGGCTCTCACCCTGGCTGCCCTGAGGCTGTGCTACAGCTGAGGGGCATTGGGCCACATTCAGAAAGGGGAAGAAGAACAAGGGCCACCCATATGGTCTGTTTGTCCAGGACCTGCCTCCCCCACACTACACTGGGCCATTAGCATGAGTCTGCCTTGACCATACAGGTTAGACCTCCATGGAAGCTTTATTCGCCACCCTAAGGGGATCACTGAAGGATGGGATTCACTTTTGGTCACAAGCTGTATCTATGCAGATGACATCCTGCACCATTCAACAGTAGAAGGACAGTGGTCTGGTGTTGGCACATACCACCCATTTAGCTCTGGGGATATGAAGATGTAGGAAATCAGGGTCCTCTCCTTTCTCCTCACTGCTGCTAAGCAGGGGACAGAGTAGGGACACTGTAAAAGTCTGTCACGTAACTTTTGAAGGCAGCAGTGAAATCACAACCATGCAAAGGTGCAGGGACAATACAGTCCTCAGAGGACCCCATGTCTTCTGTCTTTTGTAACACCACAAGTACCGACCGCTGTTTATGTACACTGTCAATGTCTCTGACGTTGAGATTCACCTTGTAGAAACTAGACATATCAGTCCAAGTTGGCCAGCTTGAACTCCCTTCACAGCCATAAAACAGGCTACTCCTAAGGGGTGATCCATCTGACCATCTTGGATACCCACCCAACGATGCAGAGAGACCCATTCCTACAGAGGCAGCTCAATGTCCACTTTAGATGAGTGCCTGTCTGGGCTGGGAAGTTTCTCAGAGTACAGTACCAAGCAATAAGGGCATAATGTCTGTGGCGTCTCTCTTAACACAATAGCCTTGGGGAGCTCACCTGTGCATCCCAGCGTGCACCCTCCATGAACAATCCATGGACATAAGCTCCTTCCCGAGGAGGACTAGCAAAATCTTCCCGGTTCTTCTTTGTCACATCACACTGCAAGGTCATCTTGTCCAAAGGCCACTCATTCTTTCGGGCTGTGGACTGCATGATGGCTGTCAGGAAAGACTGGGGATTGAAGAACCCAGCAAGCCACACTGTGGAAGGTAAGGAAAAGTCTCCTGTCCAGGTCTCTAGCTCCTTGATGCGAGTGAGGAGGTCAGCAAACCACATGCCCAGGCTGGCTGTGGAAGGATAGGCCTTCTTTATCCAGGACTCAGGCACCATGTCCAAGAAGAGGGCATTCTGTAAGTTCTCCATGTCACTTGTCATGGTCAGTTCTCCCTGAGTGAGAGAGGGGACAGTTAGCAGCAGTATCTGTTTAACTGAACAAAACCTGCTTAACAGCAGAGGCTGTGCAAGGAAGTGTGGCAGAGCATGGCACCCTACACTATCACCAGTGTTCACATACTGTGAATTTCTTCATGAGTTTTGGGTTTTCGTGAACACCATCTACTGCAGCCTCATATTCCTGCAGTCTCATCACCCCTACTGTAAAAATACTACTTGGAGGAAAAGCTATGTAGGAGTGACAGCAAGCATGGCTGTCCTTCAGCTGCCCCAGTGTTGCTTCTGTTTTCTCTCATTTACTGAAGATCTTTGTAGGGCAGATTTTCAGAGGTGCAAAGCTGTTCCCACCAACTCTACCAGGGCAGGGTACTGGGGTCTCTGATAATCTACTCCAAAACTGTCCAAATGTTTGTTACACCAAGTCCTATCTGCCTCCTCTCCTCTACTTCCCCTCACTCTCCTCCTCCTTTAATACTCTGCAGTGCAAGTCTTTCTTTTTGACTTCACATGTTGCCTGCAAATGTAATCACAGTTTCTTTCACAGCAGGGAAACACACAACAAATTAAGATATGATTCAGCCAAGTGGGATACAGAGAGAGGCTTGGCTTTTCCTCTACCCAGCAGTTCATTATTTTTAAAGCTTTTAGAAGCCTGTATCAGGTTGGCCCAGACAGGAGAAGAGCTGGAACATCACTGCATGGTCAAAAAAGGGGTTCTGCATAACAGCATCCCTCTTGAACTTCTGGTGCTCTGCAGCAGACCCCCAGTGTCTGCTAGTTGAAAATTAAGAAAATTCCTGCTGTATCCAGCTGAAATTACCTTAAATCTAAGCAAGCGATGCCTGGATGGCACTGATGCTGGAAGTGCAGCTGATAAGAGATGCAGCGGTCTGTGCAGCAGTTTGCACAGAGGGGCACACAGATGGGGCTCACAAACTGCCGAGGGCAGTGTATGCCTGCTCAGCACTGGTGGTGACGTGCCATGGGGCACGGTCCCCAGCAGCATCTGAAGCAGCTGCCCCTGGCACAGCAGAGGCCTCAGCAGAGACCAGGCTCCTGCAGTTCACCACGTCTGGGGCTGCAGGCAGTGCCTGGGGCCTCTTGCTGAGACTTGGGCTGGGAGATTGTCTCCATACCCGCAGCGTTGTCTGCATGCTTACTTTGGTGGAGAATCTGTGCCACCAAGTAAAGGAGCTGCAGGAATTGGTCATCAAACAGTTTAGCGTCAGAGATGACGGGAAAGACCAACTGGATCTTCTCTGAGACACTGCAGATACAAGAGGAGCCTCAACTCCCAACCGTATTGAAGGAAGGGCAGGCAGAGTCTCGTGCCTAACAGGCTGGGAAATGGAGACTCCATGATAGCGAATGTTGGAAGCTTGTGACTTCCAGCAGCAGGAGAAAGGCTCCTGCTACCCCCGCAGATCTGCGACTACAGAATAGGTTCAGTGCCTGGGGAGGAGATGATGGACTGGGAGCTCTGTCCACCATAGCATCCATGCTGGCAGAGCCTGAACCATGCAGCACCATAGGAGGGAGCAACGAGTGACAACAGTAGGTGATTCCCTGCTGCTGAGGACAGAGGCCCCCATCTGCCAACCTGACTTGCAGTCTGGGGACATTTGCAGCATGCTGGGAGCTTGGATTCAGGACATTGTGGAAAGCATGCCGAGGTTTGTCCAGCTCTCGGACTATTACCCCTTCCACTCACAGGGCCATCAATGATACTGAAAGATGGGTGAGCTACCATTCAGAGGAACCTGGACAGCCTGGAGAATGGGGTTGAGAGGAACCTCACACAGTTCAACAAAGGGAAATGCCAAGTCTTGCACCTGAGGAGGAATAACCCCCAGCACCAGTGCATGCTGTGAATCAACTATGTGGAAAGCAGCTTTGGAGGAAAGGATCTGGGAGTCCTGGTGGACAACAAGCTGAACATGAGCCAGCAATGTGCACCTGCAGCAAAGACAACCACCAGCGGCCTGGGCTGTGGTAGGAAGAGTGTTGTCGGGAGGTCGAGGGAGGTGATCCTTCCCTCTGCCCAGCTCTGGTGAGGCCACACCTGCAGTGCCGGGTCCAGCACGCAGATTGTTCAGCCTCAAGAAGAGACACCTCAGGGGGATTTTATCAATGCCTTTAAATAGCTGGTGGTGGGAAGTAAAGAAGATGAAGCCAGACACTTTTCAGTGATGTCCAGTGACAAGACAAGAGGTGGTGGGGACAACTTGAAATACAGGAAATTCCACTGAAATACAAGTACAAACTTTTCTACTGGGAGGGTGCCCAGGTTGCCCAGAGAGGTTGTGGGGTCTCCATCCTTGGAGATACTGGGAACCCAACTAGGCATGGTCCTGGGCAGCCTGCTCCAGCTGACCCTGCTTTGAGCAGGAGGGGGGATTGGACTTGATCTCCAGAGCAACTAATCTGTGATTCAGTGACACTCAAACCAATCAGACTGCAAAAACAAAACTTGCAACTGCAGGCTCAGCTTCTATGGGTTCATAATGCCCTGCACAATTTAAATCTTCGCATGCCCAATGCTGAGATAGAGGGGTAAAACACACCATAGGAGTTTGGAGACATAGTTAATGTTGATCGCTGGTATCCATTATAAATACTTACTTTTGTCCCCTTATCATTTTGCCAAAATTTATCTGACTTACAATTTCTCTTTCCCTCAGGCTGAGTGTTTTTGGAAAGATTAACTGAAATCAGTTGTGCCATTGCTGAGAACGAGGGCGAGGGAATTGGGTCAGTCTATTCACATTAACAAATTCCAACTGTTCTTTCACAGGACTGCAGTGCCTCCAGCCATGAGGTCAGCAGAGGTGCCCTTTGCTGGAGCCACAAAAATCTACGAAGCTTTAGCAAAAGTTGAAATCCTTTTAAAGCAGCCCTTGACACATGTTTAGCAAAGCTTGTCAGAGTCCAGCAGTTAAAAAAATCTTTGCAGTTTATTCCTACACTGACCGTGCTGCTTCCCTGTAGAGCTCTGATCTGCAGATTGCACTGACAGGCCTCAGCAGGACAAGATCACAGCTAGAGACCCAACCAGACCACAGGAGGGAGGCAACAAGCGTCCTTGTTGATGGCCCATGTATCTGGCACTCTCAAGTGGAAGTAGGCTTGGTACTGGGTGATTAAGACTCACGGCAAACAAGCTTGCTGATGTTCTCAGGTTAGCAGGCATTTTTCTTAAAGGAAGTATAGCGTGAAGAGACTAGAAACACCCAAGCTCGCAACCCAACTTGTCATCAGAACAGAAATTCTCTGAGCTAACCACACTGCAAACACAGCACACAGAGCAGCTGGATGACAGCTTAAACAAAGGACTTGAACACACATCTACCCATGCACTATGTCTTATCAATGGGAAGAAGGATGTCAGCTGAATTCAGGCACTGGAAATGTCCACTTTGTTTTTTTAGACTAGACTTGGAAGACTTATCNCACTATAAAATTAATTTTTGGCAACTGGCAATAAACATTTCAGTTTTGGCACTAACAATAAGCAATGGCAGTACTTCAGTAGGCTGTGTCTTCCCAGCACCCTCCAACTCAAATGGGAGCTGAGAGCACTTCTGTACTGCCTCCAGGCCTGGAAGCCACCGCAGGCCCAGGACCTCTCTTCAGAGTTGCACCCCAGAGATCTGTGGCTTCCTATGCAGAAATCCCCTCCCTGGGAAATGTGCATCTCTCAACAGGATGGACTGATACAAAGGATTACTAAATCTCTGCTCCAGACATGACCTGTTAAAAGCAAGCATCTCAACCTGCTGGATTTCCCCATGGAGAACAGATTTCTAGCGGACAGAGAAAATCACGCATATAGAGGTTTTAAGATGGTCTCTTTTTTAATGCTCTTGAAGCCAGAAGTGACAAATGAGGTTAAATGAATGGCTTGGTGGAAGCAGGACAATTTGCTAGTCCCAAACCAAGAGGACAGCTGTAACTGCCTTTCAAAATGCACACCAGCTTCCCTGGTTTCATAAAGCCACTCAACAGCTGCCACTTCATGTGAGTAGGCAGCAGGTACATCTCTGCCAGTAACTCACCTCATCATTTCTATTCAATGATTTTACATTTGTAGGGAATCTCAAACTGGCAGGTTACTGGGCAAAAGATCTTCAAAGCCCTGAGTAATTCCAAGCACAAGGGTCAAACGCTCTTGAGAAAGATCTCTCATTTTGGTATTTGCCATGTAGTGACAAAGAAATATAAAGGCAGTGCATGCCCCATGCATCTCCCCTCAGGTACCGGAGTTTTTTCACTTTATGACACATTTTAAGGAAAGTTAGTGACCTGCAATTAAAGCTCACGCAACCGAAAAGCATGGCCATGTCCAATCAGAGGAGCTGGTAATGAGTTTCACAAGACTGTCAAAATGATTTGACCTCAGCAGGGGACAGTTATCATGGTTTTGTTATTTAATAACTTCTGTTGGCACACAAACTCTGAAATCTCATTTTGGTTCCTTCTTCATTCGTATCACATGGGTCATCAGCTCTCATCTCAGGATAGACCCTTAGACCAACTTAGACCCTGAGAGGACCACGTTCCCTATTCACTAGGCTGGTCTCTGGTTAAAGCCATGTCAAGACCACACAGAAGTCTCCACCTGATGGGCAAAGTACTGCATGGGTCACTGAGAGTACTGCAGGACACTGAGAACCACAGGACCTTCCAGCAGGGACAGTCAGAAGCATTATTCACTCCTGGAAAGGTTTTGAAGCTGGTAAAAATATTGCAAAATGTGTGCAAGCAGTCAGATTGATTTAAAAACACAATCCTCATGATCACATATCCCGTCTAGTTTTACTTTCAGGAAACAAATGAAATAGCAAATGTAATTCTCAGGAAGGCTTGAGAAAAGCAAATTTCAAAGCCTGCATACTCGAGCATACTTGCTGGAATCTCCTGCAAGGGTTCAAAGCATCTATAGCCGCTCTGTCATATAGTTGCCCAAACATAATTACGCATACATTTGCATTTCAGATGCTGAATACTAAAGTGTATCCAGAATGATTCAAGTTACATTTTTTTTCCCCAAACGCTGGGAGTAATTTTCATTAAAGACACCCTTGAAGGAAATCCTAATCAGCCTGCAGACATTCCCTCAAGATGAGCAGGCTATTGTCACAAATTGTTTTCTCGGTTAAGGTTATTTTCACTTGATACAGTGAAACACCCAGCTAGCCTTACGAAATTTGGTCTTACTGTATCCTTTTACAATATTTATTATCCTCATTTTGGAGGCTTATCCTTCACTGAAGTTGCAAAATAGAAAATGTGCTCACAAAGATGATACTGGATACAACATTAGCATGCAAGTGTTTCAGCCCAGCCACTGGTCTCACTGAAGTCATCCAGAACAAAGGGCTTTGAAATGCAACGTGTCAGTTATTTTTGATGGCTACCAGTCTATTGCAATTTCTCTTCCTCTTAATGGTATGTCTCCTATTTTTGGACCAAACAATCGCTTTCCGTTACACAGATAGAATGAATTATTCAAAAATTCAAATTAGCCATGACATTTCCAAATTGCCTTCTTTTAGCAGATAGTCAGTTAAAAACAATAGGACTTGCTTCCTCTGTGTTTTATTTATTCTCTTCTGAGATCCGTGGCTCCTGTTATGTAAACTCTCCTCCTCTGAGTGCTGTCAGTCAAGATTCCCAATCCAGGAGATTAGCATGCATTAATGGCTCTCATAGGAGCTGCTCTCAGAAGGAACAATTAAAGAATGATTTCTCTTCCAAACTGAGTGTGAGAGCTAGCTGCCAAGTCGGGACAGCACCACTGCCTAAAGAAGGAGCCAGCAGCAGTGGCCCGTGGCTGTTACGTGTTACCCAAGGCACGGGAAAGGCCCCTTGAGGAATGTTGGGCAGCTGCATGGGCCATGCACAACATCTAGCTCAGCTCTGCCGGGACCCACACACAATCTCTGTGTACAGGCACAGAAGGATCACCCTGTGGTTGTATCTCAGACCCTTCAGTCTCTTCAGCACACACAAGATTAAAAAATGTTAACAAATATATGTGTATCTACTCTGAGTCGTCCTGAAGTCCTGGCTTTTTGGTCTCTGAATCCCACCATAGGTACTGAGGCTGTTGGGACCAACCTGTGTAGACACTAGAGGCGCCTTTTCTGCAGATGCCATCTCACTTCCCTACCATGATTTGTGGCAGGGCTTTGGGGAGAAATTTGCCCGCTCTATTATTGCCTGATTTCCATGGTACATATTGCCTGTGGTTTATTTAGGCCCCTGCTTCCACTCGTGCCCCCTACCAATATTAAATAGCTGACTCTTCTCCACATTAAATCTAATCGCTACACATTGTCCAAGTTACAATTATAACTTGTTCGGTGCTCAAGGACTGAAACATTAAATCGCTTCTTTCCACCTGTCTCAGGAAACAGAATTTTCAATTCCACTGCCTCATGCTAGAAAATAAAGGAAATCTGTTTATAATAATTGACTACATAAATATCAGCCTATTTTAAAATGGACTGAACATACAAGACCACCATGGAAGTGTGTATGATACGTCTGTCTCTTTAATCAAGACAACAAACATCAGCAGTGAACGCAATGCAGAAGTGCCTGCGCTAGCACTGGCCCAAGCTGCTGGGTTTGCAGAGCACAGCACAACGTGGCTGGGATTTAGGAGCAGCCTAATCCTATCCCTGAGCTGCAGCTACCTAAAATCCCACAGGCAACCCTAGCACCTCTGTGTGCACACTGCAGATAGGCCGTTTGAAGACCTCTCTTCAGAGGTGCCCTCAGAAGAGTGTTGGGACTGTCATTCACCTGTCAGCCCTTTCTATGGGGTCAGGACAAAGTCATTGCAGTTCCTTCAAGCATGATGGTTCCCATGCTATGCAAAGTACTTTTGTGAGCTGGGAGTTTTGGCAGAATGGGATGAGAACCTGTCATTCAGGAAATGATGGAACAGGGACTGCCCAGGGACTGATGTCCTGAATTGCTGCCTCACACCATGAAGTTGTCCAGAGAGCAAGTTTGTGGCAATGAAGAGGAGAAGGCATCAGAGTGTCATTGAAGCCACGAGTTTTGTGCAATGACCTTCAGGCAGCATTTTCTTTCTAAGGGACGTGCAGCACATGGCCGCTGAGAAGAGTCTTTTGGGATGACAAAGTGAAGGAGAAAAGTTGCTTTAGGCTGGTAGGGCTGGCTGGGCAGGTCCTCACGCACTGGCAGTGCCACCTGATCTATGCCGGTTTATCCTCTAATGGGAAGTCAGTAGCCTTTTATATTTTGTGCCAACATCTGCCTGGGAGGTAATTCAGAAGATGACTGCCCCTACCATTGACCATTGGATGCAGCCTCAAAGCACAGCGCTCTTGTGCATCCTGTTGAACACAGAAGCTTGCATACTACCTGGCATGTCCTGCCAGCCCCAGAACCCTTCACTGTTCTCCATAAGCGATGGCCAAAGCTGCTGCCCAGAGGGACACAGACATAATTTTCCTGGATCAGAGTCTGTTTTTTTATCAGGGTGGAGAAGTAACTATGCGTGGAGCAATCATGGACAGTATCCCCATAGAGGAGGCCAGCTCCTGACTCTTCTCCATTTGCAATTGACTCATTCATACCCAGCAAGGGGAATTTTATCTCTTCTAAAGCTCTTGGGTTTTTAGCCTTTTTGTCTCATAGCTCTGGATATTCTTGCGTCCTTACACATGACCAATCTTTCCTTTGATTTCAGCTTTTGCCTTTAATGAGACCTTGTTACAACCCCCCTCCCCCCCCCATTAGCTTGGCATTTTGTGAAAAGGTATGATTTTTTGGCTAAGTTTTAAATAGGCTACTTCTCAATTTCTGTGAGAACTATTGTTACTGTGCCACAATATCGGGTAGACAGAAGTGCCTGAAGCTATCATTATTATGTGTATCTTTAACCCCATCCGAAGCCTGTGCTCATGGCTTGGGAACAATGTGCCATTTGAAATCCATCTGTGAATCTTTCCCCATGGAGTCAAGTTGGTTTTGCAGCTAGCAGTGCTGAATACAGAGTGTGACCCCTTTTATTCCCTGAGCACCTTTTCTATTCATCAAGATTTCACGATGTGTTCACAGGCGTACAGAGTTCCTACCTTCAGCCCCAGGTCCAGTTCCTTGAGAGATCGCTTTATTTCACTGGTGAGGATGTTCATGCGTTCACATTCCTGGAAAGCAACCACAACGTACGGTGTCCTCTCCTCCACCTTTGCCATCAGTTCTGCAATGTTAAACTCATCCATGAGCTTCTCTAGCATCTCATCCAGAAGAGCTTTCACCTGTGTGCCAAAGGGAGAAGAGAGAGGGATGTTAGTGAATGGCTCATGGGGCTTTCACAACTGACAGCTGCCTGAACACGGGATGAAAACTCCATCTGCCAGTTGCTGTCTCCAAAAACAATCAGTGTCAGCTGCCCTGGGCATTGCACCTTTTAAAGAGCTTGCCCCATCCTATTAAAATTCAAATGCTTACAAAAGTTAATGTCAGATGAGAAGCTTTCAAAATGATGGCTTAAAAATGTCAGTGTGACATGTAACGTTCTCTTTTCTTCTTGGGTCTCAAGTCTGCACTCATTCCTTCTAAGGTCAGGCTCAATGCAAGAAGACTGACGGGGCTATAATCTCAGCTGAGCCACTGGACAACCTGAGCCCATGAGCTGTTTTTCTGTCGTATATTGATAGAGAGAGGTGATTATATAAAATTGAATTTTGAGTTGAATTTGGCATTCTGAACTAATAGAGCCATGGTGGAATGAAACAAAGTTATTTTGGTTTGGAAATGGAACCTTATATCTCTAAATAATAAATAGGGAAAAGAATGTGACAGTATGCTTCTACTATCTAAAAAAAAAAAAAAAAACCAACAGAAAAGTCCCTTCTGGTTAACAATAAGACATGAAGCCCCTAATCTTCATGGGACCATTGTTTACGTACAGTTTTTTACATTTTTACATTTACATTATTCAGGTACAATGGTTAATGTGGACCGTTGGACAACTTGGTATGGAAGTCTCTCACACTCTGTGTTTCCTCACCCCAGTGCTGGAATGTGAACAGGACTTCTGCTTCCCAAGGATTTTTCAGCAGTGTGCTACACACAGTTACAGTTCCAAGATCTGATGTGCAAAAGCTGGTGTGTGGGTGACAATGACAGCTGCCAGACACTGGCAGAGGCTGCCCTTGGGTAATTTCGTTGCCATGCCCACTGACATTCATATTTTGGACTCTGTACTCCTGCTTCCTCCCATTGCTGCTCTCTCAAACCCTCCATGCATGTGTCAGACGTTATGAAGAAGTGTCAATGCATAGGCTGTTATTGCAACCAGAGAGGTGGCTGAAGCTAAAGCTCGGCTGGAAAAGCTCTTGAGCTGCACCTGAGGTGCAGTATAGAAATACCCTGTAATTTGAAATTCCCCTGCAAATCTCTTTGGCTCTCATTTTTTCACAACAATGATAGCTCATTTTCTGTAACGTGGCCTCAGAAACTTGTGGGAGTAACTGGACTTATCAGAGCCTCAGGAAAAAAAGACAGCTTCCCAGCAGTTTCCCTGCAGGATCTCTAAAACTGCATCAGCCAAACAAGGGGCTAGAAATCCTCAAATGAAGGGGCTAAGACAGAACTTCTTCTTCACTCCCTTGCAAGGTCTGAGTGAAAGGGATATGGCCAGTGCCAGCTGTAACTCAGGTAATGAGAGAGATCACCTCCAGGAGAACATTAGCTGTGGGAACATGCCCCAGGCACAAGGCAGTGCAGTGGGGCAAGACCCAACTTGCTTCCAGGCAGCTTTTCTTCTGAGATCATGAAGCCCCTGAGGGCTCCTTGACTGTCTCCAGGGGTCTGCAGCGTTAGCCATGCCTTGCGATACCACCCATTGGCTGGACCACCCACTGATGATTTTGCTTCTCTGGCCAAGGAGTTGAATTGTAATTAAATGGCAAAAGGGCTGGGATAGGAGGAGAGGTATTCACATTTGCTATCTTTGAGCATCTCCTTTGACCTTGCTACCTCTGGATTATTCCCCTCACCTCAAATTCCTGCATGGACTGAAAACGAAACATGCCCACCACTTGTGAGTGTCCCTTAGGCAAGGACAGTAAGTTCCCCAGCAGCATACCAAGCCGAAGGAAACATCTGAAACCACAGACTTCACATAAGCTTTCTATTAGCCATTCATTAATTTGCAGAGCTTGAAACAGAAGTCTTAAGTCTGCAGAAATCAAAAACCGAGCAAGTGTTGGCTGGTTTCAGATCCTGTTATGAATGCTTGGACCAGATTTTAATAAGCTGTGAGTTTCAAGAGGAAGAGCTGAGATCAGTCTGATACACGGGCATAGTGAATGAGTTTAGCTGGAAATAAAGAATTACAAGGCCCCTGGGAGCTCGGGAGCTGGGTGGAACCTGGTGGCAGCAGTGAGGGGTGGGCTGAGCACTGGGTGCCATGTTGCACCTGGCGGACGGTGCGCGCGGGGAGCCCATTGCTATGCCAGTCACAGCCTGGTGCACAGGGACCGGTGGCTCAGACACGAGGGAGGCCACAGAAGGTTTATTTGCAACGTCGTCACAGGATGATAATGAAGGCACTGCAGTTCAGGGGGTAATTAAAAGCCACTGTCCTATTACTGACAATACTCCAATTACATCCCACTATGGTGATGTTCTGCATAATATGAGGCTGGTGGTTTTAGACGCTTGGTTTGTAGCCGGCAAAGGCAGAACACATTATAATGAGCAGTTGTGAGACAGCTATCAAAATTCAACAGCCCCTTTCTCTACCACTCTCACCGTTTCTTCCCTGGTGACCACTCCTCCTTCGCCCATGCTGGTGTCCCGGGGCTGCATCTCCAACACGACGCGGAACAGCTTCTCCGAGGTCTGTGTAAGGAAGCCGATCTCAGCATTGGGATGTAGGCCATACAGATAAGGAGACTCCGGTGGCAAGGTGTCATCTATGTACTGTACAGAGAAATGCAGGCTTAGGTTAGATACACAATCCAGGACACTTTGCCTTCAGAGCTCATGGTGCTGGAATTGTCACCCACCCAAGAAAGTAAGCCCAGGCTGATACAATGCTGCTCATGGCTGAAACAGCAGAGCACTGATGGGATGAAGGTGGGTACAACTGTTTACAGAAAAAAGAACTGCTTTTACTCCTACTGTGAGAATTTGGTAATTGCTAAAGTTTGGCTTGGCTACCTACCTCAGGCCTGGACCTTCTCTAGCAATTATCTGCTGTGCATTTCAGCATCAATATTCTGAAATCCCTTGTGGGAATTTAGCTTCCAGTAGTTAAGTTTTATGAACAAAACCAGCCTAATATGCCTGTCCCTGCTGCCGCATTTGTGTACAAAGAACAGATGAGATCTGTAAGTAGATCAACACGACCCTTCAGTGTTTCTCATCAAAACTGATGATAAAAGGAGTTTGAAAGGGCCATTTTAGCAAACAGTATGTGGATGTAATTTTCCAGGAGCCCCGCTCAAGTCTCAAGAACCAATATAGTTGTTCTATTCATGCATGAACAGAATGGGCCCATGATGAAGTAGCAAATTAACATTAGACTTGGTTCATCCAAGGGAATGCTGAAACATCTACAGAAACAGAACATAATGGGAAATAACAGGAGGTGTGCTGAAACACTGCAGTCCTATTCACTGCCTCCTAAGACAGATTACAGGGCAGTTATGGAAAACATTACACTTATGTGTATAAATAATGCCAGAAAACAAACAGCTTACCTGATGATAGCCATTATAGTCCATGCTCCCTGGGAGGGGAAATCCTGGAGCAAGGAAGAGTTCTCCCTCCAGCATTTCTGGCTTAATAAATTCTTCCAAATAGGTTTTGCAAAGCCGCCTGTCCCAGTCATCTGTAATGTGACCTCCGTACATAATCTCACCAAAGAGGTAGCGTAAATCATCATATGGGACCTGAAGAATGAAGCAGGAGGGCATGACAGAGTTCAGGCAGCCCGAGCTCCAGCAGCAGCATCGCAGAGCTGCAGGCTACAGCTCTAAGTACCAATCTGCACAGTGAGTGCTTCCATTGCACTATTTCAGTTTCCTAAGTAAACAAACATTAGGCAGTAGTTAAATCCTGCCCAGGGAAAACTGGATCACAGCAAAGACTTCATGCAGTTTCCCACTGAAATGTAAATTTATTCTAAATTCTGTTAAACCAAAGATCACTATCTATTTCCAGTGAACGAAGACTACAAGCACTATTTGATATGACTTGTAAGCTGCTGTAGATATGAGCGGCATTGTTTCCCACCTCACCCCAAAGATATAACAAACTGTGATGTTATAAAACCACAGATACGAAGGAAATGGCACTGATGGAAAATTCCCAGGAGTTTCAGCACGAGCCAGTACATCGCTGGTGGTTAAAAGCCACCAAACAGCCCATGTTGATTCACCCACCTTTGAGCTGGCCTCCAGATAATTGTAGAGCACGTTAACAGAGATAGTGAGGTCTCCAGTGTTGAAGGGGTAGGAACGGTTCCAGCCTTGGGGGCCAAACTTGCGCCTTTCTGCCACCACGGCATGGAAATAGCAGAGGGCAAACAGGATGCTCTTGAACTCACTCTCCCGGGTGCACATCTCCAGGGTATCCTGCAATACAGGCAGAGAGGCAGGGCTGTGTCAGTCCACGCTGCCTCCCAGGTACACCAGACTTTGGACAGCGGTGAATTGATTTGCCCCATCAGTTCATTTCTACTTAACTACACTTTCCCTAGTTCTCTGAGACAGTGGGTTTGCATTGCAAATTTATTGGCAAATTCCAATGCATACTTTCCAAATTTATGTTTTCCTTTCCAACTTTGTAAGGGGAAGACATCAGACAGCCAGGAAGGGAAGGAAAGGTGCACTCACCCAGCACCGGCACGTGCCCTGCATCCCCCGCAGGGAGATGGATAGAAGCACGGCGGACTGGGATGGCAGCCTGAGGCGAGGTGCCTGCTGAGGAGGAGTGCACCTGGAAGAACCAAGCTCCGTCCTGCCCTTTGGATACAAAAGGTTTCCTTGGGGCAGCATTCCTTTAAGCCACAGGGCTGAAGCAGCAGGGAGTTCTCCCAGGAATGTTGTGCTCAATGCTCTGCACAAAGCCAGCCCAGCCACGCGCTGCACCAGTGTATTCGCTGACGGCACGACCTTGCGCAGCACGCCAAGGGATGGGAGGTACTGCCAAAGATCCAAGCAGGGAGGATCAAATACTTGCAAAAAAAAAAAACTAAAAAAACACAAATTAAGCCCTTTAAAGTCAGCTACACTTGAAGTTTGAATACCTACACACACACACACACACAAAGGAGTGGGCAGAATCATGATAGCAGAAGTGGAGGGACAGGAGCCTGAGTCATTTCATCAATGAACCAATCTCCAAGGAGCCCCAAAGGGCACTGGTTAGCAGCGAGTGATGGTCCCAGTGGGCACTGATGGGGATCCTGGGCAGCTGTGCCTGTTCCTAGCACTTAAGCATCACAGCTATGGGACAGCAAAGCAAAGGAATGAAGATCTGGAGGTGCACACACAGCATGAAGCTGAAGCTCTGCTCTCACAGATGGATCTGTAACCCCTTTCTGTGGCTGAAGCATGGTGGAGGCTTTCACAGCTCCTGGCATCAGCAGGAGCAGCAGATCCCCTGCCCCATGGCAGGAGGGTGATGGGACGTCCCACAGCCAGCAGCACAGATCTCCCCAGAACTGGGCAATGAACGTGCTGGGAAGGACTTGCCTGCACCTCCACCCACATCACTGCAAACCCTCCCTAGGACCAGCGTGTCCAGGGTGCAGTGGCCCTGACCTGCACGGCTGAGCCTGAGGCTGAGCAAGGAGAGAGCAGCTACACCAGCCCCTCCATCCTCCCTGCCAGGGATAGCCCCCGTAGCTCCACTCTGTTATGTGACAAAGACCACAAAGGGCACCCGTGTGACTTCCCTTCATCATTTTCACCTAAAAAAATGCATATGTTAGACCTCTTACCAGGTGGAGAGTTCAGGGTCTCTGCTGAACAGGGGGAACCAGTTGCTGCAAAGTGTGCAAGGTGTTGGCTAACTGCATAAAATGACCAAGAACAGCCCAAGCCCAGTTTTCCCCTTGATGAGGCAGGACTCTGAGCTCCCTTCATTATCAGCAGCCCAATGAAGAACAGGTTCAAATATGTGCTCAGCGCCTTTCTCATTACAGAAAACACCCCTGGACTTCAAGGGAAGCTTGCCTGAATGAAAACTGAGTATGAACCCATCTCAGGCTTATTTGGCCTCTCTATTTCGTTGTGCATTTTTATTTCAGCTACAAAGCAGAACAATATTCCCCACACACAATAATGGGCCTTCTTTGTGGCTTTCAGCTGAAAGTTAAATTTGAACATCTATTCCGTACAAAGCAGAGAAATGAGGTGTAAAGGGGCCCCACCTACTTGCTCCAGGATTTGTGATAAAAGAGATTTTATAATACTCCAGCAATTTAGAAAATGCTAATTACTATCTGATTGAAATGAGCAGAGGCAGGATGAAAACGTTACTTTGGGTGAAGGTTCTCCCCTCCCTTGATCTCCAGGATGTTTTGTGGAGTTCAGGATGATGAATGACAGTAGATAAAAATGGAATAATCTTCTCTGACTGCTGGCATTAATCCTTGCGCCGTGGCTCCCAGCCTCACTTCCTCAGAGACAGGAGCTCCTGTACTCGAGATCCTCCCCATACCAATGTGCAAAACCAGGTTGTCTCCATTTCCCCACCCCACAGACCAGTGCCTGGGGTCCAGCACAGGCTGTGGTTGCTCCAGCCTGGTCCCAGATGACATGGAGAGAAAAGAAAGAGACATCCTGCAAGGTGTGCCCTGCGTGCTTCTGCTGCAGTCAGCTGCAGAATGGAGAGGTTGCAGTAACTGCAGTGCAAGTGCCACGAAGAGGCACTCTGAGGGGTGAGAATACCATCAGGTCCTTCTGGCTGCTGTGGCTTTAACGGCCAGGGTCTTGCTGTGAGAGCTCGGCATGCCGAGGTAGCGGCGATGTGTGAATGAAGGTAATGGGCAGTCGGGGCAGCTGAGTGCAATGGTCTGTGTCTTTAGCAAAGGTATCATCATAAAAGCGAGCAGTTAGCCCTTAGCCTTTTGGCTCATGCAGAAAATGGGGTGGGCAGAAGTGCAGCAGTGATGCACGACAGCTCCAGCACTGCCTGGCAGCCCGGGCTGCTCCTGCGGAGCCACCGTGCCAGGCTGCTCCCGGCAGTGTTCCTGTGCCATCACTATAAACATTGATCCTTACCCCCCACAGTTTCCAAGAGAAGAATATTCACCCATCACTTCCACACACTTCGCTTTTGTGTCCCCTGCACAGGAGATTGCTGCAATCCAGCAGCAAGGAGCGGGGATGGTGGCCACCGTAATGGGAGTGTGGCTATGTGAGAACTGTGTGTTGCATGTGATAAAAGCAACAATTCTCCTTGTGGGCCAGCAATACTCAGGACAGCCTACTTTATCCTCGTCTGGCAAAGCAAGTCCTCCCTGCAGGGAGACTGCAGTGCTAATTCACAACACTTGTGATGTCAGCCAGGTTTTGAGCTGAACGGACCTTGGGGCACACAACACAAAGTCCCCCTACCCTGCTTAGAAGGGTGATCTGGGATGCAATCATATCAGCAGTGCTGAATCTCTAACTCCTGTTAAACAGAAGGGCCAAAAGGCAGGGCTTAAGCTTCTCTCCTCTCTGTGTCGCTGGGTGATAGATATAATATGCCACTCGCCAGCCCAAAATGGAGTGACACAAACACAGATGTCAAGTCAAATCATGACAAAAGTCTCACCCAAATGCTGCATTCAGAAGTTTGATTCTGTAAAAAAAAATACTGTTTTTAAGAATCGTACACTGATGATAAAATGAGTGAATTGGGCAGAAATCCAGCTGTGAACTCCTGCAAGAGCGAGGCCATTCAGGATTACCCAAGTCCTCCCTTGGAAAATGAGTGCTTGGAAAGAGACCTGGAGAACAGAGAGGGGACCTGGATCTGGAGACTATGTGATGCGAAGGGACTCGTGCGCTCGCAGCCTGGGATTGGCGATGTCCCCACACATCACGCTGTACGACTCCAGCAGCTCCAAGCTGACCCACCACCGATGGGACATCCCGCTGCCCTCCTACCTGGTTGAAGTTGTCGAGGGCTTTGTGCAGGTTCGCGTGCATCCCAGTCGGGGCCTCGTTGGTGATTTTGATTGAGTTCTCCAAGATGCCCTGGGGAATGATGTGGCTGTCTGGGGAGGGTGCTGGCTCCGCACTGATGAAGACGCGGAAATCCTGGTGGCTGCCTTCACTGTGCTGCTCCAGCTTCTTCTCCAAAGAACTCAACCACTTGGCCACCAGGTGGATGTTCTGGCAGGGACAAAGGGGACATGGCTTCGTCAGTCCCCCCAGTAGACACCCACATTGATCAGGCACCAAATCCATCACACAAATGAACGGCACCCACCAAGCCTAAGCCCTGGAAGTTGATACTTGCCCCAAGAGTCCCTGTGTGTAATTCACAGCCCCAAATATCCTGGCACATCACTCTTAAACTCACAACAGTCAACATAAATAACCAGTAATTAAGCAAGCCATTCTTGGGTCATTTATGTTGTCGGGGCTGATAATCTCTTGTTCATTACAGTTATGTATGGCTGACGAGGTAATCTTATCTCCACAGATCTGCCAAGCTCAAATGAAGGTGTTTGCTCATTTTTAACAGAGTAGCAGTGAGGACCATCAATACCAGTAAGTGTAAGTTAGTGGGCAAAAGTCAAGCTGGTGGTTTTGCAAAGATCTTTAACATACAATATTTAATTATTCATGCAACTAATTACACATATCTGTCAGAAAATTAAGCAATACTATGCAGAGATGGTAAAATGGATGCAGACTTGCCTAACTTTTCCAGCTACAGTCCTATATCATTTTCTGTTTTCCGGGCAAGAAAATAGATTTTCTTACATTAGGAACAGGGTGGGTCACCCACAGCAGGGGTTCCTGGGATAAATCTACCATAATTTTAAAGTTAGGTGTGTAATCCAAACTGGCTGTGCTAACAGGCACTCTGGAAGGTGATTTATCCCATCCAAAGACAGGACAAGGAACTTGCTAAACTTAAATTAAAAGCAGATGCCAAAAAGATAAACTGCTTGCAGGTGGCAAGGAAATTACATAAAGGAACCATATTATAGACTTAGAATAAATATATATCACCTATAAAAAGGATCAGAAAGGAGCTCTCATGGTTAAATAGCAGAGTAATGGAGACTATTAAGAGTAAAATGACATTCTTCAGAAAATGGAAATCTTGTCCAAATGAGAAAAACAGAAAACAGCACAAAATCCAGTCATGGTAAGGCTGAAAAAGATTTTAAAAAGCAATCTTCTGAACACCATAAAAACCAATAATAAAACATTCTCCAGAAGCAAGAAACCTACCAGAGAGCCTATAAAACTAAAAGATGATCAAGGTCTACCGGGAGCGCCCAAGAAAGGCAAGGCCACCACAAAACAGCTCATAGTAGCAGAAGTATTCACTGCAGACCTTGGGGAGGGTCTCACTTTACAGCCTGTTTTACAAGGGCAGAATCACTCAAACACTGAGGCTGGAGGCACCTCTGGAGGTCGTTCATCCAACCTTCTGCTCAAAGCAGGGTCAGACAGAGGAGGTTGCTCAGGACTGTGTTCAGATAGGTCTTTGAATAACTCCAAGGACTGAGACTCCACAACCTCTGTGGGCAACCTGTTCAACCACTCTAACGGTAAAAAATAAATAAAAACTGTTGTGTTTAAGGGAAATCTCCTGTCTTTCAATTTGTGCCCATTGCTTCTTGCTCTTTCACGGGGCACCACTATGAAGAGACTGGCTCCATCTTCCGTACTCCCCCCGCCATGAGGTATTTAAACCAACTGATAAACCCCTCTGAGCCATCTCTTTCTGAGGCCAAATAATCCCAGCTGTCTCAGCCTCTCCTCATATGACAGATGCTCCAGTCCCTTAATCACCAGAAAGACTCTTAAATTGAAGCGGCAGATGAAGAGTTTTTTAGGACAAATTAATAAACTAATAATAACAATTTACTAGGCCCAGATGGTATCCACCCTAAAGAAACTCAGATACAGAAGTGCTGCATTACTGCTCGGTATGCACTAGGCAAACTGGTAGGAGCTTTAATAAGCAATGAATTAACAAACAAATAGTGTAAATTAGAGAAAACCAGAAACCTAAGATTTCCAACCCATTTTAGGTAGCTAACAGGGAGATGTCCAAATCTGAGCTTGTCACCATAAACTCCCTTTGTGGTTGCTGGAAGGGCAGAGGTATCTCCAGAAGGTCACTCACCACACCAGCTTCAGGAATCACCCTGGAAGGTGGAGGAACTGCCTCCACAGGGCCAGTGTCCCTCCATGTTTGGACCTTAATCCAAATCAGATATTTATCTTTCACTTAACAATACCATTGCAGCTAAGGGAGAAGGTCTCATAGACAAGCAACCAATTAAGGCATAGGAAATAGGCTGGGAAGCTACTCACAGAGTTTGAGCTGCTCACCATATTCAAAAACCATCTGAAAGAGCGAATGATTAGTGAGCTGACAAAATCAGTCATAAGACAAAGTAATTCCAGGTAGTAAAAATCAAACCTGATGGTAAAGAACTGCAGAAGTATGCCATCATTCTAAGTGACTGGCTATGATATGGCAGAAGAAATTCAGTGTTTATAGACGCAGTAATGCACACAGAAAATCAACCCTAGCTATATATATATGTAAACAACGATGGGTTCAGAATTAGCTATTACCACTCAGAGAAGAGATCTTAGAGTCCTTATGGTTATTCCCTGCAAATAACAGTTCAATGTTTAACAATGTGACAGCAATCAAATATCAGCAAAGAAACAGCAAATAAAACTGGAACTATTATTATGCCACTCCACAAATCCATGGTAGGCCTTCATCTCTCAAATGCAATACCCAGTCCTCGTTGCTCTGTCCCAAAAAGGATATAGCTTCCACACAACAAGACACTACATTGACATGGACTTGCCAATTTGGAGAGAGATATCAGGGTGGAGGTGATGAATGAAGGATAACAATGTAGGGATGAACAGAGCAGAACATTTTTATATAATGCATAACTAAATTGCGAATTCATTGTCTCAGGGTTTTGTGGAGGTTGAGAGAATCACAGAACGAAGCTGAGCTTTGATTCACAGAGAGAAACATCACTGCGTGCTTACCCTGTTTATGCATCCTTTCCTTCAGCATCTGGATCTGCCTTCTTACAGGCAGGGGATTGGGCTGGCTGCTCTTCACTCTGCCCCAGCACTGTGCTTTTAGGGACTGGTGGCACACAGGAGCATCAAGGGAGCTCCCTCATGAGAACACAGAAACTCTCTCTGGCTTTTCTGCTGGAGGTTTCCGTTGCCTCTCATGAGCTACTTCTGGAGAGATCCCAGCCAGGACTGGGGAAGAGAATGAGCAGCTGCAGAAAAGGAGAGGCTGAGGTGCTTCAGGCATGGGTTGGGACAGGAGTGGTGGCTACTGTCACAGGCTATTAGCAGTATCTCAAATGCTGGAGGGATAGGTCAGCACTCAGAGCTGGTCCATGAGGCAGGAAGGACCAGATGGCGATGCATCTCTCCAGAGGAGCTGTGGGTGCCTCAGGAGAGAAGAAATCTGACTGAAAACTCAGTCACATCTGGAATCGGCACCCCTTGCACATCAGTGACTGTCCTTGCATATTCACCGCGTCCTTGCTGTGTCCTGGCTGCAAAAACCAGTCACCTGTCACTTTTGTAGAGGGCTCTTGTTAAGGATCGGTATATTTACATTTGGTATATCAACCATACTTTTTTTTGCCCTATATATATATATGCAGTTATCTTGGTGAAGGCTGACTTCTTGACTCCTAATAGTGACTGCAGTGGACGTGGACGTGAGTCCTGGCTCTGCAAGCACCACAGCCCAGCTCTACAAGCAGTGCGACTAGGGGGCTCGCTTACCTCCTGCACGGAGCAACTCCTCTCTCAACTGTCACAAAACAAGAGCTCTGGTCTGTTCTTGGTTACACAGGCACATCTCCAGTACAAGCTGCCATTTCACAGTGGCTTTCTGCTTCTGGATCTGTACCAATTTTCAAGGGTACTGGAAATGGGCATGTCTGAGCACAGATGTCTGCAACTGAACTAATCATCCCACCAGAGTGTCACGGAGAAGGTGGGTCATCTTATCCTAAACCAGATGAATGCACTAAATCATAAAATAACAGAGCAAGTGTGCAACTGCGGTTTCAAGACTGCAATGTCTTCTAAAAACGTGCACTTAACTATTTCCATTTTCTTCCTCTCCTTTGGGCTGGGTGCAAAGACCACCAAGAGCTCAGGGAAAATTCCTACGCTGTCTCCTTGCCCAAGCCCTCCACATTTTAGATTTAGAGTACCAACTCCCTGCAGCTTGGTAACTTCAATTTTGCCCTTTTTGTACAAGACTATGAGGTTTTTTTGATATCTTAATTTAAATAAATTGCTAGATGACTCCTGGCACAGGTCAGCCTCAGGCTCTAAGGGGACAACTGCTTCAGATATGGACACCTTGCAAACCCAGTCCTGCTGCCCCAAATCTGATTCACATGACTGGGAGCAACATTTCTTCTTTAGAACTGCATAAATTCAGTCTCCTTCCCGGAAAGGATTTAGGGTTGTGCTGATGTTACATAGATTAAAAGGAGTTTGAGGTGTGGGGGGAGACAAGGAGAAGATGCTTGAAAAAAGGAACCACATCCTGGGGAAGAGCCACTCCACCGTAAACAACAACCATATGAAGAGCAGCAGACAAAATGCAATTATATCTGACTGTTATGCACCAGTGCTTGTCTGATATATTTAGGATTTCAAAAGACAAGGTAATTTGGTAATTCCCAGGGTCCAGGCGACCAACTCACTCTAGAAGTTCAATAATAAAACAGGAGCGGACCAAAATATATAACCAAAGTGTTTTAAACAGCTACAGAGATTTAGTAATTTAAGGGAACAGCTCAATAGAATAGCATAAGAAAAACTGTGCATTAAGTATCAGTTAAATCACAGACTACATACCTGACCTTATTTTCATCTTTAATTGGTAGTTTATTCCTACATCTGCTTTTGTGGTGTTAGATGGCTGAAAAATAATTGCTTTAACTTGTGTTAACATGACACCAATGACCATTATTTGTCAGCATCACTGCCTTCAGTATTACAGACAACTGAAGAAACACTTCTAATCTAAAGATAATCAAAGCATTTATGTATTATCCTTTTGTGATAGAAGGGATGGAAAAGAAGAATATATGCAAAACATGGGTTGGTACTAAGAATTCATGATCAAATTTGATCCAATAAATTTGTCTACAAGAAGCAGACACAAATAATCATACAGCTCAAATATGGCAAATTTTCTATTAAAAGGACAGAGATGCTGTAGAGGGGACTCACAGGTTTGAAGAAAACTTTGCAAATTAATTCTCAGCAGTCAGATAACACAACTTGACAGAACATGACTAATGACAACATATGTGATCATAATAATTGAATGTTATGTCAATCATCAATAACGACATAACACAGACAATGCTTCATTAACACCAACCACAGCTGAGCTACTTGTTAACTGAAGAACCACCTCCTCTTGCTTGTTTTGAAACCTGCCTCCTGCTGGTTTCATAGGCTGCCTCTACTCTTTCAGGAGAAAGAAGAGATAATTAAGCCCTGTCCAGTTTTTTATGCTCAGGGCTTCATACACTGCCAATAGCCCAAGCCCCAGAAGGCAAAGGCAGGAACTGGGAGAATGATGAACCACCCACTACAGGAGAAGATCAGGTTCAAGACCAGCTAAGGAACCTGAAGATCCATGGGGCCTGATGAGATTGATCTGTGGGGCCTGAGGGAACCAGCGGATGTAGTTGCCAAGCCACTATCCATCATATTTGAGAAGCTATGGCACTCTGGTGAAGTTCCCACTGACTGGAAGAGGGGAAACATAACCCCCATTTTCAAAAAGGGAAAAAAGGCCAGTCAGTCTCACCTCTGGGCCTGGCAAGATCATGGAGCAGATCCTCCTGGAAACTATGCTAAGACACATGGAAAATAAGGTGATTGGTGACAGCCAACATGGCTTCTAGTGAAGGGCAGATCATGCCTGACAAATCTGGTGGCCTTCTATGACGGGATTACAACATCGGTGGATAGGGGAAGAGCAACTAATGTCATCTACCCAGACTTGTGCAAAGTACTTGACACTGTCCAACATGATATCTTTGTCTCTAAATTGGAGAGGCATGAATTTGACAGATGGACCACTCAGTGGGTAAGGAATTGGCTGGATGGTTGCACTTAAAGAGTTGCAGTCAACGGCTCAATGTCCAAGTGGAGATCAGTGACAAGTGGCATTCCTCAGGGGTCAGTACTGGGACCAGTGCTGTTTAACATCTTTGCTGGTGACATGGACAGTGGGATCCGAGTGCACTCTCTGCAACTTTGCTGATGACACCAAGCTATGTCTGACACGCTGGAGGGAAGGGATGGCATCCAGAGGGACCTGGACAGGCCTGAGAGGTGGGCCTGTGCGAACCTCATGGAGTTCAACAAGGCCAAGTGCAAGGTCCTGCACCTGGGCTGGGCAATCCCAAGCACAGATACAGGCTGGGTGGAGAATGGACTGAGAGCAGCCCTGAGGAGAAGGACCTGGGGGTGTTGGTTGATGAGAGTTCAACATGAGCCAGCAATGTGTGCTTGCAGCCCAGAAAGCCAACCATGTCCTGGGCTGCATCAAAAGCAGCATGGCCAGCAGGGTGAGGGAGGTGATTCTCCCACTGTCTGCTCTTGTGAGACCCCACCTGCAGTGCTGTGTTCAGCTCTGGGGACCCCAGCACAAGAAGGACATGGACATTTTAGAACAAGTCCAGAGGAGGGCCACAAAGATGATCAAAGGTCTGGAGCACCTCTCCTATGAAGACAGGCTGAGGGAGTTGGGGTTGTTCAGCCTGCAGAAGTGAAGGCTCCGGGGAGACCTTACAGTGGCCTTCCAGTACCTAAAGGGGGCTACAGGAAAGCTGGAGAAGGACTCTTTGTCAGGGAGTGTAGTGATAGGACAAGGAATAATGGGTTTAAACTAAAAAAAAACCCTAAAACTAATTTAGACTAGGTATCAGGAAGAAACTCAGAGAGTGGTGAGGCACGGGAACAGGTTGCCCAGAGAAGCTGTGGATGCCCCATCCCTGGAGGTGTTTAAGGCCAGGTTGGATGGGGCTTTGAGCAACCTGATCTAGTGGGAGGTGACTCTGCCCATGGCAGAGGTTGGAACTAGATGATCTTTAAGGTCCCTTCCAATCCAAACCATTACATGATTCCGTGAATATTATCTCCCTAAACCACACTGTGTAGTTTATACTGCGACAGTTTTGTGTCCTCCTGATTCCAGAAGACTCCCGGAAGATACATTTACCCAGGACATAGCAAGTTAATTCACTGCTTTAATACATTTTTTCTTAGCCACGTTTTGGGGTCTGTAAAAGAGCCATTGTGTAAAAGACAACTCCCCAGCATCTCTGCTTTTTCACAGCTCATGTCTCAGTCTCGGCTGCAGGTAAAAATGGGCTACAATCTCAAATTCATGGGCACGTTACCTTTCTTTATGAATGGAAAGATAAAGGAGCAGGTGGGAGCCAAATCCTGCCAAAAGCAAACAGCTGAAAAGAGAGTGAAAAAAGAAACCTGAAATATCTTCCTATGCACGCTGACCATTACCACTGTACCACTGTATCTCACTGTTATTTCCCGACTCTGCATCATGGAGTACGAGTGATGGAGAGCAGGTACCAGAGAATGAGGGTCTACAGGCAGGGCTGGGGCATGTGTGTGTAGGAAGATGACAACACCTGAGGTTTTTCTTTGGGAATTCACTTCCAAGCACCTCTATGTGCTTGTACTTCACAAGGCAGAACATATATCACAGGACGCAAGTGTTGCTATGGTAACCATCAGAAATAGCACCACATATATACAAACCAGCACACACTCCACAATGAACTCCTTTTGCTGATAGCGACTGGAGACCCTTCACATCTTTGAGAATCTCTCTCCTTCACGCCTTATCACCAATCACCTCCCTGAGCAACGGGAATTAGTTGTTTTTACAAAGCCTCATTCTCTTACGAGATGCTCAGAAAATTGTCACTGTTTTTACAGTAAATCTGAAAACTAGGCTTGACAGTTCAGACACAGCCCCAACACCTTAATCTCATTGCTTCATGGTGGGGTATAAAAAGGGACAGGGAGGGGGCACTGCAGAGATTACTCCCTTGGCCATGCTCACTCCCAGTGGTGGGGAGAGGTTTCATCACATGACAAGATGCTACCACACTTGCAGGAGTGGCTCCATCCTCCTTCAGCCAGCCCTATGATCATGTGAATGCTGCTACAGGACTCAGAAACCAAAATGGATGAGCACACACCCTCCACTTCCAAACTACCACCAACATCTGCTCACAGGTCTACGAGGCCAAGCTATTTCTGAGCAACAAGCCAGGCTGTTGCTCAACATGGAGAGAGGCCATCCCAGAGCTCTAGAAGAAGTTTCTCTCACCAGAGGAGTTTTGCCCTGTCTCTGGCATGTGTTTTACCAGCTGAGAAATTACAGCAGTGTTCCTGGCTATGCAAAGTGCTTGGATTTCAGCAGAAGCAACCTGAGGCTTTTCGAGACCTCACTCCACACGTAATGTTCGACGGGGAAGAACACATTTGATCCCCGCAGAGTTAGCACTGTCTTAGCCCTCCCTGAAGTCCTTAACCTTTATCGAGCCCCTCCACACACAACCGCATGGGGGACTGCAGCACGTAACAGCAAGTCCAACTACTTTGTTGCTGTTTAGTCCCACCTCTGAACATGCTGTCCACTGTGTCACCGGGCCCTATGATGTTCCCCATCGTCTTGCTTGGGCTGGACAAACTAAGTAGCTTAATGACATCTACAAAGTGTGATGTATCTGCTCACCATCTTGGCCACTAAGCAATGATGAACCTGATGGCATCACTCAGCCTTTTGCTGCACTGGAAACTATACATTCCCACCTTTTGTCTGTGGATGCATCTCCTCTACAATTTGCAATGTGATTTCACCAGTACAGACACAGAAGCAGTACTGGTCTAGCTATAAAGGTACTGGCAATGCTGAGTCAAGCCAGTCCAGGCATCAGAGGGGTCTTTACACCTCTGCTAATACTCAGGATCTTGTCCGGGCCAACACTGGCCATGCTAAAGCTGTGCTGCAGCAACCTCACTGCTCTCAGTATTTGTATAAGCCCACATCTGCTACGGCCACAGCTCCAAATGAGAACATGGCCTTTTTCTGCTAGAAGTTGAGTAAAAATAGGCTGATCTATGACCCTTCCACTGAACAAGGTACAGAGAAGGCAGATGCAAGTGGAGAAAGGAAACAGAAGACAAAACCCAAAGGGGGCTGGCCTGAAAATTTAGCAGCACTTCTAGGATACTTGCAAGTATCTAGTTGTTTATAGAACAGTTTTTGGAATGAAGCACAATATATTCTGCATGTTCTTTTAGCACAGACGTGCCTGAATGTTGAAGACAGTAAATGAAATGTGCCTAGGACCACTCCTGGGCCAAATGTGAACAAACAGGCTGGGTTACATCTGAGATGTCTGGGAATGATCCTTGGCCTATCCTCACTCCTGAACTGTCAAGAAGAGAGCAAGCCATCTTCATCCAAAACCAGGAGCAGAACCTGTGCTGACAATGAGACAGGAGAGACAGCTGAGGTCCAGCCCTGTGAACGTCTCCTGGCACTGTTTAACTGACAAGTACAGACACCTCATGATGATGGCAGACAGGACTTAAAAATTCAGGTACAAAGGCAAATACAGGAAGAGAGTGAATGGGGACTGAATGAGTGAACAGAGCCTGATGGGGGATCTAGAGAGAGGCTGGTAGGACCCAGGAGAGATACAGGGCCAGCTGGACTCAGCAGTCCATGGTCAGACTGGAGAGCATGTTCAACGGACAGATGATGACAGGACATTGCCCCTTCCAAAGAGGTGCATTGAAATCATTTCTGCAATGGCAGCTGCTAGCTTGGATCTCTCTCTGGCTTCTGTCCAGAATGTGTTTCTTCTTTCTTTTGATCAAATATAGCAACAGAAAAACAGGGATCATATGGATCCACTTGTCTTTTGACAGAATGTGGCACAATTTAAGGCTTGAGAGTGTGTTTGAGTTTGTCCCCACCTCTCCTCCAACCAATCCAGTGCTTCAGCCTTTGTTTGAACCCCACAGCCCAGAACTCAGGTCTGGACCTCAACCCAAATACAGACATTAGTGACATGAGAGAATGCTGGGATTTGCCAGGCCAGGGAGCAAATGAGCATGAACTACAGAAAATCTGGACTGATCTTGATTCTCCAAAGTTTTAAAGATAGTGTTGGAGCTTATCCTACCAAAATTCATTTGATAAGACAAAAGATTTAAAGGTAAGTACTGATGAGCAGGTGGAATGCACAGCAAAGAAAATTGCTTGATTAATCTCAAGAAATGGAGGAAAATAAACTTTATTTTCAGGAGGACTCCATTACATCTGTGTTTTAACCCACAATAAGTAAGTCCTACAAGAGGTTTCCAGAGCAGTTTTACAACAATGGGACTTCAGTAGTTACAAAAGCATTGAAAGCCCAACAGAAACTTAATTCCAACCCAGATCAATACCTGGGTTACTTGCTAGTCTGTAAGTGGATTTGCAAGTGGAAAAACCTGTGGATGTCTTATGACATGAGGCAGGAAGGAAAACACCTGATAGCCAACATGTTTCTCCATCAGAATGGAGAAAAATCATGAACCAAAACTGGAGGCAGAATGGGTATTTCTCCTTTCATATACAACTAAGAATGAAAAGATACTGTGGCTGGAAGGAAAAGTAGTCTCTTCTTTACTGAAGCAGAGGCTTAGTGCCAAACACCTATGTGTGCCTAGAATGGACAATATATTTCATATAGGACAATATATCTCTCTTGCTTGCAGCTAAGTCTGGTGGTGAAGTGCACAGAAAAAGGCTCCATTGTGTTTATAATGCAGTAAGAAGTGCTCTTCCAATGTCTGGATCTCATATGGTTTTGCTCTAGGAGCTCACTGTTATTCAATTTAGTACATGAACCTGACTCAGTGAAGCAACAACCTATGAAAATGGAAAGATGCTCAAGAATTAAATTAACATGATTGCAAAGAGAGGGAAATGACATTTTGGCTAATGGATGAAGACTACTACTAAATTGGGAATATCTAATGCCTGAATTCTTCCCCGCATCAGTTCATCCAGATCTACAGCTGTAAACATGTAAACAAATTTCACTGTTTCTTTGCCATTAGGCTGACAAACATCATTTTGTGATTGTGATGGTCACTGCCCTAGCAAAAAGCTTCAAAGTAGGGCTAGAGAGGGAAACCCAGCAGACACAGCTCATGCCAGCACATACTTAGTGCTCCCTGATGTGTGAAGCCCTTTTCTCCCTACACAAATGAGACTGCATGCACCAGAGACCTGACCTTCACACCCCCGATCACTCTTCCTTGTTTGTGAGCATCGGGTCCCGCGGAAAACCTCCAGACCCATCAGCTCCTCAATCACCTGTGTCAGGATATTGTCACCAATGCAATCCATAAACCTCCTGGATTGCTTGTGCCCTGCTGCGTTGGCCCTCCAGCAGTTATTAGGGTGGCTGGAACTCCCCATGAGGAGCGGGGCCTGTGAAAGGGAGGCTCCCTCAGCTGCCTGAAGAAGGCCTTGCCTACTTCCTCCTCCTGATATGGTGGTCTGTAGCAGAAACCCACTGCAACCTCACCCAGACTGGTCTGCCAACTAATCTCCTAAGCTCTCAGCTGGCTCCTCACCCAGCCCCAGGCATTCCTGCTGCTCTCCATGCATGGCAGCACTATGCATGAGCTATCCCAACACATCTCTGGGGTCCCAATGAGATGGCAGTCCTACAACTGCATGCCGATCTGTAATGTCTCTTGCTGGTTCCCCTTGCTGCATGTGACATGTTGAAGCTGCCCTCTGTGCAGATGGATGTGACCCCTACCAAGGCAAGTAGGAAGGTGCGAGAAGACAGGCTTTCCACATGGACCCCCAGACAGGAGATATTTTTCCCCAAGGCTTCATCTGTCAAAACATTGACAGACTCAGTTGGTTATCTCAGCTTCCTAAAGAGTGCCTAGAGAGAAGGACAGGAGATACTTCCTACCTAAGACTGGCATATAAGGCAGGTGAGAGTAACCACTCCTCAGGTGCCCACAACTATTGACAGAAACCCTGCTCACAACAGGCTCATCATGTAAAGGAGGTTTATTCTGCCCCCACCTTGTTTAATGTTTGCATGACCTGCCATGAATTCCCACCCTGGTATTGCCTACTTTCACTCAGTCACAGCAGCAGACACTATGATATTAAGTGCCTACAACATCAGGACATCAGGGAAGACAGGAAATAAGACGTATAACATCCATGCCAAAACTCCACCAGTAAACTTATTAAACACCCTCTTAGGAACAGTTAAGGCTTTGTTACCACACCTGCGGGGAGACTGTGCTGGACCTTCATTGCTCAGACAGCAAGAGAACTTTCCCCCAGTTCATACCTGCTGTTTTCATGGCAGGGATTTCTCCTACCTGAAACAATTCTTTTTCCCTTTGATATTAGTCCTGAGCATACAACTTTGCACTGTTCTACTAAATTTCATCCTCTTTGGACTACTCCAGACCTATAGTCTGCTTCAGTCATCCTGTATCACACTTCAATCTTTCTCTGTCTCAATGACACTTCTCTTAATAATGTATCAGAGCAAAGCCATTAACACACACATTTTTTTGAGCCAAGGCAATGTCTTAAGTGGGACTAGTCCCTTGACTGTTCTTTAGGAGTTCTGCTAGCAACGTTCAACTTCTACAGCTTCCCCAATACATTCCTGTGTGGTACCTGCAGCCTTACTACAGTTCACATCAATTAGAGCTGCCATATTTCAGAGAATCACAGAATGGTCAAGGTTGGAAGGGACGTCTGGAGGTAATCTGGTCCAACCTCTCTGGCTCAAGCAGGGCCAGCAAATTTATTTCCTCTAAAACTTCAGTAATCTTCACAGTGCAAATTATCTGATTGACCTGATCTATCTTCAGCAAATTCCTATTACAATTGATACTTTTACCTATATTTCTTTACTTATTTTGTCCTTCAAAGTTTGTTCTGAAACTTTGCATACTATTGATTTTAGACTAATTAGTCTGCTCCAGTAATTTCTCCCTGTTTTAGAAAGATATGCTAAATAATCTGCTATTTTCTAGTCAGATGGCAGCCTCTGATTTGACAGATTCATTACAAAAGCTTGCAATGGACTCATAGTTTCTTCTATCAGTGTTTTAATATTCTGGGATACAGATTATCCAGCCCTCTGAGTCGAGTACATTATTCTCTTTGATCTGATTTTCCTCCTACTTTTAATAAATCTTGTTTTCAAGAAAAGTACGTTTGCGTGGGTGTTTTGAACAGCCAGCCCTCAAGGACACCAAGTCTTTCAACCCTGCAAGAGAGCTGTCACCGAGACTCCCACAGCCAAAATATTCCAAGCAGGGACCAGAGTCACAACAAGCGACTTGGGAAGATGCTGTTAGAGAAATGGCACAGATCTGTATGCTGGGCCTGCTGGCAGCAGGACTCATCTTCCACAGAGCTGCACCACGGGAGGTGGGAGATTATTCAGCTGTGTGAAGGGGGTTTTACACAAGGTGGAAAGAGCTGCACTCTAGGAAGCCTCTGTCCAATGTCAGCTGTAGAGGGCAGAACCCCGCTGGACCCTTGGTCTACCTCCTAACAGTGGTACCTGGCTGCTGCCTACCTCAAAGTTGCCGTAGGGAACAAACTGACAATTAGCTCTAGCTCCCCTTTAAAACTGAATGATACCACTTCCAATGCATGGAAGGCTATGGAGAGGAAGGTGGTACCTGGTGTGTGTGTGCTGGGCACCCCTCACGTATTTTGGAGAAACTCAAGCAAGAGAACAGGCTGTAAATAAATGCTCAGTCCAACTGCCAAATCTCTTCCTGCTTGAATGTGCCCCATGTGTGATGCCAGGACCTCCAGGTCACTGCACAAACTGCTAGAGATGCTCCTTGTAAGAACACCTCCGCACATCCACCTCTCACCCACCTGTGTGAACCTACAGGAGGGGAGGTGCTTTTCATTCTCTGCCAGAGCTGGCTATTCCCTTCCAAATGACACATGACAAGCCTTTGTGAAATGAGCTAGTTTCCATCACTCAAATGTTTGCATGTAATTTCATCTCACATCTTTACAAGTAAAAAAGAAGAGAGTTTCTTTTTGCTCAGGGCAAAAGGAATACATAGCATTTGGAAACTCTTGAAAAGGAAACCCGTTTTCTCATTAAATGACCTGCAAGAGTATCCTACAGCTTGTAACATGACAGAACCTGCATTTCTCCCAACCTTATCAATGAGAATCCAAAAACTATTTAAATTTTCTTCTTACCTAAGAGAAACATTAAGCTTGTTGGTGGGGGGGTGGGGGTGGTGAGATACTAACATGTGCATTTATTTGCATTTACATTTTTTTTTCTGATGTTTTTCATGGATTTTCAGCATGCCAAAGCAGTGGGACTGCATGCTTGACAAAATCTGCTCTAAAAACTCTTCTTNTTTTTTATTTTTTTTTTTTTTTTTTTTTTTTGGTCTCAGTTTCTTTCTCATGGAAATGAAGACCATCTGAACTGCTGTTAACAGCCCTTAGTGACCTAACCAGAGACCAAACCTTTGCAGGCTACTGCCTGCTGGGCACTAGCAGAGAGCTATGGCCCAAGTACTGCACAATAAAGCTGGCCAGGCGGCTTCTGGCAGATCTTTCCTTAGGAGATGATGTCAATTTGTCAAAGCTGAAACCTATATGCAAAGGGCTAGCTTCTATAGCTTCTGTAACTTTCCTTTCCTTAGACATTCTGGAATGGTCAAATACTTTGCACTGATATTTGCAGCATTAAAAAAATCTTGCTCCCCCCCGACCCCTTTTTGCTAAGAAGTGGAAGGTAATGACGGTAAAAATAAAGATTAAAAAATAAAAATGAAAAAGTATTAAAATATAATAAGGACTGACTGGTGCAGAAGACGGTGACTGGCCATGGAGGTGCTGTGATTCCTGGAGATGTTTAGTGCACCCGATTCCCATTCGTGGCACTTAAACACCTTCAAGAGTGGGGTCAGTCAGCAGCCATGCACCTTCCTCAGGTTCCCTCCCACACCTCAGCTCTCCCATCCCTTGCTACAGACACGATTGCTGCCATACAGTCTGAACACAGACTAACTTAAAAATTACTCTCGCTGCCTCAGGATCAACTTTTTCTGCTGCTTCTATCTTCAGTTTTTCAGGTGTAGTTTCATTGTTGTCCCACCTCCACAGCAGACCCCTTTCCACCAATTGTTATGAACACTTCAAATTGCATTTGACAGATGACATTGGAAGCTCAATGCCAAGTGGTTAGATGGTGTACCCACCTAAGGTGAAAGTACCAGATAGAAATCCTGTGCCCTTATTAAGGACAGAAGAATCTGTTTTAAACCCCTACAAATCTATGAACTGTTTCTAAGGAGACCCAGAGGCTGAACCTGATATTAAATGGATTTCAGAGGAGCTCAAAGATCTTCCTTGATTCTTCAATGCCAACAAACAATTCAGAAAAGATAAGCTGCTGGGCTTGTGCAGGGGTTCTTCTCTGTGGCCCTCAAGTAACATACCCTCCTTCAGCAGCTGCACTTTTGCCATAGCAAGGCTCCTATTCTTTTGCCATAGCAAGGCTCCTATTCTTCAGGTGGACTATCTGTATTTTTAGCAAATAGTTTTATCCATGGACTTCATTCTCTCATGATCTGTGCCATCAAATAGTACTGGTGTAGGCACTGTGATGACAAGGGGCTGCAGCTCAGTGGAGCTGAAGCTGCAAGGCAGGGACAGTGCTGACGCTAGAGAAGCAGAAACCCTTGGAAAGAGATGGGGACGTGCAGTGAAATACAGTGGCATGAGCTGGAATTGAGCAGCTTGGCCCTTCTGTGTGACAGGTAAGATCCATTGCTGTGTTGTCACTCCACATGCCCAACCAAGACACCAAATGTAGAAACTGGGGAGAAACGGTACTGCCTGCCTCAAACACCAGCTTGATGTTTCCAAGTCTGTCCTGAGAGTGAACCAAGGCATGACACTATCTCCTTGTGGGGCCCTGCATGGATTGTTCAGAAGGTCTGTGACTACAAGAACAGAAGGAAAGAGCTCTGACCTCTGTTTTGAATCAGTCTTGTCTACGCTGCTTTCTTCTAAACCAATCACAAAATAGAACTAGAATATTTATGTGTACAAAGTTATATCAGTTTTGTGACCACAGCTGAGAAAATCCCAGGTGACTGACTGACCCCAACGAGACCCAACGCTGGCATCCAGCAGCCTGTCCTCACGGCCACCGCCGTGCCCCCCGAGTTTGCCCCATGCAGTTTGCATCAAAACCGGCCAGCAGCCAGGTGAATCAAACTCCTCTGTCAGCTCCCAGGGGAACCTATCTGCTCTGTGCCACTGAAGATAGTCACACTTGGCAAGTGTTGCTGGAAAGCCAGTTAGCCTGACCATCAAAATCCTTCTTTCATACAAATCTCATTTCTGCAGCTCTTCTGATTTAACATTAGTGTCCACTGAGACCTCTTACTGATTGCTCTGCCTACCAGAGATGTGAATGGATGAAATAAGAACACTTAGGCCCACACTCCTCATCTGCTAGCACTGAAACAACATGAATCAACAGACATGGACGCTGACGTTAAAACAGATTCTATAAAGCAACTACTACCCATTACAGGAGAAAAAAAAAAAGTTCACTTTGCACTACTGAATGCAAGACATTTTATAAGGCTGCTTATTTTTGTCACCATTTCAAAGGCAGATGCCAGCATTGCAGTTGCCTATATTAAAAGCTCTTGAAAAGCTCAGAATTGTCTACCTTGGAGGAAGCTTGCAACAAGAGCATGAAGGAAGATCAAAATATCAATGGCATTTAATTTAAATCCAAAATCAGGCCTGTAGGCTCAGATCAGGACTCCAAGCATTGTCTTAACCTAAACCTTATACAAACAGTTCAGTGATAATAAATGTTTATAAAATACACATCAAGGAAATCAAAGGGATTCCCAAGACCCGCAATGAGAACTGGCATCACTGCCTGCCTATTAGCAAACCAAAGCCCTCAGAGAATAAGTGACTACAGAGAGCACTTGACAAAGACAGAGCTCCTCTTGCACCCTAAAAGACTTGGCAACATTTTGCTGAGTTGTGAAGAGAGCTTTAAACATTTACCTGTTTTGGGATGCATAAAGGCAACAGCTCCACTGCAG
Organism: Anseranas semipalmata; assembly: GCA_013399115.1. Taxonomy (NCBI): domain Eukaryota; kingdom Metazoa; phylum Chordata; class Aves; order Anseriformes; family Anseranatidae; genus Anseranas; species Anseranas semipalmata. The sequence continues at coordinate 37,763 of VXAA01003133.1, forward strand.
ATAGTCTCTGCCTTTCCTGTGGTGGAGTGCACATTCTCTTCGCTCATTTAAATACATAGCAAGTTTTGAGTGTTAGAAAGAGAACACGTCTAATAGCTCTCAAGAACAGTGCTCTTTATTTATTCGTGGAGCAAATAAAACCACAGGAAAGCGTAACACAACCTTCTCTCAGAGGAGTCCCTGCAACTGCACACCCTACAGAGGGCTGGAAGAGCAAGAGAACCAAGATGACAAAGACCAATAAAAAGCTATAGATAACACCAAGAAACTGGCAGTTTTGAACATGCAGATAACACCTTGTCCCATCTACCACCAGACGAGAAGGCTAAGCTGCCTTTGTTAATTCATTCAGCACCTGGTAGCCCAAGAGAATGGCAGGCCTGCTTCCAAAGACACCGTACCTGAAGGATGACCCAGTGACCCTCCTTTGCAGCCAGATCTAGAGCTTGTTCAGCAACTACCTCTTGACCTTGTCCAAGGGAGACATTGTGGAAATTCCTGTTGTTAAATGTATAACCAAGTTTTTTCCCTAAAAGAAAAAAAAAAAAGAAAAAAGAGCAATGTTCAGCACTTTTTAACTGGAACGGCATGCAGCACAGCCGAGCTCACACAGCAGCAGCCAGGCTGAGTTCAGTCTTATCAAAAACTCTCACAGAAGAGCTATCACACTTCTTACAAGAGTTATCTTGTCTCTCACACACTCCTTGCCAAAGCACTGAAAACAGCAGTGGCTTCTTCCAAACTACTTTTAATTACAGAGCAGCATCAACACAAAGGTACATTATTGCAAAGTGCCTCTTGTTTAAAGAACATTATTCCCTTGCAACCTTGTACAAAAACATATTTTACAGTGGTAGAAATTAAAATAATTTCCTGCTGATTAAATAGGCTTTGATCAAGATATCGTTCAGTGGGGAAATGTGCCATGTGAATGCATGCTTGAACCAGCAGCAAGGTTAGGAACCCCTTTGGTTTTGAGCAGGCAGCAGAAACAAAATCTGTGTGAGAGTCTTGTGGCCTAGACCAAGGCTCTCAGGTTTCTTGGATCTAGGGATCAGCCACCTTTCCAGTTTCGTCTTGGATTTTGGTTGTGTGGAAATGCCACCAGTTGCACCATGATGCATGTAGGACTCTCATGGTTGGTGGGCTGCAGCAGAGCCCATCAGAAGGAGTGCTCCAGGACCTGCAGAACCATTACAGACCACCTCATGGACCAGGGGCTCACACAGTGCATGGTGGGAACCCCAAAGACCAGGCCATTTAATCTCCTGCTCTGGAGGAAGGATTGCAGCCACTTAGTGTTTCTTCATTTTGTCCATGATGCTCCTTTGGACTCCTCCTTTGGAGGATGAGCACTGCATTGTGCTGCTGCAGGGAAGCAACCCTACAAACATCCACACCGGCTCCGCGCAGTGTGGCAGGATGCATCCAGCACAGCCAGGAGTCCCCATGTGCTGATCCCTTGGCACTGACTACACGCATCTCTGCATGCAGACAGTACATGCACCCTTAATTCCTGATTCCTGCTAAAAGCAGATGAGTTTTATAGTAAAACAAGGAAAAGATTTGTCTAACAAGACTGAGGATGCAGCTCTTGGTACAAGATTGAAAACAGATGGTGATTCGTAAAACAAACATCCAAACCCTTCCAGTTGCTCAGGCTTTCCGTTTAGCCTTACTACAGAAACCCCCTGGGACACAGCTTTGCCCATATTTGAGAATTTCCAGTTTTCTTTCTCACCACCTCTGGTTGCTACCAACTTTGAGAGCTGCTGACTCACAGAGTAACTCTGCCTTCAGGACCCATCTTCTTGAGAAGGGATGGGCGAATTTACAGAAGGCAGGTATTATCCCAAACCAGGTAATTAATAACGAAAATAAAACATAGCTGTTATTTCTATGTCACAGATAGGAATGGACTGCAGAGGGACACACAGTGAGCCTGCACTGTATACCTCACCAAAGATGATGCCAGCCTTCCTCCATGTTGGAAGGGAGAGGAGAGGGAATGGTGCAGGCAGGCTGTCCTCAGCAGGGACATGGGGAAGCTTTCTGAGCCCAGCAGTGTTTGCTGCAGGGACCTGCCCATGTTGCAAAGGAAAGGCCCCAAGAGAAGGCACCATCTGGAAGAAGTTATCGTCCATTCACAAGTCTTGTCAAGCCAGACATGTACTTTAATAAACCTTAATGAAGGACAGAGAAAATACTGAATAATGAATCTGGACCAAACCCCAGCAAGGCAGGCTTGAAGGCTCGTATAGCTGCACTGAAGCAATAGTTTCATTTCAGATTTTTTCCCTTCTACTTGCTGTAACTTTTCTGGCTGACTAACCCCAGGTGCTCAACTACACACATCTTTACAATTCTGATTAAACCACTCGTGGCTGGATTTTAGTGCTTCATCTCCCATACAAGAAAATATCACAGGGAGAGAAAGGATCACCAGCTTGGCTCCAAAGGGGAGCCAGGCACAAGACAGGACTTTCCTCACAGCGTCCCTTTCGGTTCACAGTAATGAGACCTGATATCGGGGCAGAAAGAGAACAAAACACAGTGGAAAGCCCAGGATCTGCCCATGACCAAGTACCACTGCCTGGCCTGGGACTGACTTGAACATTATTTGGGATGACCCAGAAGGTGCATCACAGAGAGGAAAAGAAACCCACAGCTCAGCAAGGAAGTGGTCAGCCACCGCTCACCTGAATGATGGCTTAGTTCAGTGTTACTGGTTTCTCTGCTGGGGCTGCCAGCCCTGCTGAGGTTTACTCTAGAGACCTGCCTGCTAAAAACTAGCCATCAGCTCTACTGTGGTAGTCCGACATGTAATCCATACAGTTTAGATATACTTTAGCACCGGGGCTTGGCCACAAGCAATGGTCTTAGAGATGGGGGTAGTGCATGACTGGAGAAGGAGAAAAGACATCTGATGAGCACAACGGCAATCTGGAGCAGCCCTAAAGCAGTACCCAAAGGCATCTGGCCCTCTGTTCCAGAAGGATGGAGCTCCTCTGCTGTAACTGTCTGAAAAGAAGTGATTTTCATGACCTCAGTTTGGTAGTGGTCCGGTGAGAAGTTGACCCCGTTTCCAGGTGTACTGTAATTGCCACGTTCAGGCTGAAAACAGTAATGCTTCCACAGTGGAGCTGAGACCTGGAGCAAAATTCTGCACTTTGGCAGCTTCAGAGCACAGGCATTGACTACAGCACTTGGTGTTCCACAGCAATTGCTGGCTTCTCAAATAAGGCACCTTAGAGATGCCACTTAGGCTTTGAAGCCAGCTGACAGCACTATATCAGAGTGTCCACACCTAAACATCTCAGGAGGGATGGGATTAAAAACTAGAAACTCTGCCAGTAACCAGCAGAATGTTACAAGGAGCTGTTGCTTATTTTTAGCTATCTGAGAGCATATTAGATACCTCTGATGTAAATTATAGGTTGTGTACAAGACCAACTCAGAAATCATTGCAGTGTGAACCACACTGGGAATCTCAGCATTGCAGGAAACAGACAAGTTTAATTTAAACTTTAGATGAAAATCCAAAAGCCTTTAAGAAAAAAAAAAAACACAATAAGAAACAATCACATCCCCTCACAATTATCTATTTTTACCAGATTACTCCATTATCTACAAACAGATGAGAAAAAAAAAAAAAAAAACTAAAATGTCATGCCAAGATAATTACACAGAAGATAAAAAGCAATTCTGTGGTATGCCTACAGACATGATTTATTTACCTTGTTTCTCCACATCCTTCAGTGGGTCAACTCCTGGGGACAGGATAAAAAACATCGGAGTTGCAGGTCCCGATTCCTCAAAGGATGTTGCAAAATCCAGGGATCTCCCTACCACATATTTACTGCCAAGTTTTTCTTCTACAAAATCTCTGTCAAAAAGAAAAATAAGTTTTGCTGGTCTACTATGGCTCAGGAAAGAAAGATTTCCCTGCAAATAATCGATTAATTCATTTTGACTTTGCTTATTCAAACAACTGAGAAATGTCATGAAAAAATAGGCATAAAATCATTTTAGAGAGGGTCTTCAGACTGGGCTCTGGGACCTATCACTCATTAGCAACATTTAGCACTTTTTAGAGGTGTAAAATGGCACGTGGCACATGAGCATCTGACGAATGACAAAGTGAGAAGGACAAACAGTGGGACCTACCCGCCCAGCACTGCATGCAGAAGTTCAAGTACTGGCTTGGTTCTGACATAGATATCTCAGAAGAGAAGAAATGGTTAATTTAATGTATAGAAAACTGCAGCGTACTTTGTAATCCATACAGCATTTGAGACGCAACAGCATCCCTTTAGATTTATCACCAAAAGCCACAAAAAGTCTGCGTGATTTAGAAAATTACTTTGTTCTGGAAAGATAAAAGGGAAGAGCTCTAAGAATATCCAGCGCGTGTAGCTTAGCCTCCGCACGAGAGTCAGAAGGAAAAATACAACTGAGCAAACAGGAGCTGCCTGAACAGTATGCATCGTATGGAGAACGTTCAGGGTGAATTTCTCTGGGGTGAGCTTACCAAAAATCACTGATTTATAAAAAGATGACACAGTGCACATAGATTCAAAGGTTGACATGTTATATTTAAACCCCAGGAAGGAACAGTCGCTTTTCTAGCAAAGATGCATGACTCAGGCCTTTTGAAATCCTCAGTACGAGGGGAACAAAAACATCGACCAGTTTGCAACTGGGGGATGATACCAGAATAAGGCAGCCAAATTCCTTCTAAGAGAGCTGGGAGCCTCCTTCAAGGACTACTGAAAGGCAGTTGGAGTAGGAATGCCAAAGGGATTGCAAAAGAAAGAACTTCCAATTTATTTGGTACCCCTTTAAAGTAGATTTTTCTGTTTTGGGTCAAGATTTGCTAAAGAGCTGCTGGAGACCTTCAGTCCACAAAATCTAAGAAAGCCATTAGATACAAGGTCACAACATTCTTGTTCTACATCAAGCCTTGACTCCATGAAATGATGCCTTGGAGATTCAGAAACACAACTAATGAGACTTGGGGACTTTGAAATTGACGACATGTGCAGGAAAGGAGAGCCAGCCCTCAGGGATAGGACTGGAAGAGTGCCTACACTTGGTGTATTTCAAATAAAGTATTCATAGGGTTGGTCCACAGTATAAGCAGTAGGACTGGAGAAATGGTGCCAGAAGAAAAGAAAAAAAGTCCTGTTCAGACATATGACTGGCTTGCAGCTTTTCTAGGTTATATGATGTCATGGCTGACTGAAATCCTTTAGCTGAGGAGTCCATATAAGTGTCATAACCATGGCTGAAGGTGCCAGTTGCCAGAGTCCTTAGTCATACAGCATTGTTTCAAAGGCCCATCCCTCAGGGCAGAAATACCAGTGCTTTTGGAAGAACTTCACTATAGCCAAATTACATCATGCCAGCTGCAGGACTGATCTGACCTCATTGTGCATATGGAAGCATGGGAGCACAAGGTGTCACAAGAAGCCCCTTGCTGATGTTCTTCAGTAAGACTGAAGCATGAAATAGGTATTTACATTGGGAAATGCTTCCTGAGAAAGTTAAACTTATTGGTGATGAATGGTAGAGCACTGCCCTCACCTATGCTCTGTGAGTCAGGGTAAGGGTGGTTTCTCCTGATGGCTCCTTAAACCTAGGGAAAAAACAGCCTATGCAAATATCCCCAGGACCTGCTATGAAGAGTGACTGAAAAATCTAACTTCGAAGACAGGTAAATGCACGGTGGAGGGAGGATGGTAACCATGTCATTTTAGATACCAAAGAGCTTTCTAGACCATCTGCATGATGCTGGTATATATGACGTGGGACACAAAGGGTCTTTCACCTTTCTAAACAACAGCTGGAGATGAGGTACAGGTATTCTAGGGCATCGAAAATGCCCCTAGTCACCTATGTTTACGCTACTGAATTCCGCCTTGACTCCTTAGAAGCACTCAAGCACTTGTCAAGCACCTGTCTCAGAGAGACAGGAAGGTTACAACTACACTTGCAGTGAAGTTCATTGATCATCAGTAAGGTATTTAATGCAAGTAGATTTACACATATCCTTACTGATACACTGAAGGAAGAGATCTGCAAGTTGAGAACTGCAAAACAACTTGTGACATCCAATGACGTTGCGGAAGAAACTCCCCAAAACTCAATGAATTTGTTAAGACACATGATCTTGAAGCTAAACCAGGGACGTTGAGGCTGAAGTCCTCAGGGTAAGAGTATGCAGCTCCCCAGAGCATTGCTGGAAGGGTCCCCACTCTTTGAAGAGTCACAGACTCAAAACAGTTCTGAAGATGATTAGGAAAAAGGGATGCTAGATAACTGTTAGCTTTCTGTGTGGTGGCTACTAGGGATGCTGACTATTAAATTAATTCCAAAGACCTCTTTTCTTTCCTACATCAGACTAGATTTTACTGACTTACATGAAAAGGACAGATGAACAGACTTGCATGTTTTTCAGAGAGGCGAATCTCTTAGGAGCACCAAATTTCTTCACTAATGGAACAACATTTTTAGCCAGACTGCTGGCTGAAGAAAGGTTTGAGGAGTATGATACTTTCAAGGAGGAACCAGGAAGTCAAAGGCATTTTGACTGTCATTATTACCACTAATAATTTCACATTTCCTTTGGGGGTATGAGGTTTGCTTGCCTAAACAAAAGCTCTTCCTAGGCCATTTGGGACTGCTTTCTGACTGTGTTGTATTTCAAGAAGAATTTTAGTCACAAACATCTACAAAGTCTTGGGGGAGGCACTGTAAACTGTTACTGTTTGAAAGTGTTTATGTTCTAATGTACTTCTAGAAAAGAAACAAAAAAACCCACCTCACATTTAAATGTTCTTATGCAAACTTCTTATGTCTAGCCAAGCTTTTGAACATGGATTCTCTTACTTTTTCACAAAAGAGAAGTATGAAAGGAATTGAAACTTTATGTTCTAGTTATTTTTGAGCTATACGAGTATCATCATTTTGACTGAAAGGAATGAATTAAACTTGTTTAAACAGAATATGCATTTAAAAGCTCAGGAAGAAAATAGCTTATTCTACTCAAGCTAAATAACAAAAGGAAAAACAATTTTTATAGCTGAGAGAACACATGGAGTGTCCAGCCCCAAAAGAGTAACTAATGAAAAAGAAGATGGCTTAGAATGGTATAATTATGACAAATTATAGCATTTAATTGAATAAAATATAATAACATTGACCATAATGAGACTTCACTTGAAGTCTTGTTTGCATTTTTCTGTGCATTTTAAAGCACAAACAGAAATGTAGCTCATGCGGTGAGTAATACAATCTGCTACATCCACCTGTAAATGCACACATGCCAGATGGTGGAGCAATATAAACTATTTAAGAGGCAGTGGCATAAGAGGCATTGTAGAAATGTCAGATCATAGACTACTAGGTCAGAGAAGGAGAAAACAAGTCCTAATGGAGTGAAAGACCTTTAGTTTCTCCCGGAACAAACATTGCTTTTGCGTATCTTCATAAAGTTTAGACTCGCCTAGTTACCTTTAATACATAATTTACACCTATAACTTTCAGAACTAGCATCACATAAATTTTGAATTTTATAGAAACAAACAAACAAAACACCTCTATGAGATTTCCCTTTACTTCTGCACTTTATTCTTGCACCTAAAGAATAACAGTCATAAACAATCTAGTAACTAATATTGACCTTAATGAATTCTAGAAGTTGCATCAACTATGAAAAGACTCAAATGGATGTGTAACACCTGCATGATAATGCTCATTTCTGACTTGGCGTGTCTGCTCTTCACTCAGTGCAAGTTATGCTGCTTCCATCACCATTGGCAATATTAGGGTTAGATCTCCTTAAGCAGGAAATTCCAATTAAATCAAAGGTGTTGACTGTCTTGCAGAGTTCAGAGATAACCCACTCAAGAAAGACCCATTTATAGGAAACCATTTTGCAGAACTCATATTCTATAATAACTAAATCCAAACGTTCCTGAATTACTCCTGTTCCCTAGAAAACACAGACCCAATGTTGCCTGATAAGCAAGAGCATGACAGAGACAGTGAAGAAGTGCCCTAACCTGACAGCGTAGGTCATGCGGTCAGGTCGGATGGCTCTCATTATGCACAGGCGCTGCAGAGCTGACTTGTTCTTCCATTCCTGGGGGAACTTGTCCTTTTCAGGACACTCGGATTCAACAAACTTCTTCCACCGTTTTGCAGAGCCCTCAATATCCCGATCCAGGTTTCTGAACTCCTCCATGGACGAGAGGGCCTGGAAAATTCAAGGAAGGTCTTCAGAAGAACAAACCTACATGCCCTTGAACTGGTTTTCTAACATTACTGGCTGCTTATGCTTTGCTCCATCAGAAGGGTCAAAGCTGGAGCCTGGGAACCACAACCAGAACCCCACAAGAATCAGATTCTGTCCATTCTCGTTTTCCCAAATCTGCAGTCAGCACATTGTCACAGCAACAGGTATCAATATAGGCCATTTGCAAGGCCACAGCAAGGGGGGACTAAGGATGGTTTCATATTTGTAGAAGGTGCATGCTCTGAGGTTTTTTTGCCACCTGCATCTTCTGAACTGAAACATGTCTCAAGGCTGCTCACAGAATGTCAGCGCTAAAATCACACTGCACCGAACACAGCCTTCCCCGAGGCTCCAACCCACATCACTGCAAGGACCTTCCCCAGCCAACAAAGCCACAGCTGCATTCAGGTCTTCTCCCCTGCAGCACAGTCACTGTGACACGGGAGTTTGGAAAGGACAATACAGGAAAATTTGGCATCATCCACAATGCAATGCAGCTTTCCATAACCCAAAGTGAGAGGAAATCTGTCCTCCTTGTTTCAAAACCAGAACGCAACAACCCCAGGTAGCAGGCACCTGCTACTGTGAGTTATCTCAGAAATAAGTGATTTGGATGGGGGCTGGAAATTGTGAGCCCACCTCTGACAGGAGAGCACACTCCTGGCATTCCCATGAGCTGCAAGTCTGCAAACAGTCTCCTTGTTGCTTCAACAAAGAGAATTGTGCAGCAAAAATCACAGCTGATGGTAAAACCTGCTTTTGGGTCTGGGGTGCTCTGTCTGCACGGCTTGGTGCACGTGCTTGGAGAAACCACAATGCTGAGACTTCACCATGCACGTGAGGTGACCGTGGAGCCACAAAACTCAATAAACGCACTTCGAACTGCAAATGGGTGGGTGCTTCCTTTGTATAAACACGCTTTATATAAACATATACAAAATACTGTGCCAGCATAGGATCACTGAGTTTTTTACTTTCCAAATACACACGAAGATTAGCTTCTTGGTGCTACAAGCCTGTAGCAGAAACAGGTAGCTGAGGAACGTCCCAAAGGGATATACAGCTGAGCAATGAAGTGAATAAATGATAATTACAATGAAAATGTAGATAGACTTTTTTTTAAATATTCCTGCCAGTGTAAGGGAAGTGGCAACTATAAATATTACACAGAAAAGTAAAGAATCCAAATTATCTTTCATACAAGTGGTGGCAAAACGTATTGCACAGCTTGTAAGGTTCTTATAGATTTCAAGCAAAATTCTCGCTGAAACAAACATCTTCAGCACATTTTGCATAATCTGAAGCTGCAAGCAGTTGAACATGAAGAGGAAAAGACAAGTGGCACATAAAAGACAGTGAATGAGCCATTTTCTATAGAAACAGAAGAACACACTCAGAGCAAGCAGAAGCTGCTTGATGGGCAGAGGTATTCCGCACCATTAATGCTCCAGCTCACATCCCATACAGCTCTGCTACAGAAAGCAGCCGAGAAAGCGCCTTGAAAAATGCTGGTGTCATACCTTGTTCAGATCAACTGAAAAAATACACGCTTGCCAAAGGGCTTTGAAAGTCATGCAAATGCCCTGACAGAACTGCTGAGAGATTGCCTTGGATATGATGCTGTTGCAAATGAGGCAGAAGACACTGCAGGCCACTCTGCTCTAACAGAAGGAAAGCCGCTCTTTCCCTCTGGAAAGGCTTCCCAATGAGAACAGGAGAGCAGGCTAAAATTTTGGTCTTTCTAACAGACTGAATGTATTTAGAACCAAACTTCAACATGGAGAGTGAACCAGGGGAAAAAAGACGTCAAAGGGGCTCCTTATAATGAATGAGTTCACGTTTTCAGCAGTGAGAACACCAGTAGATGACGGAGAGAGAGAGGTCACAAAGCTGTTCCCAGTGGGTGCCACTGACACAGGACATTTGCTGAATATTACACTCATAACATCACAGAAGCAATGGCTGGAAAAAAAAATCAGGAGGTGTCCACTCCAACATCGCACTGGACTAGGTCAGCCATGGTTTTGTCTACCAAAATGCTGAACTCTAAAATGGAGCTCCCTCAGCCCCTCTGGGTGCCCTGTTGTTGAGCTGCACTATCCTCCTGGCAAAGATGCCTTTATTTATTATATGTCCGATCTGAACCTCCCTGCCTGCAATTTGTGACAGTTGAAACTCTTATTACATTCAGTGCCACTAACAAGGAGAGTTTGGCTCTGCCATCTCACAGCTGCCCTGCCAGTAGCTGTAGGCTGCTATGACACTGCTGCATGGTCATCTCTTCTGCAGGCTAAACAAGACAAATCCCTCCACCTTTCTTCACAGGGCAAGTGCTGCAGGACCAGAGTCAGAGCTATAGACACAGACGTACTTGGAGATATTTCTATACATGCTCCTGCAACAAATCAAGCCTTGCCCAAAGTCACAATTTCATCAATACCTCCTCAAAAAAAGATAAGAGCAGAGCACTTGCAATACCACTCCATAGCTACAGAATGGACTGACTTCATCTCCATGACAAACTCCCAGGGATGCTGAGAACTTCGTGAAGAAGAGCGTGAGTGAAGTAGTGACTCAACAGATGCTGTTTACATGTGCGGATTAGCTCTGACGTGGAGAAATTTCAGCAACAGAAGCTCTAAAATCAGAGCCACCTCTCGCTTTCTGGGGAAAACTGGAAACCAGCGTATAGAACATGAGAAACTGCAATCCACCGGAGCAACACCATGTACTCTGATCTGCCAAATACCTTGTCCTTGCAGCAATAAATATATTTGATGCACCTCTCCTAGCTGAACACAATACAGTGGCAAATGCTGAATTCAGTGGATTCATCAGCTTATATAAAACATTTTAACGTTGTTGACTTTTGAAGTGACTTACTTAAAGTATCACTTCAGAACTTTGGCTGCTGCTGCTTTGAGAAGTCTCTTAGTGATGTTAACAAGGGAGACTTTGAAAAACTGCTTTCTTCTTACAAAATGACAGACGTAATCAGAGATGATAGTCTCTCTCCCTCCCTGAACAACATCTTGCAGAATTAAGAAAGCTCTAATTGCAAGTATAAAGTCTGCATTATATAAATTAACACTAAAATTTTCATTAGTCAACAATTTTAATTGCATTTATTAGGACTGATGGTATTAATAAGATATGCTACTATTTAAAAGCTGGAGCAGTGAAAGCTATCTCAATCAGTAATCTTTCTGTGAATATTAATTGCTTTTCAATACCTCTGCTGTGATATTTTCCAAGAGTCTTAGACCAACAATAATATATCACTGTTTCCAAGCAGCAGGAGGAAAAGCAGGAACATGGATTGGGACAGATCAACCTGTACAGTGTAGCTATTTTTGTCAACATAATGAAGAATAAATTTGTCAATTAGAGTTGTCATGGAAATTGAGAGAGACAAAAAACATTGACCAAAATAAAATATGAGCCAAAGGACTGAAGGACTCTAGTTCCTGTCTTTGCAACCCACTCTATAATCATCTGTGATGGCTGCAAACAGGAGGGTCTTGGGTTTATATCACAAAATAAGACTGCCAGCAAAACAGGGCTTTTCACACCATGTCAAAGCATGGATCATTGTTCTCTCAGAGAGTGATTTTTCATTCACTGAATCACAGACAATTTGCTTTATCACTTCAGTTTTCTTTGACAGCTTCTTGTCTAAGTCGGAACCAACTTTAAATTGGAGCTGAAATGTCAGCAGTTCCATGAATTTCACAAACTCACAAATGCAAAGCGCTCTCTGTCGCCCCACAGCTGTAGGGAATACAATGAGTATCAGCCATTATCTTGGAGAAGGAAACCCTAGTCGCCACTGCAGAGCAACCGCTGATGTGCTTGCATGGTGTGCTTAACACACACTCCTTGAGAGAGTCAACCAGAGGCCAGAAGGAAAAGGGAATCGCTGCAAAGAGCCTGAAGAAGAGGACATGACAATGTCTCGGAGGGACAGGGAGAAGTCCCAGGCAGATGGGCACGACGAGGAGATGAGGCACTCAGCTCCCCCTCACTGCTTGCTGCCTCCAGAGGATGGGCTGAGTCTCCAGTGGAAAGAAAACTTCAAAGGCCTGGTGCCATTGCTGCCACATGCGATTTATCTTCTAGTGCCAGATATATGGCAACAAGCTTTTGTAAATTTATTAGAGAAAACACGTATCCTTATCACAAAAGGCAGTTATTCTAAGGACATCATACAGTCAAAACTGGCCCCAAGTTTAGACATTGCTTCATAACATTTTATAGAATCTAAATCAAAAAGAGATTATCTCCTTGTTTTCTTCCCACTGGCGCTAAGGGAAAACATTATTTATTTATTTATTTATTTATTAAATATTGCTTTGTATTTTAAGCTATTTGTATAATTTAAAATATCCTACCCCAGCATCATCTAACTCTGTTCTTAACAGTTCTGGGGCAAGGTAAGCCAAAGCAGCTCCTCATTACCATGCTCTGATCCACCATAAATAGCGTGGAAAGTAAAACAGTGTCAGTAAAACCAGTGCTGCCAGAGTGAGCATCTAACACCTATTTACAAGTTCCCCAGCAGTCATAAGACTGGTTTCTAAAAAAGACATAATAAAGTCATAATTAAAAAATGTAAGTTATTTTTTTAAAGCTATCCTTACTTTTTGAGTCTTCAGGTTATAACTGATTCATACTTCCAGTCTGAACTTCGTATCTATCTTGCTTTAAAAAAGAACCCTCTACTTTTAAAAAAAAAAAAAAAAAAGAGGGCTATAAGGAACACACCAAACATCACACGGATCTCTATAAAAATCACACAGCTTGAGAAAACTGGAAAGAAATATTTAATATTCTCACAATTTTAATAATCTGTGAGATGATTAAATCCTACCTATTAGTCACAATTTCACTCGTAAAATTAGGGAGATGAGTTTTTATGAGTTATATTAATCAGTTTTTAAGCAGAGCAGCTCCAGAAAACATCCACAGTGCTCAGCAGATGTGAGACTGACCCAGCAGCGATCTGCTTTTGGAAAGGCAATATCCTGACAATGACATTTGCAGAAGCTCAAGGGCTGCTGTAGGTAGGGGTAGCCCCCAGCCTAGGCAGTGACGTGCACATACTGCAGGAAAGATGGACTTTTAGCCTGTCTGGTCAAAGGGGAATCTTTTTCAGGTATTAGGTGAAGCTTGCTATCCAGGTTTAATGGAGTGCTTTCAAAAGCAGCACCAGGATTAGATTCAAAGTCTGCAAGTGCTCCAGTAATTCAAAGCATTCTAGCTGGGCAACTGTCCCCATGGCTTGGCTGCACATGTTGGAGCTGTGCTCCAGCAACCTGCCTGAGGGACACAGGGTTCCGAGGGAGGTACAGGAAAGTACCACCACAACTCAGCATCCTGGGTTGTCTGTCTGTACATGGGTTTAGACTGGAGCAGCTCATGTGTGAATTTTGCAATGGAGTTAAAGCAGAGTGGCTGCATGAACATCTGACACTTAGAAACAACCTCCTGTGTTTTCAAAACACCTTCTTACCATCTTACGCTGTCCACCCACACTGTAAGTTCTGCTTACATAGGTTTCTGTAAATATTCATAATTTCTTTCCTTCATTTCCTGTGGATGGCCCATATCTCCTTAGGAAAATCAGCATGCTCACAGCTGGAGCAAGACAGCTCCTGGAAGAACGGCAAAGTCAAACCTGCATCTGGCTCAAATTGATACATTGGATCATTCAGGAAGGAGATGTATAGGCAGATGAATTACTCCATTTGAATATTACTGTTAACTAGGAGAATTAATGTAGAAAATGATGGATTATTTGCCATCTTTCCCAGACTAGGTTTTGGTTTGTATTATTCATTCACCAAAGGTGTTATTTTCTGTTTAGCTGCACTACCTGCATTATTCAACTCATGAGGAAATTTCTACTGAAGGTAAAAATAAAGACATGATAGTTTTGTCAAACTTCAATCACCTCTCAACACAAAAAATGTTAATCTAATCTTCCTAATTTCTTTTAATAAAAGCTGACTGACAAGCTCACATCATTGTATGCCCCCATCTTCATTCAAACTTCTCCTTGCTTTTTTCCCACATCTAAATCACAGTGGGATTAAAATGTGTGTGGTGCCATGCCATGACACTACACTAAAATATCTTTCTGTTTACCTGCAGCCTTCTTCCTAGAGCACCAAAAAACACAGACACTTTGTGGCTGGTTGATGGAGTGATCTTACTACCTTTTCTTGGAAAGCTCCCTGTGAAACCTGGGTCATGAATTAGCAAGCAATGGCTTCACACAAGCCCCTCCTACTAGTATGTTCTTGTAGCCAGCTCCACTGGATAGGAAAGGTCAGTGACAGAAATGAGATTTAGTCATAATCTTTAGTTTCAAATTGCTTATAACTACTCACCAAACTTTCAAAATTTTACCTGACATGTTTCACAGCTGGGTTCATATTGACATTTTTTCTGCATTTGCTACTAAGGTCGAGAATGGGTCTTGCAAACTTAGGCTGTTCTGCCAAGCTCTTCACTTTCCTCTTCACCCTGTCATGCTCTCCAGCAAACTAGGGACACATAGCCAGAACCAGAAGCTGGCCATGGGTCCCTGATGACAGCTGAGAGGTGACACCTGAGTATTTCTGAAAAGTTCCCTATATTTAGCTGCTACAAATCACAGATGGGCCATCACCATGGGCTAATGTGCAGCAAAACTTCAAGAGTCACAGGAGGCAAATACATCTCGTGAATTGGAACAGCTCAGCTGAAACATCAGTTCCAGGATGTTACCTGCTGGAAGGCTCATGGTTCTGTGTCCTGATATATATTAATATATACACACATATATGTATGGACCTATCCCCTAATAAGGCTTCTCAGCTCTTTTCATAGCAATGGTCTGATCCAAGGTTTCATGGTGGAAGCATAACAGAGCTGGCTTTGAGCACAGGCAGCCAAACCTAGGAAGAGCAAGAGGCTGCAGAGCCCCTTGGTGGTGACTCAGGCCCCTGCCATAATCCCAGTACACGTCTGGCCTGACCTGCTCGTACGACCTCAGTAGTGGAAACCACAAGCTATCTATGCCAGTCCTTCACTGTCCCCTGTCACAGATTTTCCAAATGTCTGGTGTGAATCTTTTCTGCAGTACTTTGAGATGTCTCTTGGTTTATCTTTGAGTGATTCAGAAAACCGATCGCTCTTTCCCCTTCACAGAAGCCTTTTTGATGATTGTCCCCTCAGTCTTCAGACCCTCAGACATAACTTCTCCTTTTCTCCTTCTCCTCAATCTCTTCCCACAGTCATGTTTTCATGACACTTCTTACTGCTCTCCTCTAGCCTGTTTCCAGAAAGTACACATCCTTCTTGAAAAGCAATACTCAAAGATCAAACCAGACTCCAGCAGAGGCCTGGCCAACTCTGAGTGAAGTGGTAAGTGTGTCCCCATGGCTCTGTCAGACTATATTCATTGCAGATGGATGTTCCTATTCAGGTACTGGTGACAGCGTGGTGCATTGGTGCACTGTGGTGCACACAGTGGGGGTGGTTCACAGATCATCAGTGCCTCCACAAAAGGCCATCTCATGTTCTTCAACACAGGTAAAGCCTTGGTTTTACCAGCAGGGTTCCAGAGATGGCTCTAGAGATGTCACAGTTTAGCTGGACACTTAATCTGCAGTCTTCACAGTGACCCAACACTGCCATGCAATATTTAGGAGCTCTACCATATTACAGAAATAAGGAGCTCCAACAGGTGCTTTACAGCAGACGTAGATTTAAAGGGAAGAACTTATACAGAGAAGCCAAATACCAGCCACCTGCCTTCACTGCTTTTCCAAACACATCTTACATATCTAGATACAGTATATTGTGTCCAAAATGGGATGACTGCTTGCACCCCCTTAGTTGCTAGCAGAGCTCAGCCATCAGACATCTCTGCAGTCACTCTTGGGTCCACAGTTACTCACGTCTTTTCAGGAGCTCACTGCAACTGATTTTTTTCTATCTTTCATGCAAAGCAATATGACTTTAAAAGATACATAATGTCTAAAAAAAGATGTAGTTGATATCTAAAAGACACCTCTTCCCTTCCATCTAGAGGGAGAAAGAACTTTAACATTCAAAATGACCAGCTAACAGCAGCCTCCGTGTCACGGCAGGGTGCACTGCAAGTGAAAGACATGGCCATAGAGACATCTGGAAAAACTCAATTTCCACTCTGAAATCAAACCAACAAAGTACGTCTTTAAATATTTGATGTGATCAAAATCTCTGCTGTATCTCAGATAAACATCAGATCATTAGCCAGCAGGTTAAAAAAGAAAAGGAAATAAAAGACAGAATGATCTCAAGTAGTATTTTGAGACGTGAACATTTCTCCGAGACTTGAGTGCTGGTGGGGACAGATGAATGTCCTTAGGAAACTTCTAGATGAGAGCAGATAAATGCACATTGGAGTGTCATAATCAATGTTTTCTATCAAAGATGCACTAAAAGGCTGTACATCTAAAGAATTGAGTTAATGGAAGAGATTTAATTAAGACTGTGATTCTCTGGCATAATAATAATTGTGAATGTACTTAGGAAGCCGTGAGCTGCAAGTCTTTCATATCTGACCCGCCTGATCAAAGGACCTTGCTTATGTGCAAAGAACACAATATACGCAGCAGATTGTATCACAATGAATCTTTGACAAGAATGAAAAAAATGTCAGTGTCGGAAAAGTATATAAAGTGAAAGTTGGAAGAGAGTTTTCTGTTCTTTTGTCAAGAAAATCCAGTTTTCTTAAATGTAAAATATATGATTTGGTATTTTTTCTCATAAGCCACACACACACAATCTTATCTGCATTCTGCAAAATTATAAATATGGAGTTAATACACTACTTTGTCTACTGCTGCTCTGCTCCTCGAAAGCTGAATTCAGTATTTAGAGCTCATTATTCAACATCACATTATTAAACAATGCCCTTTCAGTAGCGTTTTCATATCTACATAATGAAAATTCTTCCTCTTCAGAAAAAGATGAGGGAAATGATTTGGATGAAGAAGTAATCCAAGCTGGCCAGGTGTATTCTTGCTGTATATTAACTAGCTTCACTTATCCTATGGGACACATCTGCATTCAGCAATGAAGAGGCGCTGCAGAAAATATCACAAAGAAAATCAGACTTGGGAAATGCGCATTTGCACAAAGGAGATCCAGAGCTGCCTGTGTGCAGCCTGAGGGAACAGGCTGCTGAGGTGGGAGCCAGATGCACACATCTTTAATCACAGACAATGGTTCTGCAGGAGGCACAAGGCCATGGGGGCAATGTGGACGTGGTTCCCCAGGAAGGGAATGGCAAAAGGGAGCTGGAGCATGGGAGAATTTTGCAGCAGAGAGCACCGGGGGCACAGGGAAATACATTCAGCAACCTTGAGCTAGTCTCAGTGGCCTGAGACCCACCCCAATCTCCTAAAAAGGGCTAGTTGCAGCCAAGGGAACCATGAAAGCAAGGACCACTTGGACACACAGAACCTGATAATGCCATGTCTATATCCATGCTCAGAGCAGAGCCATGGCATGAGCTGACTGTCCTAACCCTCTGGACAACTGAAGAGCAGCTCAACATGCAGACTGGGTTGTAGACTGGGCTGAAGGGGCCCCAGTACATCATTTCAGACAATCCTCATTTCCCATACAGGTAACAATACCTTCACCTGCAGGTTGCCCATAGGTAGTGACCCTGCCTGGAGATGTTCAAAAGCCGCCTGGACGTGGTCCTGGGCAACCCGCTCTGGGTGGCCCTGCCTGAGCAGGCGATTGGACCAGATGATTTCCAGAGGTCCCTTTCAACCTGAACCATTCCGTGATCCTGTGATCTCATGGCACTGGAGATCTTGCATTAAAGGAAAGGAGAAAAAATGGGGAAAAACCTACAAGTGACCACCTCTACACTGATTCTGTTTTAAGTTCAATCTTGCAACAAAAATATCAAAGTGGCCCCTTGCACATGTTTGTGGCCTGAGATCCTGTGCAGTTCAAGCAGTAGCAGCATTTTTCTATGGTCTAAGGTGTGGCCATACATTTATTGGTAAAGGCGACCAACAGTCAGGAGACCGCAACTTTCAAGCTAAGTACAGGGAACACAGTGGGTGAAGTAATTATAACGTGTTGCAATAAAGGAAATTGAAAAAAGACAGAAAACCTCAGTAAAGGAATACTTTTGACTCCTCAAGAGATCATTGTTAAATACCTGCAATAGACGAGCCTTATAACTGAAACGGCCAACGCTATTGAACACTGGAGTCAGGCTCTCAGCGAAGGTACTAGTTTCATTTAATGGTGCAATTTTCTCCCTATTCTGCTCTTAACTAACCCTTCCATGACCCAGAGGCAGTATTTGCACCAAGGCTAACTGTGTCCTCTGCTTACCTCTCCCCTTGCTCCAGAGCTAACAAATGTGTCTCCACAAGGGCTTGACTGGAATTACCTTCTCCCGTACAGGCTGACTGATGAACAGAATCAAGTTATGCTCAGAGTAGCTTTTTCTCAACCTGTACTTAGTTTGAATTCAATTCCTGTGCCAGGCTTAAAGAAGCACTAAAAAGCTTGCAACTTACACATTTTTCCAAGTATATCAGCAGATCTAATAAAAGATATTACCTTTCCCTAAAAACTCAGCCCTTCTAGACAGGTATGTGGATTTCTTATTTCTTCATTGAGTAGTAACTATTGAGCTTCCCTCGCACAAACATTACAGCAAAAAGCTGTGGGAAACTTTTTGCTGAACTTAAAGAGGCTGGAAGATAAAACCATAAATGTGTGTCAGATGCGCCAGTGTCATGAGCTGAAAACAGCCGCACAACTGCAGAGCACTATTAGCCTATATATATTATTAATCAAACAACAATAAGAAATAATCAGCCAAGTTATACAAGGCTGTTTGTATGCCCAGAGTCCTCAACATTTAATGAGGTTTTCTTCGAAGTTAATGTGCCCAAAATGGGAGGCACAGAATGGGTCACAAATATCAATATTGATTTCTTTTGGCACAACTATCTTGGGCTGAAACCTCTGGCAAATGTAGTGCTTTGTGCAGGAGCATTTTCAATGTTCCTCTGAAAAATTATACAGAATGCTAAATTCCACTTCAAGTTTGAAATATGAATCTGAAATGTACTTTGCTCAAGCTTTGTTGAAGAAACAATTTATTGTACCACTTAATCTTTCTGATAAAAGAAAGGAGATCTTAGCCTGCTAATAAGCTGTATAGAAGCCATGACTAATTAACCTAATTATAGCAGTCTGTGACAAAATGTGATTGTACTAAAACTATGCCTCAAGTAGCTGGCATTGCCAAAAACTCAAAGGCTAATAAACCAACACACATTGATAGAACATAAACACTAATAAAGTTGACACCAGCTGTATTATTTATAGTAGAATCAATAGTGCAAACAATCATCACAAAAGACAATCTGAAGAATATTTAGTATCCAATAATGAACAATTCATTATCTAGAAATCCTGAAATATGTTATATTAGGGCAGATAATTGACCAGTGACTGCAGCTCCCTAAGATGTGGAGTTCATGGGGACAGCAGATGCACGGTGAGGCTGCAGACACCTCATTCCTGGAGCCCTCTTGGACACAATCACATTCTGCCATCTCGCAGCTCAGCCCAAGGGTGTGCAGAGAAGCATCTTCCTGGTATCACACAGCTTTCTGTCTCAACCGTGAACCCCAAGAGACTCAACGGGAGAGAGGAAGCTGAGTGGGAAGGGCTCACCTCAGAGAAAACCAGTTATTGCAATGCAGCTTCAGGTGGCAGTCCGTTTCTATGCTCCCTCTCAATTTCTGCCTGCCTCAGGACAATTCTCCAGCAACTCCATGCACTCAGTGACTGTGTGGCAAATACCCAACACCGCATCAGTTTTGGATGGATGAAAGATAGTGGAGTGCATGCTGCTGGTGGCAACAAAACAGGGGCATGCAGGGATGGGAAGACCTTGTTCGGTGATGCACCGCCACCGTTTGAGCTCTGATGAGTACGAGTTCCTTACTGCTGGTCTCATAGCCAGCTCTGACACAGTATGCTATGCACTTTAACACTTTGCACAGAAATGCCGTTCCTCCTGGATATGTCAAATACACAAGAATGGCAAGAATAAAGTCTCTAGAATGAATGATAGGGAGTTGATGTTCCTTCTGGTGTTTATGAGCCTGAGCTGGCAGTTGTACCAACTTCATCACAGTAGTGAGGCAGTTGCAACATTCATGATGAAGCACGGGGGTACATGAAAGGCCCTTCTACCCACATGTGGAACGGAACTGGCTGACGCAGAAAGGATCATCTCACAGAGCAAACTCACTGCAAACTGAGAAGGTGTCGGCCTGGAGAATGTACCAACTGCAGGCAGGACTAGCAAAGGCATCCCTGGGCACTACAAGAGTATAATGTTTCCTGCAATGCACAAAAGGATCTCCAAAAGGAGAATCAGAGCCTGAATGGTGGAATTAAGTTCACCTTCCAGAGGAAGCTTACAGGACTGAAGTAGAAAGAAGCTTTGCAGCGCAGAACCCTCCCAATCAGTGAAGAACTCCAACTTGAGAGGAACCGTAATGCACAGTTCACCCTATATACCCCATGCTGAACATGAGCAGGGACAGAGTAGAGTTGAGAAAGCCTGAGATTTCAACCAATAACATGTATATGCATGTATGATCTATACAGACCACACAGTCCAATGAAAAAATACGCTATCAATAAGCGTGGGCATGGTGGCTGAGCTTCCCTAATTATGTGTGTTGACCCTAAATATTCATTTAATTTGTCTTCAAAGGGGCAACAGAAAGAAAGCTTATACTGTCTGAACAGCAAAACACCAACATTAAACAAAGGATGGTGAAAGAAAGGGTGTAGATTTCTCTTTAATTCCTCCATTATTACGGAAATACGTCTTTGAGAGGATGAGCAGGGCTGGTTTAGTGAGAAGTTACAAGTTTATTTTATGGCTGAAAATGTGATTGTGACATTTTCAAGATGAGCTAGGTCGCTTGTGTTCGCAGAATGAGGCAGAGGTTCCATCTTCACTGCCAGTGAAGAGGCAGAGATGTTAACTCTTGGTCAGAGCAAACACGTTTGGCATGAATTTTTCCTCACCACCGCTTAAAACCTTTGTGTGTGACCTGGATTAGCAACATCAGCTCCATTTGATTTCTGAAGTGCTGCCTGCAACTTAGAGCTCTGCCTCTGTGTTACCTTAAAAGAAAGTGTTTGACAAGAAAAGCACAGCCTAGCACATACTTGACTAGAAAGGTATGTGGCACCATAAGCCAGGGCTTCTGCAAAACTCTGGTAAGCCACAAGAAGTTGTACAAACAGGAAAATAATATCAGAGATGTCTTGGACCTGAATGAAGATATTTTGTCTGGTCATCCTCCAGGAACTAGATACATTCTCAGTGTGTTAGAAGGGAGAGGAAGGGAAAATCCAACATCACAGAAGAAAATTTGAGAACTATCCCAATGAAATCAGGATGTCTGTGCTCTCTACTTCACAGCACCAGAGAAATGTCCCATGAAGGCAGCATGCTATAAATAAAACTGATTCTGAAATCACAGCAGGTGCCAGAGAATGATCAGATGCCACAATAAAATACAGATACAATCTCAAATCCAACAAGGTGTGAATGAACATGTTTTCTGAGAATATTCCTATCCCTTCCAGAAAACAAATCACACCCTGCTGAATCAGGTCCAAATCCAGCACAATTCACATTTGTTGACAAATGGGCACAAAGGTGGGATAACACGCGTCTCTCTAGGATGCTCTTCCTCAGCTCTCACTCCAAAACACATGGCAGCTGTCAGACTGCCTCATTGCCATGACAGCATTTTTTTGCAGCAGGTCTGTCACCTGGCACTGCTCCGTCCTTAGCACAGCTCTGCAGATGGTCATATCTGCCTTAAAGTCTCACCTCCTCCCAAACACAGGGAAGATGTCAACGTCCTTCACAATCTGTAACCACAACACCCAGAGGACACTCTCATTCCTGTTCTACAGAGAGAAAAACCTAAATCCCAGAGGGAAAAATCACCTTCTCGGGGACACACATCAGGAGCAGAGTCACAAAGAGCCCACAAAGCTGATCTTGTACCTAGAGAACTCCATTTCTGTGGCATTTTTGTGCCACTTCTTATGTATGGTCAGAACTTTGCTCATCCAATGCTATAAGGACTGACCTGACAGTTGCTGAAAGGCCCTCAGAGGAGACAGGGGATGTTGATTTCACACAGTTCAAGTGAAACAGGTACCTTGATTCCTCCCCATGAGTGATCAGACAGGAACTCCACAGGGCTTGTGACTCTGGACTGTGCTGGGTATCTTAGTAGGAAATCCAGTTCTACTGCATTGATTTCTTTACTCATCAGAAGTATCTGTAATTTCAAACAAGCAAGATATCCTTGAGCAGTCAGGATACAGAGCAGTGATATACTCTATCAGACTAATTATTCAACTCATGTAGCTGTCAAATGTGCAGCTAAAAAGTACACAGTGCCCAATGTTGGAGGGGTGTGATGAAACATACCTTGTAGGTGCTTTGGGTTTCCCCAAAAGAGAACCCAGAATAAGTATGGAGACTGGCAACATAAGAAAGTCAATATTTGGGAAAACTATGTGGCAAAGGCTGTGGTTTAGGTTCACACTGCTGGCAGACACACAGGCTGGAGGATGAGCTGCAATCCCTGTGCTTGGTATCTGGAGCTAAAGAACAGGTAACTTTCTTGAAAGGAACCAGAGCATGCATCCCTAGGACATGCTACCACGGTCTTGCCCATCTCTCACTACCTTGTTCAATTTTGAAAGTAACTGGAGACATACTGAGAGCGTTAACAAAAGCCTCACAGTACGTGCACCAAGAGAATAAGCAGGTCCCCGAGGTCTCAAACAACAGAGAGCTGGAGAGCATCTGGCCATTCAGCTACTACCAGTGCTTTTACCACCAATGGTGTCTTTAGGGAACATGTGGAGTAAGACTGCCAGAGCAATGCTCAAAGTAATTCTGGAAATCCCTGTGGGTTCACGAGCCCAGCTGGAGCCACTGTTCCAAGCACGTTGCCAGACTGCCAAAATCTCAGAGACAAAGTCCAAAAATCCTGAACACAATTTCTGGGAGGAAAAAGAGCAGTGCTGGAATGGTGAGTTTCTCATTTTCTTGTCACAAATCCTAGACTGTATCTCATTATTGCCTACTGGGCAATGGCTTCTGAAGCATGTCTGGCATCTCCTCCACCGACAACGGTAATGAGCTACCCAGTTCAATAGCCAACTGCTTTTTTATATGGGAGAATCCTGTGTCTCATCATCCAACTCCCTCCATGCACGGAAACTGTGAATGCTAGTTTTCCTGACACCTTGAAGTGATGTCTTAACTATTTTCAGTGCATGATATAGTTACAAGTGTATTGTGTGCTACTTAAATAGTTTATTCAGACAAATACCTTTGAAAATGTAGGTGTCTTTTGGGTCAGAATTAAGCCTGACTTTGCAAAATATGTTGACTTTTTACACACAGACAATTTATTAACTAAATGTGTTGTTAGAGTCCATTCATATATATATATATAGATATATATATTTACTTTTCCTTTTACACATAGTATTTTGCTATGTAGAATTAAAAAAAAATCATGGGAATCACTGGATCAAGGCTAACCAGACCCGCACAGTGTTTGTGCAGCTCAAATTTGGTTAATGTCTGCATTTTACATGTCAGGGCATTTATGTAGTCATTCACTGTACGAACTTAATAACAACTTCATAACATGATGCCAAGAGCTATTTATCGATTGAATTTGATTTCAGCATAGAGATATACAAATGTCTCCTTGCTCAAACTGTAGACTAAAAATTATAGTAGCATATTAAAAAAAAAAAAAAACAGCAGCTATGTAGCAGGCATTTCTTTTGGATAAAAACAATCGACCTTGAAGACCCGCTTCCTTTTCCCTTCTTCAGGTCCTGCAAGCCAGTATTTCTCTAACAACCATTTGTCGGCATAACACAAATCAAACACAGCATCTGTGACCGTTATCAGCAAGAGAGGCAGAGAAAGAAATCAGTTCTGCAACCCATGTATTTGCTGCTCCGATGCTGAAAGCCATGGCTGTGACAGCGTGGGCTTTCTCCGCATGCCGATATCTTTGCAAGTAAAATAAATCATTGCATACAAATTGCATGCAATGGTGGTGTTTACCTGGAAGGTAACTTGAGCGGTGTAGGTCAATTTATCACACTCAAACAGTCCCCGGGTCGTGTACTGGAACACGGAGAAGGTAATGCTGTCAATGAGGTTCAGCACTCGCACTTTGAGGCTTTCATCTGGAGATGCCCTCTCAATGGCTTTCTGAAACACGATACTGAATGCCTAGGTGAGGAGACAAAGATCGTGATGGCTTCCAGATGCTCTTTTCATGCACCTGTGTATCACCTGAAGTGCTGCAATAGGTGAAGCCAATTCAGATGCTCGATCCCTGCAGACACAAACAAAGAAATCCATCTGCCCAGCAGAGTGGCCCACAGCTCCAGGAGGCAGGGGAAAACATCTACAGACCAGAGTCTGTATCTGCTTCTAGCTGCTTTTTCATGAACATGCAGCCAGACAATGATGACAGTGTGTTCGTTTGGGCTTAATAAAATAGCGAGGAGACAGGCTGACTGAATTAAAACTCAATGGGTATAGGAAATATTTCTGAGACCAGGTATGTTCTCTCATAGGGATTACACGGCCCACTTTCTCTACAGACATTGAGCCAAAGATACTGGTGTTCCCAGACCAAAGCACACCTCTTGTTTCACAAACATTGTTGCAACTTAGAAAAAGCGATTCCTTTAAAATCCTTTCCCTTAAAATTCCCTTGTAAATACAAAAAAAAGTCCAAGGAGTATTTTACTGGATTCAGCAAAGAACTGGATGAGAAGGGCAGGTAAGGCTTCACCATATGGAAGTGGGATTAATCAACCAGTAAAGTCTCCTTGGGAAAGGGTTCATGCATCAAGAAGAATGCTATTATATAAGATACCAAGGACTCTTGTAAAAACATTGTGATCTAAATGAAAAAAGACTTAAAAACTTTCAGAACAGACTGAAGAAAACTCATTAGCAAATTATCAAGTGCAACTGGAAAAAGCAAAAAAAAGGCTATGTCCTGATTAGAAATGTAAAGACTTGATATACTGAGACCAAGCTAATAGGAAATAATCAGGCCAATACAAATTAATAACACCAACGAGACGACACATGGCTGTGTTGACAGCATTATTTTTAGGGCTCTACAAAGGGAGAATGATGCCTCAACAAATTAAAGTAACATTGATACCTACTGCATTATTAAGTAACTGGAGAATGGATTTTCCTGCATACATTTCTGTAAATAGTGTTAAAACATGCTGTGGAGTCGCATATAAATCTTGTGTGCTCTAATTCATAATGGGCTTTTAGCTATGTGGTAAGTATTTTAAAATCATCTCTGTGCATCTTTACACAATGTTTTATGATCTATCATCAAAATTTATTAGATAAAAACATTTCACCAAATAATTTTCTATGTATTTATACACATTACTAATGTTAACTGGAAAACATAAAACAAACAAAACCCAGATGAGGTAGATTAAAGGTGAAACTTCAGACACTCCTGTATCTACTATATATGTGTAGGGAATTAATCTTTCAAAGGGCACCCTTGCATGAATGATATCTGTACATTTTCCTGGTAAAATTATTTCAGCATACGAGTTGTGGAATACAAAAAGAAAAGCTTCTTTGTGGATGTGGCTCAAAATATTGTATTCACCTCTCAATTACTTTTTCCAGGTCACTTGGCAATGTAAGAAACCATTTGGAAGAAGTACTAGACTACAATGCCATCTCATTTAACCCTCCATTCCCCAAAACGCCTTTCTCCTATAACAACAACAACAACAAAAAGGTCTTCCATTTATTAAAACATTAAAAACAGAACTTTTCGATAAATACCCAGAGTCTCTCCTGGCCAGAACCATGGAGACTCTGTCAAGGCAAGGTATCTCCTGCACTCATTTTTACTGCAAGTCCTTAGAAGCTGTGCAGGTTCCAAGATGTCCCTACTATCTTGGGCAGCACGTAAAAGACACAGAAAGAGGGACCCTGCCTAAGGAGTTTCCAGGATAAAGGAGATGGTTTGAGAGAAGCCCCACTTCCCACCAGCCGGGGATCAGAAAACAACCGATCAAGTGATGCCCAAACATGAAGCAAAGACATGAACTACAAATTCACCACTAGGCATACATTTCACTCTAAAGACCTACCTCTTCCATTGCAGCAAGCAGAGTCTCTGTCTACTCATATCTGCCATAAAGGGGAAAGCCAGTATCTCAAAGCTAGTCAAGAAACTTGGAAAACACGACCATTCCAACAAAAGCTGCTGGCTTCCTGCTGGGCTCTACTACCACACGGCAAATAGGAAAGTTCAGCCCCATTGCTAGGAACAGTGATAATTACACTACAATCAATCTGTCATGTTGGAAATGTTCTCCAGGTGTTCTGGTAGAAAGAGCTCCAGGTTGGAACGCTCTCCAAAGGAGGGACACCATTTCTAGCTCTGTATGGCTTATGTCTATACACTATAGAGTGACACTTTGCTGAGCAGGGAAGGTTAGTCTATGTTGACAAGACAGAAAAACAGCAAGGCCTTTGGAGCACAGACCCTTTGACTATGTCTGTTCTGCATTGATTTTAGGAGCACAGGGCAAGAAGTGGGCTCTCTTCCAGCATTGTCCCCGTTGGGGTGTCCATACTGCCACCATGAGCATGCCTGTAGTTGAGCCTGTCAGCAGCCACACTGCAAGGTGGTAAGATGCTCACAAATCCCATCTGGACTTCTCGTCTCAGACCCTTGTAGGAAAGGTTGGAGTCTTGCTTGTCTGTCTGATGGCCACATGACACTGTGAGAAGAGCAAGAACACAGCCCGTGTGAGGACTCCTCCAGACTGTAGGTAAGTGTGTGTGTGGGCTCACACTGAAAGGTAGTGAGCGTTCAAGTCATGTACATATTATCTATTCCTTCACACCAACCATACGCAGATAGTAGCCCCAGGTCAGGGTTCACACCATGCTGTTGACTATCTTAAATATTTTGGCAACTGTACCGTAGGAAGCATCTAGGCTCCTAAGCCTCAGCTGCTTAGGGCTCTTCTTGTCTTGGACAGATGGAAGTGGACATGATTTGCCTCTTGTATGAAAGATGGCAATAAATCCCTGATGCAGTGGTCTCAGTGAGACGGGACTGTGTTTAGAGAGCAATTTGATGTTTTAATACTGTGTCATTTGGGAAGTCAGGACTGCTTCAGCATCAAGGTCTTGGATAATTGCTAAGGACTGCGGCAATTCTCGTTAACTTATGAAATATCTGCACAGACATTATGACCCTGATGACATCACAGATACAGAACTAAATGCAAATATAAAGAAAAGATTAACTGAGGGAGCAAGTGACTCCAAATACTGTGCAAAATCTCTGTGCATAAATATATAAAATACACAGAAAAAAGTACTTTGTTGGCTCTTTCCCAAGATGATCTCTTTCAAATCCATTGCTCATCTTCTCTGCCAGGCCAAGAAGGCTGTGAATACGGAGGAGATAAATGGCTTGTAAAGTTCTGCTTTGCAAAGAAACTTCTTGAATTTTTAGTAATAAAGGCTGTTAATGCACCTCTAAATCAGAATGTGACTTTCCACAAGACTTCACTTCAGTTGCTTAGAAAGAAAACAAGGAAAAGAAAGAAAAGCTAATTAAGGCTTATCTAATCTGATCTCAATCTAAACACCTGTGGTGGGGATGACCAGCAAATTCAGAGCCAAGTACAGATGCCAGGCCACTCACAATATTCAGCACAGACTGACCTTTTCCTTCGATGTTCAGACTGCTCATCGCTGGGTCTTGTGGGCACTGCTGAAACACCGTTCCTTCCACTACGGGCAGAGATGAACGCGCTCTGCTCAGCAATTGTAACAAGTATCGGACAAATCTATCTCAATCATCACTAAACACTCCCACAACACGTTAAGAATAATATAGGCAAAGTAGACAAAAAAAAAAATGAACTACATTTTTTTTTTTCATAAAATCAAAGCAGCAGAAGGGATTGGATTAGATCACCTTTTTGTCTGGGAGTTCAAATACCCTCAAGAGGCTCAAGGAGAAGACTTTTAAGCTTGGTAAGAGAGGGAAGGAGCTCAGCTGCCTCCTGCTGCCATGGGAGCAGGGACGTCCCTGCAGCTCACAAGTACAGTACCTTCAGAGAAAACTGGTACATGGGATGGATGGCATGGAGGTCATTCATGGTGAAGTACAACAGAGAGGCCCGCGCGGCTGCAGGCCTGTAGTGTTCCCTTGCCTCGTTAATCTTGGTTTCATTCACCTTGGACTCCTGGACCTGGAAAGAAAACACAGAGCAAAACTACTGTGAAAACATCGTTGTAAATGGAGTGAATCTGCCGCTCAGGAGAAGGTTGTTATCTTCCACAAAGACGCCAGGTCAAGCAGTGGGCAACCTGCATGAGGTCTCTGCTCTCCAAACCATGGTGCACCAGGCTTGAGCTGTTTGCTCCTCGCAGCCCCCTTCCTCTGGTATATTCTCCATTTAACTGCATTTACCCTCATGTTGTCCAATCCTCTGTTTTCCTAAGCCCCCCTCCAGAGTTCTCACTACAGTTCCTGCTCTTCACTAACTGGAATTATTTTTGTCATCAGTGAGTTTCTCCTGCTAATTGCCTTCCTCCCGTGCAAATCATTAATAACAAAGGGCTGCACAGACAGCGCTGCTCTTGAGACAGCTTCCCCCAACACTGAGAACTGCTAATTTTTAATAGCTATTTGCTGCCTTTCCTCTCCAGCATCTGATGCACCCCTACCTTGCTGGCCAGGTGTCAGCATAGCTGCTGTGAAGGACGTGGTGAAAATCCTTTTGGCAGATGCATCACTCTACTAACATCTCAGTCCTGTTCATTCTTTTATTCCACTTCAGCAGCATAAAGTGACATCCTCAAGCCTCTTGGGGATTATAGCTCAGGCTACATATAGTCAGAAGTGTCTTTCAGTGCTGATCCAGCTAGCTCAGCGAACCATTCAATGCAGACATGGCAGAAAAGGGCTCAGCATGTGTGGTACAAACTTGCAGAGCATAACACAATCCCCAAAGAAACACACGCTGCTGGGCCTCCCGCTGCCACAACCTGAGCTGGTGTGAGCACATCAAGCCTTCCAACTGAAGCACCGACTGAGCCTTAATCTGTTGTGTGCAACCAACTCATGTTGGGATCCATGGGATTAGCCTGTTTGCACATCCCCATAAGCAATGATGGTCTGTAGTATCTCAGATTTCTCCGAAAAGCAGATGTAAAGTTTCTTGCAGAAATAAGCATCTACACGGGCCATGAATACACCTAGCGCACCCATCCACGTCAGATGAGCTCCCCCCATCCTCACCCCGTCTCTGGTAGCACCTACATCTTTTCACTGACTCCACAGGGTCTAGCCCAGACTTACACAACTAACTTTCAGTTGTGCTACCCCCAAAATGCTTAATAAATCTAGTAACATAAAAGCCAGAGGTGGGGAAGACAGTTGCTCTCTGTAAACATAGTGGGGACAATTGCTGTAGGAAAGAAAACATTGGCTGAACATTATTCTTTGTGTGGATAAACCAAGAACAGAGTAGGGGTTGACTTGAGAAGTAGACTTCTAACATTGCCCTGAGATAGTTTTCCGTGTGGGTACCAAACTCATAAAAAACAGGTCCAAACTCCAAAATTCACCCGCACTTCCACAGAGTTGGCAGTGACCAGCTTTACAGCCCCAACTTGTTCAGAAATTGAAGCATCTCAAGAATGCTTACTTCAACAGGGAGATGCCAACCTTGCCATGTCAAAATATCCTTTCAACATCCTCTTTGAGCAAACCATCCTTAGGAAGCTGGATGCATATATGTCCCACAAACAGCTAGCAGAAATCATTCAATTTTTTAATGTGAAGGCAGGAAGTAAGAGGAAGTTCCAGCCTGACCTGAGCACATGGGTAACCTATCCAGGCACCATGGACCCACATGCTGGAGGACAAGTGCTGCCTGTGAAGATGGGAGGACTGGGGAGGGCAGCAGATGACAATGGCCAGACAGGGGTCCTACTGCAATCCTGGCATGACAACAACATTTCTCAAGTCCCCTTAGCGTCAGGGCAAAACCACCATGCATTTAACTATCCCCATGTGGCCAGCAAGGTGACCTGGGTAGGCAACAACACTGACACTGCACAGCCATTGCAACAGCTGATTTACACCCTAATGAATGTGTGGGTATGAAATACTCAAGTTCTTGTAGATTTACTCGAGATCACAAACTCAACAGACTCCAGTCCCCTGTCAGTACTAAAACGCAGCCTAATTAAAGAAGTGTGATGTATTCAGAATTACACTGTAGCCGTTTAAAGCCACCTTGATACAGTGTGTAAATTTTATCGTCTTTACATCAAGCACTGCCATTTTCTCCCGGTCTTAAATAGCCCATTTAACAAACAAAAGCTCCAAAGAATTAAATAGCTTGAAGCTGGCCATAACGGAGAGCACTTCAATCTATATCACTTTCTATTTGCTACTCAGAAGAAGTGGTAGAGACCAGCATAGCCAAGAAGCTATGTTTCACCCACAAATCCTTAAAGATAACATCGCGCACACATTTTTCTCTGGGCTATTAGTGTCTTTTTACCTTTTCTTCAATTTCTGCTGCTGTCTGTTTAGTGATCTCCAAGTTCTCCACCAACGCTGTGTCTCCCAGGAAGTTCCCAGATGCTGATGACAGTCGAGAGAGCAAGTTGTCCTCTAATGTTTTCAAGGTGATTTTGAATCCATTCTGTTGCTTCGTGAGATCTGACTGCAAATAACCAGTGCAGAAAGTTTTAGCCAAAAAACATGCAGAAAGGCAAGGATTAAGCACCTTCACATAGGAATGGGCTTCTAAGTGACCATTGACACAGTCCAATATTGATTATTCTGTCTCACTCTAATTCTTGGATATGGGCAGAGCTCTGGGGATCACTCCAAACCTAACACACCATTGATTGAGAAAAACCCTGAACAGCACAGAAAGCACCAGGAGAACTGAGCCCTTCCACTAGGAATGTACTAAAGTGCTGAAAATTAAACAGGAGGAAAAGACCTTCAGCCTCCATCTCAAACACACATCCTGCATCTCCGTCTTAAAAGAAGCAATTCATTAGGCTTAAGTCAGCCTGGACAGTCCCTGCGGAGCAAGCCTACATACTAATACAGCTGCTGCTCACTCCCCTGTGAACCTCTGCGTTTCCCACTACATATCAACACCAGTCTCACCAGCAATGAGCGTTGAGGAGCTAAAAGCAGATGGTGAAACAACAGCAGGCTCACTCGGGCCCAGAGATGAGCACAACTCATCTCAGGCTCAGAACTGAGAGCAAACTCACAGTCTTGCTCAATTGCTGCTCCCAGTTGTATCCTGTCCTCAACATCCCACTTGCACCATCAGCTTGCTGTGTTACAAGCTGTACATGGCAGGAGAGTTCCCATGGCAAAGGGTTTGCAAAGTTAATGCGAGGATGGCCAAGCAGATACAGACCATCAGCAATCATCTGGTCTCAAGGGCAAATCTTCTGAATTCGACTGTAAATTCCTCCAATTTCTGTGAAATTATGCCCCCTTGGCTCTCCCCAGCCACTTGTTCTGTTTCCCTCTTCTGTAGAGATACCAGTGATTAACACTGGTGGAAATAAAGACTCATCTGGCTCCTTTTTGAACTGGTCCTCCAGAACAGTTTCTCCTATGAAATGTGATTGCACTATTCTATGGGTTTGCTCAGGGAAACAGCATCTTTCCTGGATTTCAGGTGTGTTATATTATTCTACTATGCAGTCCTATTGCAAATGCCTATTTTTAGCATCATCACAGAAAACATCCCGTGGCAAAGCCACACATCTGATTTGGATGCTGCTAAGATATAAGCCTGGTGACTATTCTCTACAAAAATGAAGTCGATCACTAACACCCTGTTATGTAAAACACTACTCTGTGACACAGAGTTTTAAATCCCCACACTGTATTGAAGTGACACAGCCAGGTGATTCAAACAACTTGCAAAATAATGTTTTATAGGCCTTCAAAAATCAGTCAGCTCCATGAAGTAGCAGAGATGGTACATGTGGAATCGAGTTGGGTCCTGGGCCACGCCGACTGTCCCATGGCAGGCTCCGTGGCATGAACCAAGAGATTTAATCCTCCAAAGGCTCTTTCTGGAAAACTTACCTAAACCTTCCAACCACCCACAGGGTCTGAAAGATCCCCAGCAATGGGAAATGTATCCCTGTGCCTCTTCCAATCCCACGTAAGGGAGCCAGTAGTATTTGCTCTGTTGTCAGAGGTTTTCAAGGAGATTAACTAACTCTTTCATTAATAAGCCATCTTTCAATATTTGGGCTGAAATTTCATATACTTGCTGCACACACACTCATTCCATGTTAATGTCAACCCAAGTGTTCAGCAGACTGTGCACCGAAGCATGCCGTTCATCGGTATTTCAGCTATAAATGGCTGTTCTTAAAGGCCTGTTCCTTAGGCATTACACACAGGAGTTTGCACATGGTGGTAAATATTTCACAAGTCTTGAAACAGAAAACTAACATGGCTAATTTTGTAAGTGCCTGTCATTCAAGCATAGCACGCCTTGAAAAATGACATTTTGCAAGCTATTATTCCAGACCACAGACTGTAAGCCCTGCAGTTCTTAATTAGGACGTGTGTGACTTTTGCTCCAATAGCTTGTAATCACCATGCAATTTCTGAAAAGCACCCTCAGAAGGGCGTACAACGCTGTATTGCCCACAACAGCCTGCATCTGTTGCAGCTTTATCCTGCTATTGTTTTCAGCGGTAGCAAGGTCATCATTTCTTATTTCTGCAGTGGAGCTCATTATCTGTTATTTCACAGTTGATATATAACAGTGCTAGTTCAGGGAAGCAGGTTATTCTAAAAGCCTTCAAAATTTTGCTCCATGAAAAAAAAAAAAAAAAGCTCATCAGAGCTACAGGCCAGTTTGGCAGGACTTGTTACCAACCCCATCCCAGGTCAGATACCAGACCACAGCAAGCCACAGCAGCCACCTGTCCTGTCTGCTGGTATTACTGTATTATTTTAACAACACAAACCACAGAAAAACCAAACAAACAAAAACCTGTATTTTCAGTCCACTTCTGCAGAGCACTTTTTCTTCCCGAATTTCCCAGCGAGCCACGTGATCAGGATGGTGGACTGCTGCAATCTACCTGCACACCTGACAGAGGAGGTCTCAGGACTTGGCATTGCTTGCCTTGGCCTAAACCGGCTTCAGTTCCTCTGAGCTGTGGTTGTCTCACAGCCAGCTCACTACTGCCTTAACCTGTTTTAGCCTGGCTTTAATTGAGAGTCACAGCATGTAGTTATTCTGCACAGACTGAACTGGCTCTAGAACAAAAACATAGCAGAGTGCAAATGTGGCATGGTATCAGAAGCCCCAGACTCTGAACACCCATCATAACAGGCGTGCAACGCTGTGAGTCAGATAAAGCCAGCTTCAAAGATAAGAAGGAACAGAAAGACTGAATAATGAAGAAAGAGATTCCATAAGCAGACTCTGCTGAGAAAACATGTAAAAAGTGTTGGTGTTACTGTAATTGGACTAATAATAACTGTTTGAGGAATTTTGGTTAGGTTATTAAGTTGTTCATTGTATTAACAAGAAATTCTGGGCTCCACATGTAAGGTGTGCTCCGTAACGAGATTTTGAGCACAGCATCTACTGCGCAGCTCTGTAGGAACCACCTCCACCTGCCCATGAGCCAGAGCCTTCAGCCTTCCCCAGATGCCAAATGCCCGTCCCTGTTGTCCCAGGGAAGAAAGAATGGCTTGGAGCACACCTAGAGAAGTGGCCTCTCCTTTGGGGAATCCAGAAATACAAATCCATGCCTTCGAGGAGCTCCCCACAGCTATCAGACAACAGTCCCAGTGGCTAATGAAACAGTCCCAGTGGTAAATGAAATAGAGGAAGAAGAAGGGATATGGGGG
>VXAA01003133.1:72225-83714 GCA_013399115.1 Anseranas semipalmata
AACAAGCTTAAATATTCTTACAGGGAAAGAAAATTGCATCCTACACCAATCTACATCTACTTAGTGGTTCCTGAAGCCCCAAATCCCCCAGAGCTGGTGGCATGGCTAGCACCCAGGGACACGTTTCCATGCTTTTGTGCCCAACCTTCCTCTTCCTCTTCCACAGCGCACACATCCTGAAGAAGCAAGTACTTTAAAAGATCTGATCCCTGTTTCACATCATTTTCACTGCTCCCTAACACACAGTTCTGTTATAGCATGGGAGGGAAGCACTGCAGACTACAAATTTTCAGAGCCTAATAGTGGATTTGATGACTGCACACGATATGGAATTTGTCTTTCTTATTGTGACAACAGCCATTAACAGCAACGCTGCTGAGGCTAAGAGGAATGGTCCTAAACGTAACAGCAGTTAATGACACCACTGTGCTACCCACGGTCAGCCCACACAACCTCCTTCAGTGCAAATCAGCAAAAGAAAGTGCCTGCATGCAGCCTGTGCAACTCACGATGAGCGAGTGCGAGGGGTGCCTGATGGAGATGCTCCGGGTCCCTCACAGTCCCAGCAAGATAGCCACGGCTTACACATTAAATCAGTTCATTACGTACTTTTTATGCCATCTTTTGCCTCGTTAGCACATGAGCCTGTTTAAAATGAAATGCATCATTAAGGCTGCACATCTAACGTATTTTAGAATCTCATTAAATGAAAAGATTATTACAAAACTGGCCTGGCCTGACTGAACGTGTGCAGTCTCAGTAAATATTTAGTATTATACATATCCATTACATTGCTAAATGTGCCGTTAGCAAAAAGGCTTTTCTTCAAAAAATTATACTGAAACTGAAGTCATGCTTATTAAAAAAAAAAAAAAAAAGGAAAGAGAAAGAGAGAGAATATTTTGGCCAGTTACAAACAAGTGGGAAGAAGAACCAGAAAAGAAAAATTTAGTTACCAGCCTAACAATATTTACAGTGGGAATCTGATACCATAAATGCCTAAAATTAAGTGAGATTAATCCTACCTCTAAAATCAGATCTGTGAAGTCTAGAGAAAAATGACATAATGAGAATCTCAGTTTCTCCATTTACAAGAGGAGTAGGAAACGAGAGAGATTTTTACCTAAATTTGGGGGAAAAAAGGACTTGACATTGCAGTTTAGGTGTTCCCAAAATACCAAGAAAACAAAAAGTTGAAGAAAAAACCCTCAACACTTATCATCTGAGGGAAATCTCATTTTATGAGGAGCTCAGCAACCACTACACCTTTGCACATGAAATGCTATTTGTTTTAAAATATTTGCATTATTATTATTTTTAACGTTTGACTGCCTCCCAGTGCAAATTCCCAGCTACCAGCCTTGAGCTCCTCCAAGTCAGGCCTCTCCATGTTGACCACCGCCGCGAGCAGCTGGTCCT
Organism: Anseranas semipalmata; assembly: GCA_013399115.1. Classification (NCBI taxonomy): domain Eukaryota; kingdom Metazoa; phylum Chordata; class Aves; order Anseriformes; family Anseranatidae; genus Anseranas; species Anseranas semipalmata. Next base: position 73,645 of record VXAA01003133.1, read on the forward strand.
CCAAGCCATCTCGCGTGACGGTGAAGTTGATGAGGGTGCACTGCGCCTGCAGCTCGGGTTGGAAATGGGGGTTTGCCAACTTTGTGTGGAGGATGAGACGGAAGGCAGGGTTGAATTCGCACTCCTTGTCCCCGATCTTAATGTACCTGAAATTAGAGCAAAAGGAGAATGAGCACACATCCCTTCCAGGACGTTTCACCCAAAATACAAAAGGTGGTATCAGCCAATGGAATCTACCAGCAATGAGACTTTGTGCTCTCCACACAGCAATTGCTTTTAAAGCAAAAAGTATTTAAAATTGGACACACTTGAAACACTTCTGATATAGGATAAAAACCCCAGAGCGTTGCCCCTGAATTTCAGACTCCATTTGAGAAGACTCAATGTTTCCAGTATTGGGATGGTCAGTATGAACCAGGAACCATCCTTTCTTTGTATGGGGACTGTATTCTGCCTAAAGCTGGCGTTACATGGAAGAAAAGCCTCTCAGCGTTGAGATTTTAATTAGCTACAGCTAAAATTGCCTGGTCTGCTGGCTCAAGCCAGGCCAACTGTGATGGCACTGAGCTTGAGCAGTGAAGCTGGGTTCAGAGAGCAGCTTGGTGCCATTCCTGGGAGGTAACATCACTTGGGAAAGCTCAACTTTCTCTTGTTCCATCCAGTCTAAAACTCGGAGAGCAGGGAGGCTGAACCCCAGGAACTGAGATGCTCTGAACCCAGGTTTGACAACGCCCTTGGGAACCAGAGGAAAAGGGAAACTGGAAATGTATGAGGGCAACAGTGATGCTTTCAGGGATGCAGCGGGGCTGTAATGGAAACAGTGGTGTCACCATGGGAATTTGAATACACTTTCCAGACAAACATCAGCTGACTAGGTCTCTTCTAGGCCACCTCTGTTGGTTTTACAGCTGGGAAAATGTGGCACAGAGAGATCACACAACACGAGCAGCTCATGGCAGTGCCCAGGAATGCCCCGACTTTAAGAAGCCTTCCTGCTCCAGGATCACTAGCAGCCATCTGTGGGGTCAACCACAAAGTAGTGGGACTTTAACTGGTCCTGGAAAACATGAAACCCATGGTTAAGTAAGGAAGTGGTCCTGAAGGAACTTAAGAAATAGGAGATCCAGAGCTTATCCAGCTTTTTGTTCTTTACTGCCGAAAGCCAGAGGCAGGAGGTCAGCCCGTGCTGGGCTCCCACGACTGGAGGAGCTCTTGGCAGCACGGACTGGGAGAAGCCCAAGCAATGCGCATCCTTCTAAAGGCAGATGACTCCGCTCTGCAAAAGCTGTAGAAACAGCATCAAAAGAGCCCTTGATCCAAGTTCAGTTATTGAGTACAAGGTTTTATTGGTTGCTTTTATTTGAGCACATCCTAAAAATGTGCTCATTTCACACAAAAATATCAATCCTTTGCTGCCCCTCTCTCTGAACTCCTCTGGGCTGGAGGATGACCAGTGGCTGCCATGAAGAACTTGCCCTCATTAAGAAATACTTACATATTCCTAATTCTTACAGCCGTAGCTGTAATCTTAAATGATGCACAGCGTTTGATAAAATCCATTTTTCTTCACAACAGCCATAGCTATTTTGGTAATAGTTCAGCATCAGGATAGCCAATTACAGACACCAAGGTCACTATATAAAAGGTCTCGCTTTTACGTGAGGTTTGAATGGCACTGTCCAGCTAAGTGAAAAATCCAGGTTTATCTCAAAGCCATCCTTTGACTGAATTACCTGTGACTGCCTGATTTAAAATGTTCTCACTTCTGAAGGGAGGACGTTAGCGCTGCCACAGATGAACACACAATCTGAGGTCAGGAAAGGAGAGCACAACAGCACAAAGATCCCAATCACCAGGAAAAGGGCAGAGATGGAAGTATACATTCCATTAAGCTTCCGGAAGCTCACCTTCCCTTCTTGATCGTTTCTCGCCCCAGTAACGGCCCCAAAACAGGATCCACAGATTCCTCCAGGTTTTCAATCAAAACCAGTTCTCCCGCAGCCAGGGCTCGTTCCATCGTGTCCAGATACCTGTGGGAGACAGCGCTGGCACCCGTCACGGCAAGGCTGGATGTGATGCTTCGCAGCGAGGAGGCCACGAAGGGGACAGAGGGGTGCTCTGCACTGCGACGGCAGCTACGTGCACGTGCCAGAACTTGCTACAGGGGAGGAGGGGTAGGATGGTGTCGACATGCCGTGCAGGAAGGGGCACTGGCAGAGTCTTGGCTGTCCAACAGGGAGAATGAGGTCTCAGATCTACCACAGACATGCAGCAACAACTGCATCTTCCTTCCCAAGAAAAGAGCATAGGCAGCAGTGAACAGAGATGGCTCAGACTGTTTGTTTTGTTTTGTGTTTAGCAAATACCTTGTTTTTCCCCAGAATCCACTGGTACAGCTAACCTTGCATAAAAGCAAGGAAGAAGAACAGGTTGCAGCTCAATTGTACACAGGGTTTAGGGACATATTTAGGACAGCATGACTATCATCATCATCTTCCTTCCTCACAAGGGCATTGGACTCCTTTGTACAGTGCCTAACTGCTGGCCAGGGATGCTCCGCCCTGGGAGGGGCAGGGTCACACGCTTGTGCTCTCTCCTTGGGGGCTGCTCTGTGCTTCACACAACTCCCTTCTCTGCAAAGAGGAGAGAATGACCCTAGACAGGCCGTGAGGGTGCTTACCGACCGCTGCTACCGCATCATAGGAATCACTCAGCTAATTCCACTGGCTAAAATTTAGGTACCTCACACAAAACTCCCCTCTCAGAGTACCCGCCAGCTGGTATATGGTCAGGAGGGGAAAAAGAGATGCTATGTTTGTACTAATGCTTGTAAGGGCGACGCATGAATGTTACAGGGTCTGTTCCTCCTGTTCCCTCTTGGAGGTTTGTATCCAGGTGCCTTCTCTGGCATCCTTACTTTTCCCCAAGCCCCTTTGAATAACTGCAAGGCGTGGCGACCTGGTTGGCCAGGAAACAGGAATTTGCTCCAATGAAAAAAGATAGCTGTTTCCAAACATATTCTCAGCCCACAAGAGCAAATCGAATAACTTCTTGATATTTTCTATGAGGAAAGCAGAGGAGGCACCAGTGGAACAACCTGAGCAACCCCAAGACATGGTGAGACACCAGATCAGACCCATGCTCCAATGCAGACAGAGCCAAACATCCCCCAGACCGCATGAACTCACAAGCACTGAGTTCTCAAGCCTCTCTCACCTATTGCCAATGCTTTGCTCTGTATAAAAAAATAAATCTCAGGACTCACAGCCAAGCACCCCTGACTCTGGGTCTGTTCCTTCCAGCTGGGAGTCCTTACTAGTGGGTAGAAACTGGTGCAACTTGATATAGCAGAAAACGGTGCTCTGACCAGAGATAAGAGCCAGGAGTGGAAAAACCATCTCACAAAAGATTTAGCCAGAACAAGGCAGGGGTGCTATGAAGAGAACCTCCTAGCTGGTGCCAACATGGGAGCAGAGTTAGCCCAGCTGGGTCTCAGGGCATGGTGACCCCCAGGCCAGCTTCACCGTCTTCCTTCTTCCAACCTGTGAAGCTCCATGCATCTGCCTGGGTGAAACGGAGTCAGGACACAACGCAACACAAACCTGCAGGAGGATGCCATAGTCCTACACGTAGCTCAGCCTCCAGCACATCGCTCTTTTCATTCTCTGTTTCAGAGGAGTTTCTATGGTAACATGGCCAAGCGCTAAACAGACCCTCTATTTAATGAGAAATTTCTATCATTTTGGTAATGAATAAGCAGCTCATGCACAAATACATTTGAGGGTTTTCCTCAATGTAATTGGTTTTGATGGCTGCAGTTAAACATACGCTTTTCATCAAATATGACAGGCAGATAACCATTAAAAGATAATATTACGTGATAAAGCTGACACTTACCCCTTCTGCCCAATTCGGATCACTCGGAGCTCTTCACCATACTTTGTTTTGATCCATTTGATACCCTGCAGCTGGGGATCCACCATGAGGGGCCAGCGTTCGCAGTTGGTGAGGATGGTGGCATTTTCAGTGGACATCCGATCAGCTGGCAGCCCCTCGTTCTGCCAAGCCGCTACATCAGCATCATCTGTCAACATGGTCAGAGGATCTAGGGATGGAGTTACAGGGATCGGCACCTGAGAGGAAAGGAGAAATGTGTCAGTACAGGATGACGAGTACAGCTTGCAACATACTCCAGAGATGAGCAAGCAAAACGATTCAAGCAAAGTTAGCTTAATTAAAAACTGAGAAGTCTTATTTATCAGTGGCTTGCCATTCTACAGGGTAGTTTTGATCTAGTATTAAGTGTTTCCCACTCCTGTTGCGAACGAACATAAATTAAGCATGGATCCCAAAGATTTTTGCCTGCAGAGTACTGAGAGCCCCAAAGGGCTGCAGTCCCACCAAGCAGGATCAGAGCACACTTTGCTGTGTACAAGCTGAGATGACAGCTTGGAAGAATATAATTAACACCCTCGTCAGCCTGCTGTTGTGTTGCAAAATGGCATCGGCAGTTCCAGAAACACTTCTCTGACATGGGAGGCCACTTCTGGGTGTGACAACCAGAAAGTTATCTGTGCTAGTTATCTGAACAGAAAGGGTCTTTAATTTTCAAATGGAAATACAGGCAACTTCTGTGAAATTTCTAAGCACCAAGTCAGGCCATTTTTGGAACAACATTTCCTTTCTTAACCAAGCTTTTGGTTTAGTATTAAGAAAGCAGGATGATTTTTTTTTTCTCTCCCATCCTAAGGAACTTGCTGATTTTCTCAGCTTTTTGATTTGGGCATCACTGCCAGTTGTGACCTTATTTAAAAGCCTCTTGGCATTTCACCAGGACTTACAACATCCAGTTAGGTAATGATGTGCAAAAGCTCAATGCTGCAGGAGACCACACACTTGCATTTACTGATGTATGAAGTACCTAGTAGAAATTAGTAAAATATTAAGCAAGTTTGAAGCATGATGGTTTCCATCTGGTCAAAACAGCAAGACATGGGTGAAACCAGCTGAGAGACATGACCAGCATGAACAGAGCTCATGTCCTACATGAAGTACCATCTGGAGTCTTTCCAAGCCTTCCAAAGAGCTGTCAGTGAGCTCTGTCTGCTCCAAACAGTCACTTCTTCATACTCTCTCTCTCTTTCCGGGCTATCCCCAACTCCCGCACAAATTGGCACTGGGCTCCATGTCTGGGATGCTGCAATGGGGCTTCTCTGTCCATGGTGGAATAGGGTCATGTGCATGGAGCAAGGAGACCACAATGTCTTCCCCAGAGAAGCATGAATCAAGTGTGGCTATGACCTGTTCCTCAATGTAACTTTGTGGGGCCACAGGGGTGCTCTTCCCTTGGGGGATCCCCTACAGGCAACAGAATTCATGGCCATGTCATGCACAGTAACAACTGCTTTTCACAGAAAGCAGGGCTTACTTTTAACTGGTGCAAATACGGCTTCCAGATTCCATCCATAAGGTCTTGCCGGTATTTCTTGGTGAAGTATCCCAGGTAGGAGACAAAGGCTGTAATCAGTAAGACATCTCCACACAAGGTGCTCTGTTGCTGTTTGAAGTCCTTCACAGCTTCAGCCCATCTCACATTCTCGGAAGCAAGTCCTCCAACCTACAATTTCCCAGGTCAAATTGATCATTACAATGGTTCTTTAAGCAATACCTAAGGATCTGGCCACATCCATACCTTGTCCCTGACTTCAAATGTCATTTCCTAAAGTTTAAAACCTGGATGGAAAATACCCAACAATTATTTTACTAAACCCCTCCTTGTTCTGTGAAAGACTGGTCCTGCACCTGAGTCTCAGTTGCCTGCTCCAGACCTCTAAAGTCATCAAAGGAAGATCCGTTACTTCTCCAGCAAGAATTCACATAACAATTTTTGTGTCAGCCCATCAACTGTTAATTGTCTCAAGGTCACAAATTCACACCTCATTACACTCTCTCTCACTCAGAGGCTTCCTTTTAACAGCCGCAACCTTCAGCTATTTCACACAATCTATCACGACCCCTGCTAGGTGGCATTTTGCCTTTACGATCACAACCCCCTTGGGTCTACATTTTCCTTTCCCTTAAGGCTCCATCCAGAGAACACTTGCTCATGGACACTTTTCATGAGCATCCAATGGACAAGCCATCCAACTGGGGGCTTACCTGCATTGAGGAAGGTATGGTATCTCCCTGTAAAATGACGTATCTCTACATGCACAGCCAATTTATTTGACCACTGGTACTTTTGGGGTCCCTTATTCTGGAAGTCATGTGATTACTCATGTTTACCTCCTGATGCTCCTATAGACAGCCAGTATTTTCCAGGGGATGTGTTCTGCTTGGCTAAGCAAGAGAGGTTCCACTCATTCCCCTCTGAAACACACAACCTCAGGAACAGCTGTACTGGGGCAGGACCAAGGTCCAGCTCCTTTGGCATCTTGTAAGCAGCCCTTAGCAGATGACTTTGGAAGACTCTACAAAAGAGCACTAGGTAATAGTTCCTGACATAATCTCCCAGTTTCCCACAGTTGGAGGATTAAGGACTTTTTGAAACAGAGCTTCTGTCTTTGTCTTAATAGCCACTGATGATTTTTTCCTTCATGACTGAGTCTAAGGTGCCATGGATGCCAACCAACCTTCAGGCACCTGCAGCACCTTGCGGCCAAGAGAACCACAGTTTAGTTATGTTTTCTGTAAAAAAGTACATCCTTTTATGTGCTGCCTGACCTTTTCAATTGCTAAAATCTGTTCTCACAGTGGAAAAACACTGAACAATCACGCCTGCTTCACCTTCTCCGTACCACTCATGATTTCAAGCCCTTGATATCCCCTCTGCTGTCTCCTTTTGAGGTTGAAAAGCTTTAAGTCTATTCAATAATTCCTCATACAGAAGCCTTTTGATTGTCCTTGCAATCTTTATCTTTACCGAATGATGTAATCTTTATCCTCCAGTTTCTTTTTATTGCTACCTTCTCTGCACCATTTCCAATTCTACTACATCCTTTGAGGTACAGCAGAGGGGGTGGAGGTACAGCTGCATGTTCAAGATTTATTTGGAATGGATTTATATAGTAAGATTGTGATTTTTTTTTTCTGTTTTGTTCTCTCTTCTTTTCCTAATAAATGCTAACATTCAATTTCAGCTTGAATTTTGGGTTTGTTAATTTCTTTTTCCTCTGGGAGCACAGAGCTCACACACTCACAGAACTCTTAACTCCATCATTTCATTCCTGAATGATAATAACTAGCTCAGCATCACTTACAGGGCATGTAAAGTAAAAAATAATTTTTCCAACATGCATTACTTTACATTTATGTAACCTGCATTTCACCAGGCATTTCATACTTCCATCACTGAGCATCATTTTTACAATTCTCTATAGTCTTCATCACTACTGTATTCATATTACTGAGAAACTGTGCAACCTGTTTAGACACCACCTCTTCCAGATGGTTTAGGATTATTCTGATGAACAACAAGATCTAACAGAAGCCTGCAAAAATACCTCTGGTGGCCTTCCTGCCTTGACAAATCTGACCATCTCTAAGAAACCAGTGAAAACTGCCTTCTAAGCAGTTTGATACCCTTCAAGGAGCAGAAAGAGTGGTTGCCAATTTTCTTGTCCCATTATACTTCAGAGCCATCCCTAAACCTGTTCCAGCTGAGTTCCTTTCATCAATGTGACCCACCATCCTACTTACAAAAACAAGTTTTCGCCAGTGCCTTTCACCATCTCAATGCATGCTGGTGTTCCCTTAGCCTTGCTAGAAAGCCTACTCTTAGTACATTTAGGACCATATTAGTCTTCCCTGAGGCTACTTGCAGGCCAAAGCCTGAACAAATAGATTTAGTTGGTCCTCGTGGCTGCTGGCCAATGATCTCATGGTTTAGAAACAAACATCTTTTATAAGTTCATAATTACACATCTGCATCTTGTATTACTTGATTTAATCCTATTCCTATAGTTCCCATATCAAGGCCATCCGATTATATCAACTACAGTCATGCTGCTTCTTCATCTGTGAGATTTTCCATTTCTATTTTCTCAGTCTTACTGTCTTACCACATGCAGCCATGTTCACTGAAGTGGAGCATACAAAAGCTGGAAAATACCAGCATCAGGAAGCGTGGGATAGACCTGCCCTCTTCCTCCGCCGCTCGGGGCATTTGCTGGAATCTAGCTGAAGCTGGACAGACCTTGGTCTCAGCCCACTTAACATTTCTTTTTGTTGAAAAAGAAGCAAAGCACTTTTAAGGTATGATCATAGCTAGATTATCCTTAATCTCAACTCCAGTTAACAGTGCACAGCAGTCTACTTCTTCCATCTTTCTTCTGCAGTTTTTATAGATGAAGTACCTCTAAGTCCTTCCTCCAGTCTCCCTGAGGTAAAATCTCATTCTACTCCCATGGTTCTCCACCTCTAAGATGAAGAAGTCTTTATTATTTGATCTTCTAATACTTGTAGACTCTCAACATACTCCTAATTATTTTCTTGAGGTGATTTTTTTACCTATTCATGTCCTGGTCATCTTCATTAAGTCTTGTTCCTTGCTTAGGTCACACCTTACTACCAGTTTTAATATCTTTAAGAAATCCCAGGTGTCTTCTATATCAGATCCTAGAATTCATTTGAATTCTTTTTATCTCATTCGATTACCTCTGGCTCTTCAGTAATGAGGGATAGTGAACAATCATTCCCTATTCTACTTCTCCATACCATTCATGATTTTATGGGCTTCTCTCATATCCATCCCTACACAGTCTCTTTTCCAAAATGAAGAGTCCTAATTTATTTCTTCTCTTTGCACATGGAAGCTGTTACATACATCTCCATACCTTCTCTAGGTCACCTACAGCGTTCTGATGGGTTAACCTGATTGTATTCAGCATGAAAGATGAAGGCACATCACAGATTTGGACTGATACAATAATTATTTAACTTTTGCTTTCCAATTTTTCCTGCTAATTCCTAACACTCAATTTGCCTTGCTGCCTCCAGACGTGTACTGCACTGCTGTTTCTGAGAACTCTCTGCAAGAACTCCAAGAGCTCTTATGTGAGTGATAATAGTGCAATTAAGACCTATCAATGTAAATGCATGATTAGGGTTCATTTTCCCTGCACACATTATTTTGCATTTGTCATCACTAAATTTCATCTGCCACATTAGCACATAACCACTTACAAACACCACCAGCAGCCATCCTCCCTTTTCTGGTCCATAGGTCCCTACACATTCCCTGGTCCCTGTCCCTTGGATCCTGGAGCATCTTCCCTAGCTCATCTACAGTTCACGAGATGCCAAACAAAAATTAAGGCACTTTAGAAGTTCAGCTTGTCTTCATCTACCTGATTCATTTTTCAGTCCAAAGCAACTACTATCTGTGTTTAGTTAGGTGTATTCTTTATACAGCCTCAAATACGTTTGTTTCAAAGCCTGGGAGCTTAATTCTGCCCAGTCACATAGGTGACACATCTTGGATGTCAAATAAATTGCACATCAGTAAGGGCTGTCAGGATCTATTCCAAGATCAAAGCCAGAGATATGACAGAAGAAGGTATGCATTGCACGACAGTAAGCTGGGATGCAAGTTCCTTGCATACACTGCAAAACTGATCCATTTTTGACAGCTGTAGTAGCGAGCTGTGCTTTCTAGCCAGGTCTTTACAAACAGTTAGTGGCATCGGCACTGACATAACTTGCTCGTCTGCACTTACAGCTGTGTTCAGTGCTCCCTGACTGTGACCCCTGCTAGCAGCTCGTCACAGAGCAGCTCCATCCTGTAACCAGCAAAGGCGCCCGGCGCTTCGAGGAACCCCAGGGAGTCCCTGCGAGAAGAGCTGCCCTGGTGGCTCATGCACCACCAAGGGGGCTGCAAAGTCCTTCCATCTTTTCCAGGTTTTTTCTGACTTAGTTATGTTGGGTAAAGAGGGCAGGGAAGGAGGGAGCAGCAGAAAGATCACTTACAGGCCTTAGTTGTAGCATTAGGAGAGCATCACTCAAATCTCTTTCCAAATCTTTGCATTTGGAGACATCGCAGCAGCAGACACTGAACAGGACAAATATCTTTT